>MU225140.1:1002650-1029837 GCA_018584345.1 Thuja plicata | reverse complement strand
TACATATAAGCTGTGAGCACTCAATGAGATATATAAAGAGAAATGATGAAGTCAATGGATAGAAAATCTGATGCACATCTTGCTACAGGCATCAAATAAATATGATACCCGATATTTTCAATCTATCAAAGAAACATAAAAGTTTGTTATAGTTGAATCTGGGAGTGCAGCGGCAAAATATAAAAATCGTGAAGCCAAGAAATTGCAGAGTTGTGGAAGAAAATAAGATCTTCAATTCTTATATATATACACGGGCCATTGGAGAGTATAAGACAAAGTAGCGACCCTTGTAAAAATATTAGCTGTGTCGTCTAAGTCGACGAGGCCAGCAAACAGATACGTCTGAAGCCTTTTCACCTATGATGCCGCCAACAAAGGAGTACATTGAAATCATTGTCCTCAGCGGCTAAGTATTGATCGCCAAACTACAGCATGAACCATAATGATTCCTGGAGGCATTTCGAACAAAAGAAACAAACATCTGGAACAACATCTAAGATTTGAAATTGTATCGGGTTTTTCATAATATGGACAGATGTTTTAAAATATCAGTCGTATGCGGTGGAGATGTCTATGAAACACGGAAGTATGTATCCGATCAAAGAGAAGGAGCGACGGATTGTTAAGTCCAGGTCATCATTAAAACTTATATAAATAAGGAAAAAACAACAATCATAAACTCATCCGCTAAAGTCATTACGTATGTAAAATATATGTTATACAGGTGATGTTAGTTATTTGTTATGAAAAGGTGTGGTGCTTGGAAAAGCAACCGACATCCTTTCATAAACATATAAATATAAGATGTAAACAAGAGAGGGGACAAACTCTGACAATTCTCTGACATAAAGAGATTGTGTATGTTGACTTAATGTATAAAGATTTTCAACGGATGGAGGCTGAATCTTTCTAAATTTATGATTGTGGATCATTATCAACTACAAACAAGATATTTATATGCCGATTTTGAAGAAAATACAGGACTGCAATCTTCAGATACGAGTTTCTGTTTTTTTTTTCGATTTTGGCATAATCAGTAAGCATTTCATTTTATTTATTTATATAAAGCATTGGAGTTGAAAAATACTGATAAGTTTCGTCCTTTATAAACATCTATAATTCTGTGAATAATTAAATATCAGACTGTGATAGGATCATTTACAGCATCTTAAGTTTGAACATCATAGATATAGTGAAATATAAAGTTGTTTCCTTAATCTATGTTCAGTTTGTCTCCTCACCATAGGAGTTAAATTACAATCTGAACTTAATTAAGATTGCATATTTATCTGATCTTTTGCATGTTGATAATAAAATTGTTCATGGTATGAATAATGATAATTTTATAAAGTTGTACGTAAAAGCCTTATAGTATCAACTCTATTTGCCCTTTCATTTTAGGCACTGGTTCATTTATTATTTGTCTTCTATTGATTCACAAATCAAGATATTTACAATCATTTCACATCTTTCCTTTGTAGAAATTAGTATATTCATATTTTATAATTATTAATATTTTCAAATACTTTTACAAGTTATATAATCATTTGTTTCATTTTCAATTCAGAATTTGCAAGTTCGAAGTATTCATAATCTGAAGTTATCATTAAAAGTTGTACTTGTTTGAGGAAGTCAAAAGTTTTTTGTAATCCTTGCCATTGGGGAAACTTTCGCTGCATTCACATTCTAACCAATCTTCTATAAGTATCTTGGACTCAAATGATTTGTTCAGGATCAAGTACACCCGCCTTGGTCTTGCAGAGCCAGAAGCGCAGGGAATTTGAGTTGTATCGATCAGTTCCGTCACATTGGCCATAACCGGCTGGATATCCCACCATCGAGTTGGAAGACTCGTAGGATTCCAATCTGCGGTTTTGGGAACCAACAGGCTCCAAGCTCGAACTCTGCAAAATAGGTTGGAGAAGATCCTGGGTGACCGTCTCAGCAAACCCAACCTCAAACTCTCTGTGAGGGAGCATCGTGGTCAAAGTACCTACAATCTCTCTACCTACAATCTCTCTCACCCAACGTCAAATCGCGCCTGTACCCCAGATGAGAACACCCTCAAAAACTCGGTAAGATCCCTCACAAAATTTTGATCTCTCAAGAAGGTGATCCACGAATGACTCCGAGCAGTAAAACCTATAGGAGGTAGCATCCAATTGCTCCCCTCGGAACCATAACTGGTCATTGTGTAACTGTGACGTAGCCAACTGCCTATCATCACCAGCTATGCGATCACTAACAACCGACTCAGGTGATACCATGCCTCCCGGCTAAGCAATCAAAGGGGTAGTGTCATGAACAGGAACACTAAATGGTGACTGGTACACTACACTGCCTACAACGTCCTATGCTGTATCACCTGACATACTGCTATC
This sequence comes from Thuja plicata, assembly GCA_018584345.1. NCBI lineage: Eukaryota > Viridiplantae > Streptophyta > Pinopsida > Cupressales > Cupressaceae > Thuja > Thuja plicata. Next base: position 1,027,456 of record MU225140.1, on the reverse strand, counting down.
AACTGGAGTATCCATCCCAACCGGAATGTCCACCCCAAAGTCCGGCACATTACAACCCTCTACTGCAGTGTCTAACTCAACTGCGCTAGTAGCCGATGGAAGTGAACCTGTACCTCCAACGCTGAAATTAAGCGGGGATGTATCCTCAACACCATCACATCCCACAACCCCAACTGTGGACATCATCAGATCACCAGACACCACAATATGTAACTGTACAGGATCGGGTGCTGGTGTAGACTGAAGTTGCTCCAGTTCCACAGTCACCTCTGCTAACTGAGCCTGAGACTCCTAGAGAGACAATTGAGTGCTCTCTAAAACCTCTGAAGTTGTCGTGAGCTCCTGACTAAGCTCACTCACCTCATCCTCTCTATCCAAGAGTGCCTCATATGCTGTACTTCCCCACTCTACAAGGTGATCTCGATCGGCTACCAACCGAGAATAATCTCGTCTCAGAATCCTGACAGCCTCCCGTAAGGAATGAATCTCTGCGAGGGCCAAGTAACAACCACCAAGCTCATCATCCATAGGAAAACCCCATCCATGAACGGCTAGCAGTTGCCAAGTAGCATCAAAATGCTCAATTGTGGTAACAATATCGCGCTCGCTAACTCTCAACTGACTAGTCACATGATGACTATGAATGGTCGGCCTTCTATGCAACACCTCTGGCATACTGTCCACACTGCAAATAGAAGTGGCATCCAAGGTACTCCTCTCAACAACACTATCGCCGAGTGTGCTGTCAACTGAGCTCTGTGAACTGACCACCGTACTCACATCCTCAAACGGAGTACCACCATCTAACACATCTCTGTCAGCCTCCTCTGTACATGAGGAAGCCTCTATACAGTCTACCTCCTCGACACTATCAATTGTCCCATCCTCTGTATCCTCTGAGTAATCCAACTCCTGGTACCCATCCGCACTCTCCAACAACTCAGAGTCCTCTCCCAGGGTCTGATACAGACATGGCTCACCACTAGAGTCATCCTCGAGAGTCATATAAGAAGTATCGGAAGAAACCTCAGATGCTAGCAACGGCTCTACTTCTTCAGGTGTACCTGACGAAACCTCATCTGACTCCGTATTAACCAATGAATTTGGGTCATGCTGGCATAAATCTGTGTCTACTGTCTCGAACTCAATACTAGCATCATCACATGTGGACTCCATGCTCACATTCCGAGTACAGGAGAAAACTGGCATCTCTTGTACCAACCCCATCACGTGACTGTCGCTATCCCTATCTGTACAATCTGTCTCCATCCCCTCAAGGCAATCCTCAAAGGTGGTATCCTCCTGGAAATCTGAACTAGAGTCACTGTCTGACTCAATAATACAATCTGGTGTGGCACTGACATCTACTGTGGTCGTCATCTCCTGATGTATCACAGCGTCATCCACACTATAACAAGGTAGCTCCCGGCCCTCGCCTATCTCACCTGCAAGGGGTGCTGCCTCTCGATCTGAAGCTACACCACGACAGCTAACGTATAAATCTCCGATAACAAGTCCCTCCTCGAGAGACTCTGGACTATCAGAGGCAACTACTGTATCCACTGTATCTGCACCAACTGTAGCCACTACTCGGAAAGCCTCAACCTGCTGAAGCTCAGTTCTGCAGTCTACCATTGGTACTGACACGTCCACCTGTCTATGTGTGGAGGGTCTATCATCAGCTCCATGAATAGGTGTCGTATTATGTACTGGTGGATCTACATCTTGGACCACTGGCGGGGAAAACTCAAGTCTCCTACCTTGTGATCTCGATGCCGATCTACAGAAAGCAGATACCATATATCTTGCTACCCTATCTACTGTCGCTGGATCCGACAGTCTTGCCGCCATCCTCTGCTGATGAAGTCTAAGTCTCTCCATACTCTCCATTAAGGTATTTATTTTATTACTATTCTTTGCACTACTGTGCCAACTCTCAGAACTAAGCCGCCTGTATCTCTCCATAATTGTCTTCTCAAAAAATAAATAAATTTATGGACCCGATTTCCCTACAGGCTGGCAGGAAACCACTCTGATACCACTGTAATGAACCTGTCTAGCTCTTCTTTGCAAACTACTGAAAAGCTCTATTCCTTTCTTTCAATGAAAATACTTAATAGGCTGGAATTGTATTTCTATCAATTTTATTGACTTCTTCGGTATCCAAACAAGTATAAATTGACGAATTTAAAAGTATTTCGATACAAGTCTGCAATTCTGAATTTGAAATAATGTAATGAGCCCAACTAGCTCTTTATAATAAATCCATTATAAACGACAATTCATTTTCTTCTAGTAAAGTATTTAAATCGCTGGGCAAGTGTTTTATCAATTTCCTTGGTAGTTTTCGAAATAACACAATGCATATATTGAATGATTTAAAATAATTACGGTAACCATATCTAAAGCTTCTGAATTGGTACTTTTTAATTCAATTCAAACATTACAATGCCTAGTAATGAAACATTCAATTATTAACAGAGAACTTAGAGGAACCTGTATCAATTTCTGCCCTGCTAGTTGTTGGCCGCAGCAGACAGTAGGATCTCCACACAATGGCAATGCACTGCCCGCGTGGTTTGCTGGCAACCGTTGGTGGTGCTTGGCGTCCAGCTATGAGGCCGTGGCTCTCCTTGCCATTATCCTATGTTACGGCAGACCTTGGACAGGCCGCAATTTCCTGTTTGGCATCCAACACTATGTGGTGGCGTTCCCTCTACTGGCCACGACTTCTACAGTGTGGCGTCCAGACCTTGACAGTTGCTTTCCTTATCGTAGGGAGCTGTAAATGCAATCACTCCGTCTCCACGATAACATTCAAGGCGGTCAGACTTGGCGTATTTCCACAGCTGGTACAATTTGTCGTCACTCTTGTCTACTTCCCCACTTAAAATCGGCCCCTTATGCAGACCTCAGTTCAATAGAATTCAATGAAAAATTCAGAACCTCCACGTATACATCAGCACGTAGGAAGGATGAAATCGATTATACAACAGCAATCGATTGAGGATTAGATGAAGAAGAATCAGTCTTCAATCAACTAATTTGACCCTTCAGCTAGGGCTCAAATAATTAGGAACAATTCCCAAGAACAATTTTCAATAATCAATATTCGATGTCTTACTTCACCAATGAGCCTGTATTTATAATTCCTTGGTCTCCATAGTTTCCAAAAACCATCATCAATTAACTGCTCTTCATAATATAAACTTCTAAATCATTATAAAAATAATAAAGTATTATTATTATTATAATATCGCCTTATTATTAATTAATAACATATTGTTATTAATTAATACAATTAATTATCAAATATAATTCTGATGATAATTCCTGCAACACCTGCCATACTGACTGACCAACATGCTCATCACTGCACTGCCAAAAATAGACTTACTATAAATAGTAAGTCCTCAGCCCAAGAAACTGCACAACTGAATATCATCTGGAGAATTGACCACTGCCGATACTGCCCTGTCAGAAATAGAAACTGACCAACTAACTTACTAAAAATAGTAAGTCCAGACTTACTAAAAATAGCAAGTCTGCCAATTGGGACCCTCAAAACCCTGCATCAACTCACGAGGGTCGCGATGATGAGCTGACCAAGTCACTGCCACAACCTGCTAAAAATAGGGTCATCACAACACATGTTGCATCTAGTACAAGTGGAACCGCTTTGGGTTCAAATGATCTTGAACTTGCAGCAGTTGGAAATAAAGAGGATTGTTTTTAGAATCCTTATGATTCTGATTAGTGAATCTTGATTGATGAACATTGAATCATGAACTACATTTTGATTTCATATATGATATGGCTTATTTGAATATTTGTGAACTATCAATTGGCATTTAATATTTATCTTGAATCTTGATCTATGATGAAGTATCATACTATGTTTACTATTAAATGATTTAATTTTGTATATTTCTTGCATTTCTTTGCACATATAAATGCATCCAAAACCCCAAAAAAAAAAATTCGCGCACCTGCATCCCGCACCCGAATCAATTTCATAGCCTTATAGTATTATAAGGAAGATTGGTGAAGTAGCCTATGAGTCAGAGTTGTCAAAGGGAAGTAAGCTTCATAATGTGTCCATGTATCTTGTCTCAAAACATGATGCAGGGGAGACTCTCTACCCATAACAAAAATTCCCACAACACAACTAAATGCAAAATAGACATATGCTTCATTTTATTGATAACAAACTTGTGAAACAATTACATCAAATACCTAACTACAAATCTGCAATAACATTACAATCTCATGGCCCTCCCACAATTCATCTATTTCTCTCCATTTTCTTCCCCGGCTCTATGCAGCTTTCCCTTCCTTCAAGTCTGCATCTTCTCCCCTCCTTTTTCTTATTCTCCATGTTGTTGTATATATTTTAATTGTAGTCCCAAAGAGCCATCCAACTCTTCATTTTCTTCCTCAATGTTTTGTCTCAAGAAGCTTGGCTTTTCAGTTTTCTCTAGCATAGACCTCCAATTCTTGAAAAGAATTAATTTGTAACTCTTCCCATGCTCGGTAATTGATATTTTTAATCACATCAAATTGTTGTTTAATATTTAAATTTGCCAAGCCAAAAGCTTTCCCAAGTCCACCAGATTAATATTAAATGTGCTAGAGAGTGCATAAAAAATTTTTGACGGACCACTTTTTAGTTTTACTTTTGAATGTGCAAACATCTTCTAGTTGCTCTTAAAATTTGAACGTTAGGAGCTCCCACCTTCATCTTCAAGAATACATACGAATCATAATTTTTCTACGAGAAATAACATACTAAAAATTATGCCAAAATCCTAGAAATGTCATTTCTTAACACTTATACTTCAACCCCCTTTCCAGCATATTTTTTTCAAATATTACAATTTTGAATTTGGGAGTGACTTCTTGATGATGCAAGATGCCTGAAATCACCACACAAAAAATTAAAAAACTCAAAAATTAAAGATAATATTATTAGTTGGTGTTGATTGCTAGTTCACCTAGATGCTCCTGCATCAGACACACTAGATAGGAAAAATTGTGAGTAGAACTCAAAAAATGGAGTTGGGTAATAGAACTACCTTTTTAGATTGTAAACAACCAGCAACAAACTCCATCGTTGTGATAGGTGCACAAAACTAATTCTTTTTATTCTCCTCTTCTAGCATCTAGCCAGAACATTTGCCATTTTACTCCAACAATTCTGTTCTACACTTCTCTTCCCTCTTCCTCTTGTGGACTCATGTCCACCATGAACCGTCCTCTAATCCTCTCCTCCTTCACGGGTTTTGACTCATCACAAAACTGACCACCTCCTCCAAGTTTCACCTACAACATTCTCTACAGCTTCTACATGCAAATATGCACTATTCATACACCAATCTAACACTATAAAATTCATTTATCCCTTCATTGTATTCACTTGCACTAATTCCTTCTTATCCCTCTCTTCTGCATGCACATCCACATCAACTTTCTCATCTTAAAATTCAAAAAAAAAAAAAAGTACCTCTTCATTCTTCGCTGCACAAACATATTATTCTTCGTCCTTCATTGCAATGTTCATCTTCTCACCTTCTTCCACTCTCTCCCCGTCATCTGTTTGCAAACCAGCACCAACTCTATCATTACAAAATTCAGAAAATTTAAACATTACCTCTTGCTTCTCTACTTCTGCAAGACCACCCACAACTGCAACCTCTTTCTTTTTCTCTCCCATGTCTCTATTGCAACCTCCTCGCCACTCTCCAATTCCAATCTAGACTGAAGAGTTCAAAAAGACATGTCTCTTCCTTACAAGATGGATATTAGTGTATATTGGGGCATGACATGGCCCATCCAAGGATGGGTTGGAGCTAGGAAAGAATCCCGCTTCAAGTAAATGCCCCTTATAATATGTAATATTATAAACATAAAATATAATTATTAATTCCAAAGTAATCGATATGGTACAAGGAGACGAGACTCACGGTATGTGTCATCATTGTTAGATAATTGTAAATGAGTATGTCCATAATTAGCCTCCATGATGGAGGCCTTCATGGGAGGTATTAAATGTATTAGCCTAGATTGGCTTTTATAAATATATTAAGTGTGGTTATCCTTGAGCCTCGTTATGCTTGTCATTTTAGCTTGTGCACATTATCGCTTTGGAAGGGTGAGTCATTAAGTAGGTTCTCAGTGATGTTAAAGTTAAAAGAAGAAAAAAAAATTGACCAATTGTAGTTGGATGCTTGTATAAAATTGGGCATGCAACTTAGCCTTTTTTTCTAGCATACTTCTTGTCAAATCAAAGTACAATAATGCCTTGAGTAGTTACATAAATTTTATAGTTGGATATGCAAATCAATAGTCATTTTTATACTAAACTTCATGCAGGAGTTGGATAAACTATCCAAACTTACTATGACCTTTCAAACTTTGGCTGATTTTTTATGTACTTGTTGAGAATTAGTGTTCACATAGGTGTTAGAATTTAGAGTTTATGTTGATAGGTGTCATAATATTAAGTTGTTGAAAAACAGCCTGATATTATTCTAACACATGGTTTATTAAATAGGTTATTAGAATAGTGGTACGTATTGAGTTGTTAAAAACAACTCAATATTAATAGGAAATTTGTTTCAGTTGTTCCCTATAAAATAGGTAATGGAAATCCTATAAATATGTAATTTGTATTTGAATGAAATTGAATTGAAACAATATATTATTATTGTGTACAAAATTTTCTGCCTCTACCTGTATTTTCTAATATGGTATCAGAGCAAGGACAGTCTTGACTCTCTCACAAGAGGGGCTGGAATATGAACTCATTGTTATTCCCCTGGTTGTAGAACTAGAATAGCATAGGTATATATAGATTTCTACTTTTCTGTTAGAAGTTTGCAGAAATTATTTTATAGGTGAGGAATGCGACTAGGAAGAAAGAATTCAATGGAAGATTGAAACATTAGAAAAACAAGTAGAAAAACATATTTCTCCTCCTGCATTTCTCATCCTTCCAAATTCCCTTTCTATTCAATAGACACATTGCGCTCAATTCACAACCCCGTCCCTACACAAAGGCCCACCTCCATTAAGTTGCACAATATCTATAACAAATATATTGTCTTGCGCGCCCTATCTTAAAGGAAAGGCCGACAATTCATCGAAAGAATGTTGCTCCGGCCTCGATTCCATCAAGAAAATTACTAACATTGCAATCTGTTTGTGCACGCTTGTTGCCATTGATCCTTGCCTTGAGCTTTATGTGAATCGAACCATAGTCCTCGATGCAACTGCCCGATGTAACATTTCTGTAACGCATGTGAGAGAATGCCAATGCTATGGATTTGCTCCTCTTGTCCCTTTGGTGAGGAACAACAATGTCACAGGTTCAAATCTCCCTAACAATTCTTCGGAGAGTTTTGTTTCATTGAGCATCCAATTCTTGGCCAGATTGGTTTTTCTTGAACCAGAAACAAGGATTGAGGAAGATCGAGGAAATAATTTTCTGTGTTTTGGATTGTGGCTGATTTGAAGTATTGAGGGTTTTGAGAGGATCATTTGGTTTGGTTTCGTTGGTTCTTTTTTAGATAGATTTGGTGCTCTGTTTGTCAAGATCTAAAAAATGAAGGAATGTGAGCAATGTGAACTATCAGAAAGAATGTACTGTGAATCGGACAATGCAAGCCTGTGCTGGAGTTTTGATGGGGAAGTTTGCAATGCCAATTTTCTCATGATGTAGCATTCGCAGAGCTGCTTGTGCCAAATTTTCAAAGTGGTTACAGCCTGGTGGGCCTCAGGTTCGTGTTCCAAGCCGACTATTTTTGCCCACAAGGAATGCATGAATAATGTAGAAATTCAATTCACTATATATGGATCGCAATCTTTCTAGCTTGTGCTTATCACCAACATGGGAGGAGCCAAAAAAGTGGTGACATGTCCGTGAAGGCCAATCACCTGCAGACCCACGCGAACTCTTCGTGGCAAAGCTTGCCGCGCAACTGGAGGTAGAACTGACAAAGCCATTTTAATATTTTGGGATCAAATTCTTTTCTACCATCACATAGCTATAATTTTGCATCTAAGTGGATTTAGTTATATTAGAATTTAAATTAAGTCACCTAACATTGATTCACCATGTCATTTAGTTTAGCTTTAAGTATTTATCTTTTTCAAAATGTTAGAAATGCAAAAAACAAAACTAATTGTAATTGGACACATTATTGTTTGTATGCGACGTCTATATTGTGGGGGAGAATGTAACGTCCCTGGAGCGAGATGGCCCCCGGAAACTATCCGCACCACACTCAGTCCGTACGACGACAACTTATGATACCTCTCGAGGGCGATATGTCTGTCAAAAACTACCGCGTGCACCCCTTAGTCCGAACAGCTTAGTCCGTAGGGCTGTCACGTAGCTCGCACGGTCGATTGCTCCACTAGATCAACGTACGGTCGGTGGACGGTCAACTATCGTGGCCTACGGTGTGGTAATATGGCGTACAGCCCAAATAGACTCCGTACGGCGGTGGGGAAGGATGGAAGTGTGGTGACTGTACGGTCTCCATACGGACCAGACTGGCCCGCTACCGACTGACTTTGGATTCGTTGGTACGGCTTCCACTCATGAAGCCTTAGATTGGGAGGCCAATACAAAATGTCTGTCGTGAAAGACTTGTCCCCAGCATACGGCCCCTACAACACAGATGAATAATTGATCTGCACAGATGCTTGATATATCAATAATACTAGTGCCAAGAAGGAAGAAGATCAACATCACATAACTAATTGGAGTACGACATATTATGCAAAGATGAAGATTCGCACAGACGAGAGGGAATAATGATAGCACTTCATATTATATCAGCTAAATCTTCAATACAATAACCTCGGACAAATATCAGATATCGTTGTTGATTACAAATTTGTCTTCTACACAAGACTTCACACATTTGGAGCACACTGTGAAATATCATAATGATATTTCCAACGGCAAACTAAGGTGGTTGTGAACCACCAAAACTACGATCACTTAATAGGGAGGATCTTACACCTCTGAAAACTGCGCACACACTACCTTCAGCCTTCAGCTTCCAAAAATACAAAGAAAAGTCAAATACAATCCATAATGATTTACAATGCCCAGCCATCTCCTTATAAAGGCCTCCAAGAAGCGTCTAGAGATTTACAACAAGCCGACATTATTATTATTTTATTATTTGCCTCCCCCCCCCCAATAATTAAATTAATTAATTATTTAACTAATTAATTTAAATAAAACACTTTATGAAAACTGGAGACATTACAGAGAGAATATGTTCTTTCCACACAATTGACAAAATAAGCCTCAAAAGACAAATTTGCTAAGTAGCAATTTTATTGGAGGACGGAGGCACAAGAGGCTGGAGGACATTCAACGACCTCTTGTTAGTCACTAGCAACAGGGTTGTGAATTGCATTAGTGACAATTATTTATGCCAAAAAATTTAGAGCCAAGATTGGTTTCTAGGTGGCGGAGGCAACCATCTCATATCATTTGTGATCAAAGTGGCAATGATCTACAATGGTGGCTACATACGTGACAATGAGGACTTGGTTCTCAAACATTGTATTGTGGTTGAATGTGTATTTCTCCAATTACAACTCTTAGTTGTGTGAATGGATGTATTTGTCCCCATTCACAAAAAGGTGCAAGTGATTGGAAATGTTTGTCCCCAGCCACATAGAGTTGGTAATTATGATTGGGTGTGTTTGTCCCCAGTCATAATTGTTGAGAGTAGATGTGTGTGTCTATGTTCATGACCTTGATTTTGGATAGATGTGTTTGTCCTATCAAAATATAACATAATACCTTGGATAGATGTGTTAGTCCCTATCCTTGGTTCCATGGATAGAAGTGTTTGTCCCTATCCTTAGATGAGGGTATACTAAGCGAAGGTAATTGAGCATAGTGAGGTTAGTTCCACTATTGCTTTTCATGAGTAGATGTGTATGTCCCTATTCATATCTTATGACGAACTACGGAATGTGATCAAGTATTATGATGCACTTTTAACCCATGTTCACACTAAGGGGGGGTGTTAGGAATTAGTGTTAACATATGTGTTAGAATTTAAAGTTCATGTTGATAAGTTCATAATATTAAGTTGTTGAGAAACAACTTAATATTATTCTGTCACATGGTTTGTTAAATAGGTTATTAGAATAGTGGTACATTTTGAGTTGTTAAAATAGGATATGGAAATCCTATAAATATGTAATTTGTATTTAAATGAAATTGAATTGAAACAATTTTTTTTTTTGGTTAGTAATAGGTTAATTTTATTGATTATCCCAGAAGAAAAACTAGTCGGGCCCAGCGAAGGCTACACAAAGGGAGCCAACTCCCCATGAAGAATAGAAATTCCAAAGACAATAGTAATGAGTCAATCTCCTAGAAGCAACGGAAAAATAGTCAAACCATACAAAAAGATCAAATAGAAATCAAGATTTACTCTTAGCACCACCCTTCTTGGTTGACCACAGGGTCATATCGAATGAAGGTTGTGAATTCTTTACTTTTTTCCCTTTAACAATCATCCAACCATCCTCCACATTCGCTGCCTCATCATACCAATCATTCGGGTTACCATTCTTAGTTTTTCCATTGTTTGGAAACCCTTCAATCTGTGGAGATTCTTCTTCCTCCCCCAAAGATTCACCCGATCTCTTTTTCTCCCTACCATCAGGCGTAGTGATGGTCTTCTTTGTTTCACCTTGAGGAGGCAAACTGTCTGATGCAGCCACATTTACAGCTGGAAAAGATTGTGGATGCTTCACTCTAACCGCCTGAGAGAAACTCTTAATTTGATCATGATTTTTTTCCACTGTATAATGTTGGTGGGAAACATCCTTCCACCATGTGGCCAATTTATCTTGCCGCTGCTTAGCACATTTTGCTGCAAGGTGCCCAATCCGAAAACATCTTCTGCATCGAAAGGGTACCCCCTCATAATCCAAAGGTTGTCCCCAAATTCCTTTTGAAGTTTAAGATTTATTTTTGTAGGGAGCCCATCAGTAATGTCCATCTCTACCAGAATTCGTGCATATGTTGAATGTAGGAGGTTTGACGATTCCTCATCAACAAGTAGAAAATTACCTAAAGAATCACCAATAGCTTCCAAACAAGGGTCAAACCAAAAATGTAAAGGCAGATTCGGAAGTCTTACCCACAATGGAACCTTGTCAAAAGTCTCCAATGCAGGGCAAAAAGCTGGGTACCAAGGTTTCAGCATGAGAGGATGCTTATTCTCCCAGCACCAAAGCCCCTTGCACAAGATCTTCAGCCTATCTCGAGCATTTTCAAACACTGCAATAAAGAAACCCCTTGCACATGGGTAAAGTTGTACATGGCCTTTCATGAGTGGTCCCCATTTTTCTGATATCCATTTGTGAAGCTTAGCAAAACTTGGCCACAAACCCTGAAATCTTCCCACCAAACCTAGCTTGGAGAAAACAACAACATTGTTTTCAATTTCATTTTCAATCTCCATTGTGAGACATACTATTTTAACCTCTGCCATACGGGGTATCCGCCCTTCAGACACAAACGCAGTCGTCGTCAAACGTTTTTCCCTTCCTGAACTGACGGATCCAGTTTGGTGCCATGTGAAGAAAAGCCCTTTGTTTCAATTCCAGCCCCATCCTTCTTTTCAACCCGGCCACACCCAAAAAACCCGCCATCGTTCTGGGCAGGATTTCCATTCATTGGGGCCTTGGATACCAGAGGTAACTGCTGTTTGCTTCCTCTGTAATCATTCGCAGTATCTTGTTTCATCCATGAGGGCCTCAACCCGTATTTTCTAATAGTACTCACAACCTTCAACACCTATTCAATAACTGCTATAATGGATTCATGGTGCCAAGTCTTTTGTAGCAGGCAAACAGATCCAGTCTTCTACAACACAGGATATGTGGGGAATGCAATATGCTATACAGTAGACCATTGGCAAAGAACAGTAATAAAAGACAAGCTACATCATTATCGGAAAATCTAATCAATAAATATTGCCTCTGAAAAATGTCACTGAATAGCTTCATCTTGATCCCTATCCATGAATATGACAAAATATAAAACATTGTATTTGAAAGGTGGTTTGCTTGGCACAGTGTAATGTCCCTTTTTTGGATATTCCTTATTTTTGCCTTGGAACAATAGTTTCAACTTAAGATGAGAATTGCATTCTATTTATAAATATAACTTTATAAAAAATGATGAAATTTTAGTATGATAAACAATTCAAAACTCTTAAATAATTCTGAAAATATAACTTATCTTGATATTCTGTAATAATTCTCCTTCAACTATCTTGCCAAAGATCAACAATACTAAGATCAATAAATCATAGCACAATACTATATTGATCAAATAGTGAATTCTTTGAAAATACTTTGCAAATCTGCTGAATCAAAGGGTTTCGACACTGACTCAACAGTGACAATACAAAAAACCGTGTCCCTAGCTTGTCAAGGGTGTGAGAGGATTTCCGTCCTTCCAACCCTTAGCCAACCCCATGAGCCCAAAAGGGATTGTCTCCTTCCAATTTGCAAATACTACCTTGAACTCAAAACCAATATCTTGATGTATTTGCTAGATTATTGCTGATTGCTTGATCTCTCTTTATTGGCATTTCTTAAAGGATTGATGAGTGGATGCTTGTATGTTGCTTGAATGATTTGATTGTCATCGGATAAAACGTATTGTTAGTATGTACGGGGTTAATGTTGTTAGTGTAACCGACGGATAGGTAGTTATATGGGTTGCAACGGTTGGCCTCGCACCCCCTCGGGTCTTTATATTGTACTCTCTCGATGGTATCAGGATCATAGTTATCTTGTATGAACTTATATGGTATTAATGAAAGCATTGGCAGTTCTCTGATATTGTGTTATTTCCATTATACTACATTCTCTGTTATGCATTAATTCTCTTTACCTGTAGCGGTAAACATCTTGCGTCGTTGTCGTTATAGACCTGGGCGTGGCGGAGAGTGAATGGCATACGGAAGACAATGGGCATACCTCTAGAGTACGGTAGCAACAGGGAGAACGACAGATTCAAAGAACTGTTCGAGGGAGAACGTGCGTTGACCTCAGACTTTGTGGCTCTCTTACAAGCAGCGATAGAGACTCACGTACAGAGGGAAACCAAAAGGGAAGAAGTCCTTGAAGGTGTCGTGTGGGATGCCCTCGAAGTTAGCCCTGTGGTCAATCGGTTGATGACTTAGCTCCCTAGGCTGTTGGCACAGACATCCCTCGCCCTGCATAACCGATAGGAGGAGATTGATTGGGAACAACGCCGTCAACAGATCCTTCGTAACTATGAGGAAAATTGCCGCCGAGAACAGGAAGAACGCGATGAAAACCGTCGGAGGCAAAACAATAATTGAGCCTTCTAGAGAGTAGAAATAAAAGAGAGCACCAAAGTTGTTACGATTTTGTCACAATGATGGCAAGTATTGTGTAACACAAGTGATAAATTAATAAAATATTGGTGTTCCTATTTATACTATGTAATTTCATTTTCATGCACACAAGAAGGAATTGATGCCAAATTTGTTAAATAAAGATAAAAGTAGAAAGGAATCTGTAAACGAGTGTGAAGCTATCTAGAGGACTTTAGCCCTGCAACAGCAGGCAGAACGCAAGAGACGGCTAAGGAGGATTGTCGAAGGGCTACGCGACGAAGGGTTGGTAGAAGGCAGTCAAGTCGGTGTCACTGTGGGAGAAGCCGAAGAGGAACAGTACAGTAGGGAGGAACATCACCAGGAGTACAGCGGAGACGACTTGATCGAAGAAACTAGAAACCGGTTCAGGAACTTAACCCTTACTCTACGCACCGCGGCAAGAACAACCCGAGGGAACAAAGGGGAAGAGGCCAGAAACAGGAATGTCGAGGATACCAGTGCAGCCAAAGGTGTCAGAGGGACACCGGGGCATGGTAGTCAAAACGTCCCGTCAAGCTCCAACCCACCTAGTTCGGGAATGCAACCAACTGGAAGCAACATTGGTAGTCGAAGGATGGCATCACAAAAGTAGAAATTACCAAAGTTTAATGGTGACGGGAAGGAGGATCTCGTGAGACATTGTCGTACCTGTGAAACGATTTGGTCGGCGAATGGAGTAAATGACAAGGACGAATGGCGTCTTCCTTAGACTCTGAGTCCGACAGGGAGCATGACCAACGGGATGAGGGAAGACAGCGAATGGAGCCTAATGATGAAGGTGTCATAGAATTGGGGGGATGTTCCAATGATGAGACATGCTCGATGAATGGATTCTTCCGTTGGCAGATGGAAGACTACGAACTGTTTCACAGTTATATGCTAGGGTGTAGGAAATTGAATAAGCACCAGAGAGAGATTCGTTCCCGCAAGAGAACGGGAGTACAAGGAAGGGGAAGCCTGTGTGAATGAAACCCCAGCCCACAAGTTTGCTATCGAGAAATCAATGAAGTATGAAGAGTCATCCCTGCAAGCCGTAAATCTGGCAGATGAGGCAAACCCGCGCAACATCGTGATAGGTGATGACTGGAATCTTGTGTTGAAGACCGCAACATTTAAGAATTTTTTGGAGTATAAGGATGTATTTGCGTGGACCTACAAAGACCTCAAGGGTGTGCCGCCGGAGTTGTGTGTGCATCACATTCCTCTGGTACCTGGAGTCGTACCCGTGCGGAAAAGGCTTTACAGAATGAATAAAAACTACACAGCGAGGGTGAATGAGGAGATTGAGCGTATGCTAGAGGCGGGGATCATCTTCAAGGTACAGAAAAGCAAATGGGTGTCCCCGATTGTAATTTCATTAAAGGAGGACAATCAGATCAGAATTTGTGTTGATTTCAGGTGTCTTAACGCTGTCACTGTGAAGGACCCATTTCCTATTCCATTCACGGATACCATTTTAGAAGAGGTTGTCGGACACGAGATGTATACGTTTATGGATGGGTTCTCGGGATATAACCAAATATCCATCGCCGAGGAGGACAAATTAAAGACAACCTTCGTAGTGTTGGATGGAGTGTATGCATATAACTGGATGCCCTTTGGCCTATGCAATGCACCCGCAACCTTCCAGTAATCTTGCACATCTTCGATAAGATGTCGGTAGGTAATTTCAAGGCCTTCCTCGACGATTGGTCGATTTTTAGTGCGCAAGAGACACAATTGGCAGCCCTTCGGGAATGCATAGAGAGGTGTCGGAGAGGAAGGTTGGCACTCAACCCGAAGAAATGCAGGTTCATAGTTCTACAGGGGAAACTGTTAGGACACATTGTATGCAAGGCAGGCTTGAAGACGGACCTTGACAAGGTCCGGGTAATCGTTGAGATGGAGCCTCCCACGGATGTCACCGGGGTAGAGTCATTTTTGGGTCACATAAGCTACTACCGGCAAATCATAAAGAATTTTTCTCAAGTCTCCTACCTTCTCGACATGTTGACACGCAAGGGGGAACCCTATATCTGGGGAAAAGAATAGGATGCCTCATTCGGGAAACTGAAGACAAGATTAGTGGGAGCACCAGTTTTGGTATACCCGAATTAAGACGAGTTCCACGTTCATGTGGATGCATCAAATTTTGCAATTGGGGCAACTTTGGCTCAAGTGGGCGATCACGGCCTTGACCACACTATCTACTTCACCAGCAGACTATTGTTGAGGGCAGATAAGAACTATAGCACGACAGAGCGGGAGGCGCTTGGGATGGTGTACGCAGTTCAAAAGTTCCAACACTACCTGTTGGCAACACCATTCACATTTTCCGTAGACCACCAGGCACTGATGTACCTGGTGAATAAACCAATTATACAAGGGAGGGTGAGAAGGTGGTTCTTGTTGTTACAAGAATTTACCTTCACTATCATCGTGTGGCTGTGAAAAATCCATGTGATCGCCGAACAACTCTCTCAGATTAAGTCCGGAGAGCCGCCTGAGAGAGTAAATGATGACTTCCCCGATGCCCACTTGTTTCACATTGCCATCCTATCGGAGTGGTATAAGAGTATCAGAGAGTACTTTTCTACCTCGCAGTTTCCCACGGGTATGACACTAGGCGACAGACAAAAGCTGGTGCTGAGAAGCCGAACATTTCAATTGATCAACAGGCTGCTATACAAAATGGGGCTCGATCAAGTACTTAGAAGATGCGTTATGGAGGAAGAAGTCCAGAGTGTCCTGCGAGAAGCACACGAGGGGCCAGCAGGCGGACATATGGGACCAGATACGACGGCACAGAAAGTGCTCCTTGTCGGACTGTGGTGGCCAACTCTGTACAACGACGTCAAGGCGTGGGTCGTGAGTTGCAATACTTATCAGAGAGTGGGGAAACCACTAAAGAGAGACTTCGTGCCACTGAATCCTTCTCATGCACAGGAACTTTTTGAACGATGGGAGTTTGGATTTTGTGGGACTTCTGAAGACAAGTAGGACTCGAAGGTGTCGGTACATCGTGGTGGCAACGAAGTACCTAACAAAGTGGATAAAGGCAAGGGCCTTGCCAGACAACTCCGCAGCAAGTACTGCGAGGTTCATTTACGAGCAAATCATTACAAGGTACGACATTCCCATCCAGTTGACCAACGACAAAGGAGGCCATTTCGTGAACCACGTCATCTGAATACTCACAACAAAGTTTAAAATCTTCCACTCTTTGTCCAGCCCGTAATTACCCTTGAGCCAATGGTCAGGCGGAGGCCACAAACAAAATCCTGGTATCAGTGATATACAAGTCCTGCGGAGTAGAACAAGCAGTCTGGGAGGAGAAATTACCATCGGTACTCTGGGCATACTACACAACATACAAAGTAACAACTAGACAAACACCATTCCAATTGATGTTCGGACAGGAAGTGGTGGTTCCTGTCGAATTCATGGTTCCAAGTCTAAGGATAGCAATCGAAAGCTGATTACGCGACATGGAGAGTCTACAAGAGAGGCTTTACACCTGAACAAGTTAAAAGAGCGTTGGATGATGGCGCAATGGGCAACGGATGTGGCACAACATCGACGGAAGGCTTGGCATGATAAGCATCTAAGGAAGATGAGGTTTCAACCCGGGCAACTAGTTCTGAAGTACAATGGGAAAAACGAAATCAAGCCTGGAAAGTTTAAAGTTAAATGGTTGGGTCCCAACAAGGTCCAAGAGGTTGGAGAAAATTGAGCGGTTAAGTTGTGGACACTCGACAGACTGGAGATTCTGAAGGCTGTGAATGGGTCGAAGCTAAAGTTGTATTATGACAAGCGACAACGAGGCGACTAAGGGCACTCTGGCGGGCCCAGCCAGAGGTAAATCGATTTATTCTAATAAAAAATAAAAAATAAAAAATAAATAAAATAAAAATTTAAAAAATAAAAATAAAAATATTTTTAAAAAAAAAAGTTAACTCACCGACTGTACAGCACCGTACAGGTGGTTGTGTTATCGTACGGTTGGCAGCTATCACCGTACGGGTGGCTTGCCACCATACGGCCTATGGGTGTTTATAAACACCGTACAGCCCAAAAGACAACCATTCAAGATCACACCTGTATGGACAAGGAAAATAAGGCGCGAATATATTGCAGGTCGTACACTGTATGGGCAAACGGGATCGGAGGTGAACGTACACCGTACGGCAAGAAGAAATTTGCATGTTGGTTGTACACCGTACGGTGAGCTTGGAACATGAGGTTGTAAAAAATTGGAAGTTCGTACAGCATCGTATGGACGGAAAGAGGAGTCTTTAAAGCAAGTCGTACAAGTGAGAGTCGTACACAGCAAACCAGGTGGTTAGGGATTGATCACAATTTTTCTTAAATTGCACAAAGCGACAAAGAAAGAAACAGTTAATGGATACAAGAAAGAAGAAATTGAATTGGAGGAGAGTTACAACCATCACCAACGAGTAGTTTCGCCATGGACAAAGACAAGCGAGTGTTTCCTTCAGGAGTACAAGTTGTTGGACGTGGAGACACAGATACTAGCAAAAAGACAAAGTTGAGACCCAAAGTCCAATGCAGGCTAAAAAAGGTACAGTTACAGCCCAAAATGTTGCATTTGAGGGTTTGAATGGGTTGGAGTGCAGAATATGGTGGCAGGAGACACCAGAGGATAATTTCAAAAATGGGCAACTTCGGCGAGCAGAAGTGCATTGGGCAATTGAGATGCCTCTTTTCTGCATCTGTGAGTATGTGGGAGCGTTGCAGATGATGATCGACACGTTTGACAAGTTTAGCCACACCAACAGCTTCCAATATAGCGGCCACGACATCACCCTCACATTCACAGCGGCTGATTTCACAAGAGTTTTTGCTATCCCAGGCAGGCAGGGCAAGAAGATTGCCACCAAGCCGAAGAAAATGTCTAGGGAAGAGAAGGAGAAGTGGATAAAATTAGTATCGAGGAATTTGACACCTGCAGAGATGGACTCTGTAGCCAATACCACTTCCAAGAGCCGGGGCATAAAGAAGTCATTTGTTGCACCGGGTGAGTGGCGTTGTATCATGGATGTGGTTAAAAGTAGATTGATAGGCTCCATCAGGGCTTCGGATATTGCCCTTCCACAGATTTTACTTATGAATGGTCTCAAACATGGTATTGTATATGATTGGGCTACACTCTTGGAAGAACGGATGTATGAGTTTATGACCCTACAACATAAAACATTCTATATGCCGCACTATGCAGTCGAATTCTTTTTGGATGCCACTCGTGCACACATACCGCTTGATAAGTTGGAGGTAAGGCCACAGGGTAGCCTTGCACCAGGGGAGCCCCCTATATTCTACTAGCGACATTTGGATGTCGGTGGTATGTCGTCGAGACAGAAGAGAAAACGAAATGTGGTGTTGGAATTTGCAGACGATGTAGATAGTAGCAGGGAGGATACCAATGAGACTTCCAGCGTCGGTGGAAGTAGTGCGGCCGCTAGGGGAGAGGCAACAGATACAACCATGTCCACCCTTGCAAGCGATGCTACTGCACAGGTTCTTTTTGCCCCATCACTCATGTCGGCTGCAACTTCATTGAGACCATCCCCATCTTTCGGTATCACTCGGACAATCCCGATACCGGTGTTTGGACAGTTCAGGACACCAGTTACTATGACGTCGGTGGAGGCACCACACTCAGGAGCCGACACAGTTGAGGAGTCAGTCAGAGAGGAGGATTAGCCGCCCTTAGTAGAGACTAGAGAAGGCGTTGAAGGGTGGGAGGATGTTACAGAGGTGTCTAGGTAGGTCACTAAGGCAGGGCCAGTTGAGGGTACAACTCTGGATTCGTGGCTTACGAAGTTTGACATGGCGGCGCTCTGACCTCTTGGACCTCCACCCCTTACGCCCCGGAGACAGCCTGACCCCACAAAGATTGTTGATTTGGATGCGGATCCCATTGAGCTGGGCATAGCGTTGGGTTTCCCTCGAACAGATGATGTGATGGATGACGGTGGAGAGGATGTTCCTCGGGAGGAGGCTACTATGCAGAGTGAGGAGTTTCGTAGCACATCTCTACAACCACTGCCATTGGGTCAGATGGCATTGGACAGTTCCGAGCGGATATCGGATATCAAGCGATTTGTGCGGGATGTTGAGGCTAGTGTCCGACGCCTTGCGGCTTCAACAGAGACACGAGCTTTGGAGGAGGCTGAGGCGGCAGCAGCTCAGTTGATGGCTTTTTCTACAAGCCACTACCTCAAGGTGTTTGAGCAATGCTTTGTGCATAAGGGATAGCCTACTACGGAGACCCCAGAGATGTTGGCAGACTGACGCGTTGGGATGCTTGCTAGGGAGAATAAGATCCATACTTTAGTCCGCGAGGTGGAGTAGAGATTCAAGGAGCTGTACTATGAGTTGCGCAGAGCGGAGCACCGAGTAGTGGTTGAAGCTGAGCGAGGAGCCGCTATAGCAGCAAGGGAGGAGTCGCCACTAGACTGCAGGGGTTAGCGGAGGAGATTGCCTGTCAGCAGGAGCACGTGGGTGCTCTTGAGGACCAACATGCCTAGGACTGGGACCAAATAGCAGTATTGGAGAGTCGGCTTGCCTCTTCTCCGGAGGAGGTGGATAAAAAGAATAAGAAGCTTTTGGACGCAGCGTTTATGGTAAAGAGTGCTCGGGAGAGGGAGCTACTTGCTGAGCGAGACCTGCATCACAAGACTGAGCAGGTGTACGAGCTGAGAGCCAGGCTGGTCACATCTACATCTTCAGGGACGCCCTCTCAGCCCCCTTCTACGTCTTGATTTCTTGTCTATTGTCATCATTCCCCATTTTGTTGTGTGTTGTCAGGAGATGACTTTCTTTTTGGGGGGAATGATGTTGTCGGGTAAAACATATTGTTAGTATGTACGTGGTTAATGTTGTTAGTGTAACCGAGGGATATGTAGTTATACGGGTTGCGACGGTTCGCCTCGCACCCCCTCGAGTCTTTATATTGTACTCTTGATGGTATTGAGATCATGGTTATCTTGTATGAACTTATATGGCATTAATGAAAGCATTGGCAGTTCTCTGATATTGTGTTATTTCCATTATACTACATTCTCTGTTATGCATTAATTCTCTTTACCCGTAGCGGTAAACATTGATGCATGGATGTTTGATGTTTGAATGATTGATATTTGAATGACTGATGTTAGTATGATTGATTGATTGATTGATTTGATGATTGATGAGATGATTTTATAAATTGATTCTTGAATGGATATCTGATTTTGTATATAGCTGAAAGAATTGATATTTGACGATGAATTTCTGAATTAATGATTCTCCTTTCATTAATCCTCCCTTCGTCCCATCTTCCCAAGAAATGATCTGCCCTTTAAATCTCATTATTTAGGGGGTCAAACTTTCATAATTCCTACCCTTTGAAAGAGTTGCAACTATTCATAGTTAATCAATAATCACTAGTCTTGATCCTTCATATTTTAATCACATTTCTTAAGCTAAGTAGTCGATCCTCATTCTGGTTTGGATTCAGATCTGGATTCGGGTTCGGCAAAATATTTTTTGGGCCGGATCTTGTTTCCACAGGTATATATATAGACATTTTTGAAATATATATATATATATATATATGTGTGTGCGTGTGTGTGTATGTATGTATATTCATAGATTCCATACATGTAACATGCCAATGCAAATTCATCACTAGTTCAAAACTTCAAACCTCAAAAGTTTCAAACATATAATGATAATAATAAGTTAGAAGCGTGATTCTCATAAAATGATAAATCCATTATTGCCAATAAATGATTACATCATATTCATATTTTGCAAAAGTCTCAAAATGTCATTACATGAACAAAGCAAAAATGGTGAAAAATGCTTGAGAGATGAATGAATGACCATCAAATGACCAAATGTATGCTTTACTAGTCGAATTAGGATTTAGAGGCTTTTTAGTTTTAAAAAGGAAAAATAAATTGGCATGTGTGGCCCGTTTTTGGGCACCCACATGCTCGAATTCTCATTATTCCTCCGGAATCCGGGCAGAATCCGAGAAAAACTAGGATCCGAATCGTACCAGAATCAGGATCTGAGGCATATCAGAGGGATCCGGTAACATAGTTCTCAAGCAATCGCTGCCAATGACTTTCTCTTAATTTAATTTTATTTTGATGCTTTTATGGATTGCTGGCCATGGTATTCTTTTGCTTAACCTTAATCGACTCCTTTTACAGAATTGCTGCCATCCCATTTGAACGCCTCTGTTATGACATAAGGGTTGTGATCTTGAATAGTTGTGACCTCTCGTATTTTGACAGGGACATGACACACGACCTTTGTTGGTTTGTTTGTTCTTGGTCGCAGTCTTTCTGCTACAACCCTCATCGCTCTCATGAGCCACAAACATTAATAACACTCATAATCATTGACAAATAGATCATACATACCACATCTCTAAATCTCTATCTTCTCAAAATAAAATCAATCTATTGCTCTTCCCTACACCTGCCTCTAACATTACTTCTCACCTAGGCAAACTAAAATGCATGTCTGGTACATCTCTACAGTCTTATGCCTATGTGGCTCATACATTATACTTTAATCTTTCATTGGTGTTCAATCTTTCCAGAAAGAAGCTCCGCAGCTTTTCACAGGCAGGAAGAGACTTGACGTTTGGATACCGTATTAAAAAAAGGTAGAGCAAATAAGGAATTCCAAAAACTGAACCGCAATAAGGGATTTGTTAATTCATTTAAAATTTCATCAGAGTTGCATTTGCATTCATTGCATATTCTTATAAAGCAATGCTTTCCCATACTAATTTCTTAGCTTCCCTACCCAACTCAAAAGTTACTTTACAGGAAACAACAATCTCCCAAATAACAACAAACAACTATACTAGCACCTACTTTATTTTTTTATCTCTAGTCCCATGCCTACAGGGCTGGTACAATATACTTTATTCTTGCATTGGTGTTCAATCTTTCCAAAAGAAGCTCTGTGGCTTTTCACAAGTAGGAGGAAGTTGATGTTTTGATACCATACTGAAAAAAGGTAGAGCAAATGAGAAATTCAAGCAACTAAACCACACAAGGGATTTGTTTATTCATTTAAAATTTCATCAAAGTTGCGTTTGCATTCATTACATATTCTTATAAAGCAATTCTTTCCCACACTATTTTCTTGAGTTCCCTACCCAACTACTTCATAGGAAAAAATCCCAAATAACTAAAAATTATACTCAGTTGAAATACTTGTACTCGGCAAATTCTCGCCAAGGCCCAAAAACATTCATTTAAAATTTCATCAGAGTTGTGTTTGCATTCATTGCATATTCTTATAAAGCAATTCTTTCCCACACTATTTTCTTGGGTTCCCTACCCAACTACTTCACAGGAAAAAATCCCAAATAACTAAAAATTATACTCAGTTGAAATACTTGTACTCGGCAACTTCTCGCCAAGGCCCAAAACAAACTCGACAAAACCTCAATGAAAACTCAACAAAAAACTTGACGACTTAAAAAATTGCTTAAATGTAATTAGAAATGCATTTTTTTTTTTTGCAAATTTCAACGGGGAGATGCATCTAATGAGTCAGTAAATGAGTAAACAAAAGAAACAAGCTGAGTCTAGATATATTTAAATGCAAATTGGGTACAAAATGGCATCCTCATGTGGAATGTTGATGGTTGGTAGCCTAATAGTCTGAACCAAAATTAAAAAAGCAAATTGTCTTTGTAAAGCTATAAGTAAATACAACATCAAAACAATTTACACCTTCCTCTGCCCAGCTCTAGTAAAAATCAGGGGAGAGGTAGAGGCTCTAATCCTTGGAGTCCACTGTGGATGTGCCTCCTCATTCAGCATGACTAGTTGTGGCTTGACTTCCATCCTGGAAAAATGGTATTAAATCTTGTTCATTAGATTCTCAAGCAATTTAGAGTATTTAGGAAATGACATTATTGAGTTTCTACAAACCTAGATGCAACAAAAAGGAGATAAAACAATGTTCCACTGCCTGTCAGGGTCAAGGTGACGAGGGGACATCAAGTACAGACGTCAACTTAATTTGATGTGATTTCCCCATCAATTTCTTCTTTTGTTTTTAAATTCAAAAGTGGGGTTCTAGAGGCAGCAACCCCTAGTGGGGTCAACGGGCAATGCCCAAGGTGCGCTCCCTGTCGCAATTCAGGGCGGGGTCGAGGGGCAGCGCCCCTACAGCCAAGCACATTTTCCCTCTTGTGTGGCTTTCGGATTCTTTATTTTTGGAGCATTTTTCTCCCCAAATTGACATGTTTGAACTCCCTTGGAAATCCACTTCAAATTTGCTCCAAATCAGCTTAAATCCTTGCAAATGACCTTGCAATACCTTAGAAGGGTGTTTTGTGGCTTGGAAAGCAAACAAGAAATGAAAAACAGAAAATAAAACTTTTTGTTTGACATCAAAAGTTTATTATAGGGCGACGGCCAAGAAAATGGCTCCGACTCGCCGAGTTCTCGGTGAGTAAAAAGTCAGAAATACTCGAAAGCAAAAACTTCTCACGAGAAAACAACTTCTCGCCGAGAAGTCGGTAATTTTTTCATCTATGATTATACTAACACCTACTTATTTATTCTTTTATCTAATCATAATGTATGCATTAACAAGTGATGTAATATAAAATCTTCAAAAAAAACTAGCCTTCTTTTTTAATGATCATTAAAACATCTGTAATGTAATGATGCATTAGCAATCCACACTCAACTCAAAATTAAAGCCTGCGGGTAAATGTTTCAGAAATTCCTTTGCTTGCAAATGAGAGAAAAGCGTCAAAATGAAGTATTAATGATATAAATATTGTTAACTATATGTCACTATAGAAAACATGCAAACCATAAGATATGTCATCTACAATAGCTTCTCATCTACATAGGAAAAGCACCCAAGACAATTAAAAAGTGAAACCAACATGAACTAAAAATTCCAACCATACTCCATTAAAAATATGTGATGACCCTATTTTTAGCAGGTTGTGGCAGTGACTTGGTCAGCTCATCATCGCGACCCTCGTGAGCTGATGCAGGGTTTTGAGGGTCCCAGTTGGCAGACTTGCTATTTTTCGTAAGTCTGGACTTACTATTTTTAGTAAGTCAATTAGTCAGTTTCCCTTTCTGGCAAGGCAGTATCGACAGTGGTCAATTCTCCAGACGATATTCAGTTGTGCAGTTTCTTGGGCTGGGGACTTACTATTTATAGTAAGTCTGTTTTTGGCAGTTGCCATTTTTGGCAGTGCAGTGATGAGCATGTTGGTCAGTCAGTATGGCAGGTGTTGTAGGAATTATCATCAGAATTATATTTGATAATTAATTGTATTAATTAATAACAATATGT
>MU225140.1:985401-996364 GCA_018584345.1 Thuja plicata | reverse complement strand
TAAGTCATGGATTCTCTCACATGACATCCACCATGGCTACTCCCAGAGGGTGGAACCACCATAGCTACTCCCAGAGGGTGGAACAAGGGCTTTCACCTCAAACTTCTTTCGCAAAGAAGAATGCATTAACAAGGGATTGCACCTCAAATTTCTCCCTCATGGTGAAGAACTCATTAAGGGATTGCACCTCGAACTTCTCCCTCACGGAGAAGAACTCATTAACAAGGGATTGCACCTCAAAATTCTCCCTCACGGAGAAGAACTCATTAACAAAATCTTCGCACCTCGAACTTCTCCCTCATGGAGAAGAAATCATTAACAAATCTTCATGATGATGTGGCTCTCTTTGAGACAGATATCAACCTTCTGACCTCCTTGTCCAAGTCAAACTCCCTCTGAATCTGATATCAACCTTCTGACCTCCTCGTCCAAGGTTGCCTGTGAAGAATAGTCAGACTCCCTCTGAATATCATTTCTTCCTCTTTGAAGAAACAAATCACAATGACAAACTGAATAGGTTCTTCCTCTTAAATGATGTTATGTGACACCAATACAGTCTCATGACTGCAAGCAGTGCCCCTCATGTTCAATTCTACAACCTGCACGACTTTGCATGTAATCTCCCATCATCTTGTTGTTTCTCGATCTGTCCTGGAAGCATTTTTAGAGCGATTAGTAGAAGTTTATAGAATCAAACTATCCAAAATAAATATACCATTCAATGATAAAAGTATACACTATTCACTATTCACTATTCCCAATGTTAATGCATGAATTAACTATATAAAATTCATGATCAATATTCAAAGGTACAATCATAAAATACTTATCTCTTCATTGTTTAATCTTCCTCACAATACGTCAGCAAACTTTCTATCAGTAATATCTTGCATAGTACTTAAAGACTTTTCAACATCATTTGTCTATGAAGCACTGGATACATTCATACAACCATACAGAGGAAGCCAATTTCACTCATCAAGAATGCAAGTCAGTAGAAGGCATGAAGAACAACAATCACACAATTTCTTATTGCTGCTCAAATCACAGTTGCATACAAATCCTTAACTTCTTTAAACACAAACGCCCAGCTCCAATGACAGTCATCATCCATACTCCTCTAAAAAACTTACACATATACATGATCTCATGTTCCAACCCCTCTCGTGAGAGAGTCAAGGTTGTCCAAGCTCTGATAGCATGTTAAGACTTATCAACCAGAATAACGAAAACAAAGAGCATAGATAACTTATAAAACACCAAATACAAATTTACCCTGGGAAAACCCTCCTACTCGAGGGAAAAACCCAGCCACACCACAAAATAATCTCCTTTATTATGATGGAATGAATTGAATACAATACTTCAATATTCAGAGACAATCAGAATAATAATCAACAATGAATCTCTGGAATAATGAAATGCTCATAATATATGCTACAGCCATATCCACAATACATGCTTAGCAAAATGCATGCTACAGCAGTATATCAGCAACCTATGAAAAAATCCCAGTAGAAGCAATATGATAACAGCGACTCATAAATAGATGAATACGATTCCCAAAAACAGCATCCTCCAAATGCTTGAACTGTTATAGAATGCAAAAACTAAATAATCTCAACGCATGTCAAAAGAAGACTCTTTGAATGGAAGACTTTCCGTTCTCAAACATATGACTGACCATATTCACGCGGGTCTACTTGTGCCTCTTCATGCCCCACGCGGGTGACTCTAGAATGACAATACTCAAGCCTCTTTGTGTTCCATGAGGGTGACTCTTGGAAATACTCATGATGCCACATCATTCGTGTGCAGAGACCCTTCAAATACTTCCGCAGATTTACACAAATGATCACAGGTATGAAGGAGCTCATGATCACAAGTATGAAGGAGCTCTCTCGTAGCTACCATAAACATTAACACTGTTAATGGTTGAATTGAACAGATAGGGCTGTGGTATTGAGTCAATGTTGTTAAGGATGTGGCGTGATTTATGAAGAGGATTGAAATGTTGTGTATTCTGAAAAGTAGCATTTAGTACTGCGTTTTGAGTTGGTGCTTCAGTGTTTGGAGTTGGTGCTCTCTGGTTGGTGCCTCAGCTGACTAGAGTTGGTGCTTCAATGTTCGGAGTTGGTGCTTCGAAAAGGGTCGGTGCTCTCTATGAATTGGTGCTCACTTTTTTAATATGGGTTGGTGCCCTTTTTTTTAATAAAAGCCATTGATTGCCATGGTTATTTACCTGAAAGAGTTTTCCACAAGAAATCTGGTGTATGCGTCTTTATGGTTGCTCTCATTATGGTTTTTTGTGGTTTCTACATTTAAAGGTTTAAAAGTTTTGAAATACTGATTCACCCCCCGCCCCCTTATTAAAAGCTATGTTACCCCAAGTTTCTGGGACGGGGGGGCGGGGAAACGGGTTTCCGGGACGTGTTTTTTTTTGCCAGAGCAGGGGATGGCAATATATATATATATATGAATTTTCAAATATATTCATAAATTTCACTTACATAACATTAATCCATTCATCAAATCATCATAGAACATAGCATTAAAACTTCAAATCGAATCATCATCTAAGAATAATACTAATAGGAACATAGGATGACATCAAATCAATCAAATGAGAGAATGAAAAGCATCACAGATTCATATTATAAGGCAGCAATTTTCAACAAAATGAAAATCAAAACATTGAATAGTTAAAGAGTTAAACTTCGAACTTTTAAAGTATCAACTATAGTCTATCAATGATCCTATAATATTATAATGTCAAGAGTCAAGACTCAAAACACTCCAAGTCTGAAATATCAAAGTCAAAATGAAAACAAAGATAGTATGACAGCTGCCCCTAATCTTGATCCATATCAGTATCACAGCTGCCCCTAATTTTTAAGTTTTATAATATTATAAAACTTATAAACATATAAAATATAATTTTATAAATTTATATACATATGTTATAAACTTTAAATCTTATAACTTATTTTTATTATTATTATTATTATTAATTATTTTGATGCCGGTGTGGGCCCATGAATGGGGCAAAAATTAAAAAATACTATTTTTTTAATGTTTTTTTGTTTCAACATTATTTTGGGAAACCTCAAACCGTCCGCGGGACGGTCAACGGGTTTCGGAAACCCGTTGACCGTTTCCCATTTTAGGGGACGTGTTTCCTAATTTTTTGCCTAGGTGGGGATGGCTGGGAAACGTTTCCTGCAGTCC
Organism: Thuja plicata; assembly: GCA_018584345.1. Lineage (NCBI taxonomy): Eukaryota > Viridiplantae > Streptophyta > Pinopsida > Cupressales > Cupressaceae > Thuja > Thuja plicata. The sequence goes on along the minus strand of MU225140.1, from coordinate 993,136 downwards.
CCCCGTCCCCGAAACCGTCCCCGTTTCCGAAACCCCAGGCTGAGGGCCGGAAACGCGTCCCCAGGTAACATAGATTAAAAGTTACCTTGGAAAGTGCCTTTCAAAAATATTTTATGCCCATATTTTTTAAAGGGTAAAGTGGGCCCCCTCATCTTCTATGTTAGTATCTTCTAATCTGATGTGGCCTTTCTTTGCAACTCACGTGACTGCCGAATGAAAACATTAGTGGTGGAAATCAAATCTGAACCATTCGTTTGGACTCGATCTCCATTGTTCCCCTTAGGGTTGTGTTTTAGGCATGTAAGACTGTAAGAAATAAAAAAACAGGTAAGTGTGTGTGGGCTGAGGCAAATTGAGGAGAATTGAATGGAACAAAAAACAGGTCTTTTGCAGAGATAACAACAGTTTGAGTACAGAATCTTCTTGACAGCAGAAGGCTCATTCTCTGAGGCTGAGTGGTGTGTCAACAGGAGTAGCAGCTGCTTGTATTGACACAGCTGAGATGTAAATATGTTAGCAGAAATTATTTCTGTACCCAGTTTGATTTATACAGCACTGATGTTGGACTGTTGAAAGTCTTTCTGAGTCAGCAGAAGGGTATCATCATTCTGAGATAAGTAATTTATGAGATTATGAAGAGTTTTATTTTACTGCTGTAATGATTTCTAAAGACATTTTGTAATAAAACTCCTTTCTTCTAGGTTTTATGCCTGAGCATTTGCTCAAACTACTGTGTCATTTTGTGTCATCTTTTCTATCTGCTGTAGTGTTTCAGATTTATGTTAAAGGTCTGTTGGAAAGGTATCTATGTACATGTTAGTTCATGTTTTTAGATATCACTGTATATTCATTGCAAGTGGGCATCATTTACAGTATTTCTTTTTGAACATGGAAATGTGAAAAGCAGGTGAAAATCTAGATCAGTTTGGTGTGAAACTGACAATGCTGTTAAACACATCATTTTCAACACAAAAATCAACATGGTATCAGACCTAATGGAAGCATAAGGGTCTAAAACTACCGGAGACATAAGGGTTTGACACTTTACATTTAACTCAGATTCAAATTTTGACACAGTTAACTTGTCACAGCTATGTTACTGGATCCCTCTGATATGCCTCGGGTCCTGATTCTGGTACAATCCGCATCCTGATTCTGCTCGGATTCTGCCCGGATTCCGGCAGGATTCCTGACTGGAATCTGGATTCTCTGTGGATACTGCAGAATCCACAGAGAATCCAGATTCCAGTCAGGAATCCTGCCAGAATCTGGGCAGAATCCGGGCAAAATCCGGACGAATCCACGACAATCCGAGCATGTGGGTGCCCAAAACCAGGCCACACATGCCAATTTATTATTCTTTTTTATAACTAAAAAGCCTCTAAATCCTAATTCGACTAGTAAAGCATACATTTGGTCATTTGATGGTCATTCATTCATCATGTACTGACATTTTGAGACTTTTTTTTGTATTAACATAGTTTAACTGAATCGGTTACATCACATCATAATCATCTTCAAGAAGATCAGAGTTGTAAAGCTATTAGGTAGCAACATACAGCTACCTATTGTATACAATTACATCATCTTGATATAGCCTATAGACAAGTATAATCAGTTAATACAAAAAGAGATTTCAAAATTGACTGTAGAAAGGTATCCATCATTCCGCTATTAGATGCCCGTCCTCCCTCCTTGGCCTTAAGTCCAGGTACAGATCTGTCTTCAATGCATAAGTTATTAATAAACTGGTTCAGATTATCCAGCTCCCTTTCATTGAGCATGTCTTTGTGAATAGAGAAGTATTGACATGAAATTACGTCCTCCTTGTGAATCAAGATTTGTCCTTCCCGCATCAGCATCATGAATCTATCTCTGGAGATCTCGAGGGCAGCAGCAACCTGTGACATGATTTGAAAATGTATGAGTTTACAACCAAACTCAGTAAGCTGTCTCCTTCTCTTTTGAAAAATCTCTCCATTTCTATCCTTCCAGAGGAACCAAAGAATCTCGTAGGTAAGAACAGACCAAAAAGTGTTAGATTTTAAATCAAAGGACTCAACAAAACCAGCAAGAATTTCACTCCAGGAAAGGATAATCTTACTATTCCACACAATGGGTGACCCAAAAAAGATGGCCCAGACACCACAGGCATAAGTACATTCAAAAAATAAATGTTCAAAGGATTCAGGGACAAAGCAGACACCACAGATAATGGGGTTACCTAGACCATGGGGTAAAGTGGTACCAACAGCAAGTTTCCTCAACAACAAAAGCCATCTAAAACAAGATTTCTTAGGTTCACAAGGAGAGTGCCAAAAAAAGTTAAAGATAAATTGACACCTAGAAACCGACTACCCCAGCCCCCATCCATGGATCACTCTGTCAAAAGGTGAGCAGTCCTCTTTGAGCATAGTATATATATGTTTAGTGGAGACCTTATATAGTTCAGTGCCATCTTTCCATTTAGTCCTCTGCAAAAAAATCATTAGTATTCATAGTCTGCCCAGGGGAGAGTTTATCCACAGCTTTAGCAATAATAGAGTGTCTTCTTTTGAGTATTAGGGATATGATGTTTATCTGAAATTCCATTCCAATGTCCCAATCAATTGTCAACCAAGATATATTTAACCAAAGAAATACCAAATTTGGACCAGTTTTTAGCTGAGCAACTTTGTGTTAATGCTAGAGGTTTTCCATTATAGTCCACCCCCCACCAAATCAATCTATCCAACACACAATGGTAAGGAGAACCACCACTGACCACTGGCTCCCCTACATAGGATAAGGTTTCTAACCTAAGACCAAGCCTTCCAAATGGATTGGAAGACACTGGAGCCAAATATGGATAACTGAAAGTTCCCAAACACCTTATCACATAGGGGAACATTATTCCAATTTTTCCCTTTTTTGAAGCCAGATCTGCACATTATTTCTGATAAGAACCTTCCATGGTTCATCTCCTGAAAGTGCTTGAATAATCCATTTTGATGCCAATGCCATCCCTTGAGCTTTCAGGTCTTCGATGCCCAAACCTCCCTGATTTTTAGGTAGACAACAACATTTCCATTTGACACAATGTCTCTTTTTGTTTCCTAACCCATCAGACCACAACAAATCTCTCATAATCCTTTCCAAACTATCATTTTGGAATTAGCAAACAGACAAGCAGAGAAGTAAATATGGTGTGCAAATAGAACTTTTTGAACCACTTGTATTCTCCCAGCCAGTGAGAGGTGGGTTTGCCATTTTAGATACTTCTTTTCAATTTTAGATAAGAGCCACTGCCACATGTCTTTAAGGCATGGGTTAATAGAGAAAGGGATTCCCAAGTATCAGACAATTGTATTAGGCCCCAACCACTGCCATCCTTTGTTCACCATCCATTCCGGGGGGGAAGAAAGCCAGCCGAGGATAGAAGATTTATGTGGAGCCACTTTAGACCCAGAGACTACGCAAAAAAATTGGAGCCTATTATTCATATTATCAAAGTTATCCTCATCCATCTCTATAAACAAAGCTGTATCATCTGCAAACTGAGCATTAAGTAGTTCATCATGATTAGGAAGAGTGATACCTCTAACAGGGGGTCCTAGTTGAGGAGTTCTTAGAATATAAAATAGAGCATCTGCTGCAATAACAAACAGGGCAGGGGCAATGGGGCATCCCTGTCTAATGGACCTCTGTAGAGTAATACTGTCAAATAGCTCACCATACACCTCAATGACAGTAGAGGAGTCTTTAAGTAGAATGTTGATCCACTTGCAGAAATATGAAGGAAAACTAAAAGCTTGCATTATTCCCATAACAAAGGGCCATTCAATCTTGTCATAGGCCTTTTCAAAATCTAGTAAGACCATCATTGCATTTTGACCATCATTCTTAGCCCAATGCATTGCTTCCCAGCTCGTAATCAGGTTTTCAAGAATGAATCTCCCTTTGATGAAACGTGTTTGGGTGGAGGAAATAAATCCATTACGAAGTCCTCCAATCCTTCGAGCTAGAACTTTTGCCACAATCTTGTAGGACAAATTCAATAGCGTTATAGGTCTCCAATTTTTGACTTGAGTCTTGTCACCACCCTTAGGAAGGAGCTTAATAATCCCTCTATTAATATCAGCACCTAAAGATCCCTGATTGAAAGCATCTTCATATAGATCCAGGAGCTCAAAGCCAATCCATTCCCTATTATGTTTATAGAATTCAGCTGGGAGGCCATCCGGGTCAGGTGATTTATCATTGGCTAGAGAAAGAATTGCAGCATCTATCTCATCAATAGAGATAGGTTTGTCAAGTTTCAAAGCCTCATTATCTGATATCTTCTTCAGTATAAGCTTAAGGCATTTCTCTAGATTGGACATATTGGTCTCCTTATATTCTAATGTAAATAAGTCTTTGTAAAATCTAAAGAAAGCTTCTTTAATAGAACATGGATCTTTAGACAGGTCACCATTAATCTGGATGCCCTTGATCAATTCCCTCTTTTGCTTAGCTCTTATAATATTAAAGAAGTATCTTGTACCTTTGTCACCATCCTTCATCCAGTTCATCTTGGCTCTGGTCCTCTGACCCTTTATCTTATACTGTATTGTTCTCCTAATTTGCCCTTTAACCCAAGTTGCTCCTCCAACTGAGGATCAAATCCCTTAACTTGAAGCTCCTTCTCAATGTTGTTTAAAGTGCTCTGTAGCATTTGTTCCTCCTTTGTTCTATCAAGAGCATGTTTCTTACCAATGATCTGATAGATTTTTCTCCATGAATCCACTAGTGCAGTCCACATTTCCTTAGGACTCAACCCATGATTACAAAGTTTACAGAGACTAGTGACCATTTTGATGGCATCATCATTTTATGCATCCTTGAGCAAGGAGGTATTGAGTTTGAAACTCCCCTTCTACATCCTTCTGCACACATTATTTGAACAATGATCCACACAAACTAAAGCAAAAATAGGGTGATGATCTGACATAGAAGAGGGAGAGACATAGACAGGAGCATGTCCATCCTGCCTTTCAACAGAGAATATGGAATCTTCCACATACATCCTAATCCAAACGACAGTATACTCTGTGTTTTCCACCTTGGTTATTACACCATGTGAACTAGATGTCTGAAAAAGATCCTTTCTTAAGAGCTAAAGGGTCAGCAATCCTGAATTTCCTCTTAAAATTAGACCAAAAGAACAATTCATTCCCCTTCCAGTATTGTACATGCCCCCCATTCTTATCCTCCTTATATTCCACCATGTTGAAGTCTCCAACAAAAATCCAGTGGGCTTTAGGTAATCTAGTAGACATCCATTCCCACAAAGAGGCACAGTCCCTATAGTCATTATGAGCATATATGTTACATACCCCAATTGTGGTATCCTTATCCTGAAAAATAACCCATAGAGCTCTATGACATGGAGAAGAACCATTAGATACAATTTTCTCAGCCCATTTTGGTCCAATGAGGATGGCAGTGTCTCCTTTACCCCTAGGATGGTTAGAGTAGAAACCAGTAGATTGATCCCAAAGAAATTTCAATATGGTATAAGCTTGAAATCGAACAATCTTGATCTCTTGAAGACATATAATATCTTTTAACTTAAGATTATTGCACCATTTTCTGACCATGTATTTTCTTTCAGACATTTCAAGGCCTCTCACATTCCAGTTGTGTATGTGAATCATTTAGATTGTTGATTTTTGGAGTTATTATATAATCTGTTGAAGCAATCTAGAATGTCTTTCCCTGACTTCCTATTATCATTAGAGAGAGACTGTCTTTCAATAATTTTCCTCTTCTTTGATGTTTTATTGATTACTTCAGTAAAAGGCTCCCCATTCAATGTGTCAACTGTGTTATTGCTGTTTATTTTACCAGAACCAGAGATTAGGGCCCCAACAAACCCTTTATCTCTACACAGGCGTCCATTAGAGACCCTCCTACTATTCTCAGCTATACTATTAATGGTATTAAGAGCAAGTTGTTGTGCATTCGGTTTGGTGGGAAGTGAAGTATTATCATTAACCTCAGCATTAACCTCTACCATTGTATTATCTAGTTGACCATCAGGAGGTGCATTAGTGATATCATTACCGGAAGCTGCCACTACTATACATTCATCTTCAAATAAGGGGTTATTCAAGCTTACAAATTTATCCTTATCTATAGTTTCCTTTGTTACATCCTTTTTATTCATGGATTCAGAAGGATTCTTATTGATGTCCTTAGTACTCCCCATTTCAACACCCTTAGAAGAATCATCTATACTAACATCATTCTTATTAGTCGGGTTTGATTTAGTATCTCCTTTTGTATTAGGGTTAACATTACTGTCAAATCTAGGGTTTTAATTAAAAGCCGGGCAATCTTTTTTGGTGTCCATTTTTTTACAATGAAAACAAGACCCTAGATTACCCAGTAAGGAAACTTCCCAAGTAAATTTTTCTTTTTCAAGTTCCATCGAAATGAAATCTGGAAATTCAATTTCAGGTGCGAGAGGAAGTAAAATTCTAGCATTCAAATGAGGTAGAGTATCTCTAGATTCTTCTATTTGCAGAACTGAACCGAGGGGTTGCACAATCTGAGAAATAAAAGGCCAAAATTCAGGTTGTAAATTTTTAATTTCAATCCAGTGAGGAGAAGAACAAGCCACAATTTGTTCAATATTACCCTTGGTCGACCATTGAAAAGCCCTAAATAATGAGCGACCCACATTCCAATAATTGTTTTTTAATACTCTTTCTTGCATTCCATGGGATTTAAAGAAAATTACAAACAATCCATTTTGAATCATTCTGCAAAAACTTACATGAATCCCTAATTTCCTTCCCCATATATTGGCAATCCAGTCATCAAAGAATTTGCGCGAAGGAAGGGATTCCTTATCTAAACAAACAAAGAAGGTAGCTATATCTTTCAAACGCATTTGTTCTTTCCTAATAGCTTTGATCATGTCCTCATTAGGAGAAAGAGAAAGAGTTTTAAAGTCATGAGGAGCAGTCTTACCCTCTTGACAATTACTGGCATCTCCGCCATCGGCTTCTTCCCTTCTGCCCAATCAATCTCCATCGGTTGTGGGTCCTCCAGATTCATGCTCATTCCTGCCAAAGACTCCATTAAACACTGCCGACGATGGACATTCAAGTCTAGACTGATAAGAAAGCACAAATTTGTATAACGGTCTTACATCCCTCTTATTACTATCCGCCATGGGTAAATCTTTACCATCATTAATGTAACCCTCCTTATTAATATCCATTCCCAAATTTGATATGTCATCATTTTGCAACGAGCCCAACTTACACACGGGCGAGCCATGCTGGGAGCTGAGACTCGACTCCAGAGACATAATACCTTAACCCAACCCAGCACAAAGAAAAATTAAAAAGGAAACTTGACTCGACAACAAAAACCAAGGATTAAAAAGGAATAAAGACCCAAGCAAACAATGGATACGCAATAAAAGCAGAAGCCGAGGATAACACGCAGGAAAAGACACGGGTTCTGTGTTAAGAAATGTAGATCTGAAGATAATGTATAAACTAATATGTAGTAGAATGCAATTGCCTTAGTGATTGATTGATTCTACAAAAATATATTTGTATTTATATATAGAACCTATAATGAATAGTTGTGACTATTCATTATAGAGAGATGTGGCTGTTGATACTAAATGAAGTGACTGTTCATTGTACATATCATTTATTAATAACTAATATATATATATATATGAGTTCGTTCCAAT
>MU225140.1:970290-981375 GCA_018584345.1 Thuja plicata | reverse complement strand
ACTGTTTGGAATGACTATATATCAACCAATCCCTTCCATCACCTTCAATTATATTCCAGTGATTCGTATCATGCAATATAATGGGTGTTGACTGGTATGTAAAGAGTCAAAGACCTTGGTATTTATTGAGCAGCGGGAACACCACGCCCTCGGGAACCGTACAGTTGCAGAGCCTTTTTCTAAACACTACCACATTTTGAGACTTTTGCAAAATATGAATAAGATATAATCATATATTGGCAATTATGGATTTATCATTTTATGAGAATCACACTTCTAACTTCTTATTATTATCATTATATCTTTGAAGTTTCAAGTTTTGAACTAGTGATGAATGAGCATTGACATGATACATGTATGGAATCTATGAATATACATACATACATGCATGCATACATACATACATATATATATATATATATATATATATATATATATATATTTCAAAAATGTCTATATATATACCCGCGGAATTAGGATCCGGCCCAAACAATATTTTGCCTGGAAGGTTAGAATAGTCTTACTCTTGGAGGAGAGTGAATTGTGGGGCATTGTGGAGAAATCTGTAACATCAGGACCCAACGTTACTTGCAGATTTCAAGAAGAAGAATATTAAAGTTAAAAGGCTAATTTTAAATGTCGTGAAAGACCATATCATACCTCATGTAAGTACCAAGGCTTATGCATTTGAGATATGGGAGGTCGTGAACGGTCTTTACTAGAGTGGAGGGCAGATCGGGAAAATGGTACTCAGGGAGAAGTTGAGAAGTACTAAAATGACAAAGTCTGATATAGTTACCTCATATCTCACCAAGTTATCTCAGGTTCAAGATGAATTAGTTGTTGTAGGTAAGAGTGTTGACTCAGCCGAGCTAGTAAGGACAGCTCTGAATGGTTTTTGAAGTCATGGGAGAGCTTTGTGAGAGGCATTGTAGCACGTGAAAACATGCCAGGTTGGGAGAGAATTTGGGATGGATTTGTGCGGGAGGAGTTGAGACTTAGTTCTGGATCTTATAGCAGGCAGCATGGCGGAGATGAGGAGAATGTAGCTCTTGCAGCCAAGGGCAAGAAGAAGACCAAGAGAAATAGTTCCAAGGGTGGGGCCAAGCAGCAAAAAGGGGATGAGCAGCCAAAGGACTTAAGTAAAATAAAATGCTTTGCTTGCAGGAAGATGGGACACTATGCTAGTCAATGTCCCAGCAAGAAGAAGATGGGTGTGGCAGCTTCAGCTAAGGAGGACAAGTTTGCCTCAAAGTTTGAGAATGAGTCCTCACTAATTGTATGCCTATCTACTAGTGCAATATCTTCTAGTGTGTGGTATATAGACAGTGGAGCATCTTGCCAGATGTCAGGTGTCAGAGAGTTTTCCAGATCTCACAGAGGTAGGAAATGACATTGAGATTATACTTGGAGATGATACCAGTGTCAACACAGTACGACATGGTACTATATCCTTTCAAAGGGAGACTTTGCCTCCTATGGTACTACAAGATGTGTTGTATGTTCCAAGGCTGAGGAAGAATCTGAATTCAGTTTCTGCCATTGAGAATAGGGGATTTGAGGTGATCTTAAGAGGAGGACAGGTACTTATTTACCCCAAGGGGTCCAGTGTCACTTCAGCTAAAATGATTGGGACTCGACAAGGGAGCTTGAATCGGCTTTCTTTCTAGCCTATACATGCCTTGACCAGCAGCAGTAGCGGCAGTCACTTATGTGAGCTATGGCATAGAAGGATGGCTCACCTGCATCGTGGAGCTTTGAGGGTACTAAGGGATATAGTGACAGGGTTGCCACAGTTTAGTACTGAACACCAGGAGATATGCAAGGGGTGTGCTTTGGGGAAGTACACTAAGACAATCTTTCCCACCAGTGCTAGTAGATCAGCGGGCATTCTAGACTTGGTACACTCTGACGTATGTGGGACCATGTCTACAGTTTCCTTGGGCGGTCATGAGTACTATGTGACCTTCATTGATGACTACTCTAGGAGGACATGTATCTTCTTCTTGAAGACCAAGGATGAGGTCTTCGAACAGTTTCAAGAGTTCAAAGCTCTTGTGGAGAACCAAACACGAAAAAAGATCAAAGTTCTAAGGTTGGATAATGGGGGTGAGTACACCTCAAATGAGTTTGTAGACTATTGCAAACAGGAGAGCATCAGGAGGGAGCTAGCAGTACCTTATAACCCCAGGCAAAACAGGGTTGCAGAGAGAAAGAGCTAGGTAATCGTTGGGGCAGCACAGGCTATGATACATTACCACTTTTCTTATGGGCTGAGGCTTGTAAGTTTGTAACACAACAATTTACCTTCAGAACAGGAGTCCTCATAAGGCATTGGGTAGCAAGACTCTTGAGGAGGCCTTCACTGGGAGGAGGCCAGATATTGGACACATTCACATCTTTGGGTGTGTGACATACTCACATGTCCCTTCAGAGAAGAGGACGAAGCTGGAGCCCACTGCAGAGAAGGGTATCCTTGTACACTACAGTGAGACCTCAAAGGCCCATCGGATCTACATTCCAGCACAGAGGAAGATTGTTGTGAGGAGGGATGTAAGACTTGAGGAGCGAGCCTTCAGAAGGTCACATGAGTTGAGAGACAGCAATGATCAGGTTCTACAGGTACAGAATGGTACATCACAGGGGACACAGTCACAGATTTCAGGGACACAAAGTTCAGGGAATGCAGGTTCACCTAGTACAAGTACTCTAGGTATACAGGGAAAAGGTACAGATTCACAGGATTCAGGTATACAGGGCACAGGTCTTGACACATTTTCTAGAGGTACATCTCCTATGGCTAGACTCACACGGGAGACTAAGGGGCATGAGGATGTTGCTCTACAGGAGGTCACTTCAAGAAAGAGGAAGTCGAGATGGCTTCAAGATACTAAGGAGTTAGTGGGTGAGCCACAAAGAATGATTAGAGAGAGTTGGGCACCTGAGAGGTTTTTTAGTTATCTAGCTATGGTGACACACATCAGAGATTTTGAGCCATCCACTTTTGAGGAGGCAGTAGTCAGAGTGTTTGAAGGGATTCCATGGTGGAGTATGACTCCACCATGAAGAATGATGTTTGGGAAGTTGTGCATAGATCAGAGGGGAAGTCAGTGTGACTTCCAAGTGGTTGTATAAGATCAAGTATGCCGCAAATGGCAGCATAGAGAAGTGTAAGGCTCGATTTGTGGCTAGGGGATTCTCTCAAGTGGAGGAAATCAACTATGATGAAACTTTCGCTCCTGCAGCGATATATACTTCCATACGGAGTGTCATAGCCATTGCAGCAAAGATGGGTCGGAGCATTCATTAGATGGATGTGAAGACTGTTTTCTGAATGGTCTCATAGAGGAGAAGGTATATACTATAGATCGAGCAGCCACAGGGATTTGAGCAGTTTGACAAAGAGTCTCATGTGTGCCCTCTGACGAAGGCACTATATGGCCTGAAGCAAGCTCCACGAGCTTGGTATGCTAAGATTGATTCTTACTTGCAGCAGATGGGCTTCAAGAAAAGTGAGGCAGATCCGAATCTCTACTACATAGTGGTTAGGGACGATCCACTCATTCTAGTATTGTATCATTATGTTGATGACTTGTTCATTATAGGAGTTGGGCTCATAGCTAGTTGCAAGAAGGATCTCGCTTCAGAGTTTGAGATGAAGGACATAGGACTGATGCATTATTCCTTGGGATTGGAGGTTTGGCAGGAGGATGTGCACATCTTTCTGGGGCAGGGGAAGTATGCTGCAGAAATTCTGAGGAGATTTCATATGGAGGACTGCAGGCCCATGTCTACACCCATGACTAGCAACTGGAAGAAGTTTAGTGCTTCTAAGTCATAGTTGCTGGATCCCACATTGTATCGTTAGATGATTGGCTCCCTGATGTACACGGTCAACACTAGACCGGACATTTATTTTGCTGTGAACACTCTCAGTCAGTACATGGCAGAGACTAGGAGAGTGCACTGGATTGCAGCAAAACACATTCTGAGGTACTTAGCAGGCACAATGGATTATGGACTGAACTATGTCAAGGGTGGAGTCAGATTGGATGATGGAGTTAGAAGAGAAAGTTGGAACTCCTGTTGAGGATTTTATAACATGAAGAGTGCTTGTTCCATACCATTCTAGTTGTTTGATTTCATAATTTATTAAGAATGTCATGGAGATCACAATCAATGCAAGATGGAATCTGTGCGTATTTTTGGAAGTTTCAATTCAATAAACTATTTTTACTATTTAGTATTTAATATCAGATGAATTTATGTCTACATTGTTCCATAATTAAATTTATATGCCATCAATGGAATTTTCACACTATTTTTTTTTGAAATGCCAGTTTTTGTGCCATTTGATTTGTTTTTGACTTTTTTGAAAATTTGAAGTCCACCCACTGCCTCCAGCATAGCAAATCATTATGGTTTCTTCAAAAACATATCACTACAAACATGTGTTTTCCAACAATACTATTCTAAAAGTTTCCATGAATATTGTATCTTTCTCTAACATATTCAAAGATTTAAGTTTGATTGAAAAGGTAACTGTAAAACAAATACAGAAAGGTAGGACTGGATTATGTTTGAATAATATTTTAGGCATCTACAAGAAAAGGCTAGAAAAGCTCCCAATAGACCATCAATAAAAAGCAGCTCAATAGTAATATGAACACTACAGTTGAAGAGACTACCTTATTTAATGGAGATTGTTTCTTTTGCTATGCACCTGAAGCAACCAATCCTTACACATCCAATATGCTGCTGGATGAATTTCCTTGCCATGCTTCCATTCTCTGAATTGATCATAAAAGACTCATGCAAATATTTGTAGATAGCCCGTATGAAGAAAGACAGCAACTGGACTTCAAAGAGGTCTGAGATAAATGCACTTTCTAGAACATCATATAATAGGTATATCAACCAGCCTGAAATGAAATACACCTTCCCACGAAAAATCTTTTTTGAGGCATCATATCCAGGGTGTCCAACCTTCATACATGTTGCACAAATTGTCAATGCTTGTAGCTTGACGAAGAAGATGGTCCACTTGTTCTGAAACAGTAAATTGTCTGCACAAACAATGTAAAAGGATTTTTCTAAATACTGTTACAAACAAATAAGTGGACTTGACCAATATTATCAAATAATCAGAAATTCAGTAATAATTAACCTTTTCCCATCAATGTCTCGGCCTTCCAGCCTTGCCTCAACTCGTTTTAGCACTGAAACTGCATAAGCATTCTTACCTGGTAATGAAATGCATGTCAAAACTTGTCGACATCAAAAGCTTTTAATCAGAATGCAAGATTGATAAATAAAATTTCATACCCCTAAAAGTGTGACTTCTTTGTTCTGTCTTCATAGATGAAAATAAAGTAGATAAATCATTGTAGCTTCCAACCCTGCCTTTATCTGTTACTAAATGAATTTGTTTCTGCCTAATTCCCTGTTGTAACTCTCCAGTTTGATGTTTTTCAGTAGCATTCAAATAGCTAATCCCTATTTCTGAAATATTTATTTCTGTAGTGCTTAGGATTTCAGAGTTAGCCTTTGTCAAAGTTACAGATGCCTGTGATCCCTCTGGCTTGTGATTTGTGCCCTTTGAAAAGTGAGTTTGATTGCTGCCTGTACAAACCTGATTATTCCCCATGTATGGAACTTCAAGTTTGCCATCTGTTCCAATATGTGGAACCATTGCAGGATCTTCCTGCCTGTTAGCAATAAAGGATTGAGAAGTAAAAGGAATATCCTCATTTACTGTATATCTTGAAGAATCTTCCAACTCTCCTCCACTAAACCTAATCATGTCAGCTCCACTTATATGAGATTCCCAGTCATTAAAGATACCCACAGGGTCTTCCTGATTTTGGCAGATGGTACTCTGTGAGGAATTACCATCAGACTCAGACCCACTGGTTTCTAAGCTGTCAGGTGGTGAAATCCAGGACTCTTCGTCACCTTGACGCAGAATGTCTTCATCAGTTACAGACTCTCTTCCATGTTCATCATTGTCCCCAACTGCTTCTGCAAGATTTCTATCTTGATTTATGTCAAGTACTTCATCTCCATCAAGTTCAGGCCCAACCAAATCTAATTCTTGTGACCTTGCTTCCTGACTTTCCCCAACACCTTCAAGAGCCTGTGGAAACAGTAAAAACAACTGGCATTAGACATTACTATATAGCATCAAAAGAATAATGACTATAGGGCATAGAATTAGTAGTTTACTTTATGAAGAACACCAGCATCAAAACTTGCAGTGCGTGCAAGTCTTGTCAAAGCTATGTGTAACTCTTTCACAGTGTTCAGAAGCACTGGAACAGCAGTTGTCAAAATGGGTCGAACTTCTCCAAGCTTTGAATGAAGAGACTGGAATATTGCTTGGCCGTGTCCTGGAAAGGCTTCTAGCTTCTGTCCTCCGTCTCTATTGATAAGACCAATTATTGCACTTGATGCAGAAGCCAATGTAGACTCCAGAGGAAGAAGTAAAAAGGTGACCTGTCAATATAACTCATGACGTTACAAAAATCTAAGTTCCACAACATCAACATTCTTATACATAAACATTCCTTAAGTACAGGGCTACTATGTTTAAAGACTTTAATATAGGTTTTAATCCAGTCACTCTGTGTGACCTATTGCACATTTTGACAGTAAAATTGGTTTTATGGGTTTGCCCATTGAGGATCACAAAGGCACTGTCACAGAGCTATACAGCAGAATCCAAACTGAACACATTGATTCTAGAATATTCACCAAAAAATGAATTCAATATAACTTTAAATAGAGGAAAACAAAACACATAAAAGAAGGCCAACAACAGTTTCACCATTTAATATGCCTACTGAAAACATAATAGCAAATAAACTTCATTCAGCAATCATGAGTAACATCTACTTATTAATTAATAATGACTAAAACCCACAAATAATGTCAAGGCAATCCAGCAGTTTAGCAATCTGAAATCCATATTACGATTATCTTACCCCTATATGTAACAATGAAGAATTGGAGTATAGGCATGCCCAACAACAGTAAATTTGACCAAAAGTGCTTCTAATACAAATAAAAAGGGAACATTGTAGTACTTTTAGTCTTTTAAGTGATGTCAAACAAATGGGCAAGGTAGAAATTCATATTATGAATATTTTACCATGGACCAACTATACGGAGCTGCAAGAAATTCTCACTTTGTTGACTTCTAATAATTAGAAATAAATTCCCAAAATAGCAATTTTGTTATGATTTTGGGTCCATTTTTTAATTGCTTGAAAACACTTCAGAGAATAAACCATGATGTTCACTACAAACTCAAAGCAATGTGATTAAAGCGATACATTGATAGGTAGCAAACATTGTTATATGTTTTTATGTCTCTTATACTCATTGGTATATTTATCAAATTTATTATTAATAGCGAGATTCTAGAAGCTAAACTTTTCTTTAGATCTTCCTTACTTCTGTACATTTGCCAGAGGGACTTTGAAGTAACTGCTAATGCTTACCCATCTAGAAGTTGTGAATTTTGGATTTGAAGAATCTTAGATTCTAACTTCCATTCACGCAATTTTCATTTGGTGTTCCAACTTGTTGCGGAAGTCTAATGTTTTCTTCAACTCCATAATTGGTATGTGATCAGGTAAGATTCTTACCACATAAACCATTCAACAATCATTGTTATGGAAAGAAATTTTAATTATATTGTTAGTAGCCTAAGACTTATCAACAGTTCCTTGTAATATAGAATTACTATACCTGGTCATGAAAATTATTGAAGCATTGCAGGGTTTGTAAACTACTGAAACTACAGTGCCAGACAACAAATTGTGGTACAAGTAAATGATGTGAACCACAATGCACACACACACAGACACAATGATTGCATAAGAATATGAGAATTTATGCTATAATCAAGGGTAGTGCACAATCCAATTAAAGCCATAGACGGCTGTGGAACTACTGTTGTGAAAGCAGTTTGCTTTGTCAGTGGAACCTATGGTTTTGTTGTTGGTACGATAATGGAGATACCAGTGCCTGTAGCATCTATATATTGTTGAGGACCATACAAACATTAATTGTTTTCCGGTTGTGAATCACTTTCAGAAACACATTGCTCCATGCTAACATAAGGTCTAACAATGCTGACCAAAACCCACACCATACTGCTGAAATTAGGTTCTGTACTGTATTACTAAGAAACCTATGGTTTTGTTGTTGATACGATAATGGAGATACCAGTGCCTGTAGCATCTATATATTGTTGAGGACCATACAAACATTAATTGTTTTCCCGTTGTGAATCACTTTCAGAAACACATTGCTCCATGCTAACATAAGGTCTAACATTGCTGACCAAAACCAACACCATACTGCTGAAATTAGGTTGTGTACTGTATCACTAAGAGACCATATCAATTCTAAAAGTTATTTGACATGTCAGTGCTTCCTCCTCATTCACAAAAGCACCCTTTGCCTAAAATTCATATGCCATCGCATCAAGAATCTCTTTTCACTGAGTGAAATTATTTGCTCATGAAATCATTACAAAGAAGAAGACCAAAGATGGTTGGCAAAGGATTCCAATTCGTCTGACTATACCATACTACCTTCCTTGACAATACGCATGTTTAAAAGACCCCATGGTTGCCAAGAGGAACACAACCGTCAACCAACCGACACATATATACCCGAGAGTGACAACAAACTTAATTTGAACAGTTAATACATTGTGATATTACTATCAAGATGCAACTATGTAGCTTTTGAGTCAAACTCATTGACCCATTTTTCATGAGTAGTGGTTCACAAGAACCCATCTCTCATGAGAATGAATGGAACACTTGGCACTCATTGCATCTACGTGATGCTCACAGAGGTGAAGAACCGGGACTTCCCAAGTGGTCACCCATACTATTACTACTTCAACTCAAGCACGCTTAACCACAGAGTTTCCTCCAAGGTTAAGCTCACTTTGCTTGCAACCCCATTTGCAAAACCTTCAGCAAGTGTACACATTTGACTTGCTGTGGAAAATATCTCCTACTTATAAATTATACATTAATGAATGATCAATATTGTCAAACATAGCAATAGGCATTGTACACTAAAAACACCTACTTCAACTTCTCCTTCCCAGCAAGGTCTGAGTTTACCTCAGAATAATTTAATTGTATGATGCACCTTTTAAGTATTAGTCCAAGTGGGATTGAATTCATATATTTTTTTTCTTAATTGTCATACCAAGTACAAATACCATCGTATGGGTATAGAATTTTATCAATATTCAAAACGAAACTATTGCATACATTAGGTCTCACCTACTATGGATGGGTGTTTTCTTCATGTTCTTCCATTATTTCATCAAACCCGTCATCAGTTACTCCTGAATTTACTTCCCATTCTTCTCTCATGTTCACTATTTTCAGACTGGTTATTAGGATGAAAGAAAATATTGTGTTCTCATTCCAAATCAGAAATCATCACTTCACCAGAATCTTGTTATTGTACAAAAACCTAAGTTGCCGATTCGGGTTCGGGGACGGATTCGGGTTCGCGAATCCGGTTCGTGGATTCGTGAAATTTTTTTTTTGCCATTTGGATTCGTATGGGTTCGTGAGTGTATATATATATATATATATATATATATATATATATATATACAAAAAATAAGAGCAATATACATAATTTTAAAACTAAATCATTTCATAGTATGAATCTATGATGCTTGATCATTGATCAATGCCGAATCTCCAAGATAAACATTAAAAATTTAAGTAGTATACTTGATCATTGATCTATGTTCACGATTCTAAAGAAAATCAGCACATTTAATTTCTGAATTACAAAATCAAAATTCAAAATTTGGATATGTGTTTTAACTTTATTAATCATTTTATAATTTTATTTATTCTCTTTATCCTTTTTTATTAACACCGTTTGGTAATATCTCTCTTTTTACATTTTTGCCTGCATAGATGTAATTGCATGTTCTTTTATTATTGTGCCAAACTTTTATGGTGGCCGGAGACTATTGTTTTTATTTAACGTTTCGTTGATATATGTAATGTCTTTGTTGTTGCCGTAAGAGTGACTGATTTGATTACGATATTACCTCTGCAATTTTTTATTTATCAACGCTGCTGCTCACTTTTCAGTTTGAACATGTGCTTGCTAATAATCATATCGACCCTTTATGAAATCGCACTAATGAATACGACAAAACGGTGGCTTATTCATAAAGTTAAAACACAGTCCGGACCCTGCCCGGATCCAGCACGGACCGGGTCGAGAATCCGAACCCAGATCTGGGGTCCCATACGTGAATCCGGCAACTTAGACAAAAACAGATTCAAATATTTCTCCTTTCATACCAACTTCTTCTTCCCAATCTTTTTTCTCTACTACAGATTTAATTTCAAATTGCCTATCAATATTTAAACTTGTGTTTGTGGAAATCAGAGTTACAGGACTCTGCAAGTCCGTATTGGACTCTGCGAGTCCCGAGGCGAGTCGGGTCTCCAGAGTCTAACTGACTCTGGACTCGGACTCGCCCGAGTCCAATAGAGTCCATTCGGACTCGCCGAGTCTATGGACTCTCTGGACTCACTGAGTCCCGAGCCCAGGACTCTGCCGCGGCAGCAGTCTTAAAAAGTGTAAAATAAAACATTTTTTTTATTTTTGTTTTCTTTTTTCGGTTTATATTCCATGGATCTGTATCTTAGCGCACAGCATGTTAAATCCCTCCAATAAGAGGCATATTAATGTCATAAATTGCACATTTCAACTCTACCATGATACTGATGCACAAATCATGCAATAGTTTATTACAACGGTCAACAAAGAATACTGTGCACTAATGTAGGCCAGTAGCCCAATAAAGTGATACATTTCAAAGCCTTTCAAAGTGTTACTATTCTAAAAGAGCATCGTAGATTATATCGGTAACAAGGGTTCCCAAAACCAGAACCAATTTTCAAAAGATCGTTGTTTGGCTCATTTTATTAGTCATTTATAAATTGTTGTTAATTCCCATTTTATTACTTAAACCAGTAGCTAGTAACCAGGAGTAATTAAACTAAAAACAAAAGT
>MU225140.1:931324-956983 GCA_018584345.1 Thuja plicata | reverse complement strand
TGGGTACACATCCCCATAAAATAAATATTAAAGTAACGCTTTAATGCTTTACAATTAAATTAAATGTTACTTTAATAAAACTTCAGGCATTAAAATGTATTAGCAATCGGACTCCGAATAATGCGAGCGATAGCTCGTCGGAAAGCTCTCACCGAGGAGTATCAAATCCAATCACCAAAACTGACTTCCACTATGTCCTGCCGACTTACTAAAAATAGTATGCCTGAAACTGAGTAAATCAACTTCGTCTTGGCCCAAACTGGAAATGACTAGGCCAAAACACTCTAGGATCCCCTTAAACCCTTCGTTAGCCCTCGCGACCATGTAGAACAAGGCTAACGCACACACACTTGCTCAACTGCTAAAGTGGGGACATTACAGTTTAAGAGGCATTAAATGCATCACCCTCTAATTGTGTAATACAGAAAACCAAGTTGCAAATCAACTCCTTTAATTTGTAACAGAAGACAAAATGCAAAGCACATGTGCAAGTCTTCATGGGATATAGTTACCATACTTTACGATATGAAACTCTTGTCAAGAAATTTGTTTATGAAAATATTGTGTTTAAGAGGCATTAAATGCATCACCCTCTAATTATGCAATAGACAAAACCAAGTTGCTAATTAACTCCTTTAATTTGTAACAAAAGACAAAATGCAAAGAAAATGTACAATTCTTCAAGGGATATAGTTCATTTAGCTTGGACTGCACATTTACCATCCTTCAATAATTTTCCCCTAAATTGGGATACACCTATCTAATCCTAAATGCAACACCTGCATTCAATCGAGGTTGCAAAATATTCTGCACCTGTAATGTTGTTATCCAAGAAACATATGAAACTAATTTCCAGAAAGGCTCTCTTGAGACACGTGCACTTAAAGAGAATATTGGTTTTGATCTCACAAAAAAATTCAGATGAAAAAACTAATGATAAGCAATTTGACTATTACCATGATTATAGCACAAGGCATGAAGGAAATGATACTAGCAAATAATTGATACTTTATACTATGTCATTGCAAAAAAAATTTGTCATCAGGCAAAGCATGATAAAGAGGGTGAAGGAAATCAAATATGTATATTAATAAGAGTATGGGATCTAAATAATTCTTTGAGACACCTGACACTGAAGTTTAAAGTAGAACCAGCATCCATTTTCCGCCTGATGCAGTATTATGCTGGCCTATTGTCTGTTTGTGGTAGGGCCATGCCAACTTGCTCAAGACATTCTTAGTATGCTTGATCTCATTGGAGCTCTCAAGAATGGGAAGAAGAATCTTTTAAGGGAGGTAGGTAATGGCCAAATTTATGATGCTTGGGAAGCAATGAACTTCCAAGTGGTGCAAGCAATGTCCCAATTTTTGGTAATATTGGTTCATGAGCTTTTGGCCAGTTCCCAAGTTTTCTCATAAGCTTCTAGGTGTGCTGAGGAGAACTTTGAACTTCTTGGATGATGTAGGTTCGGTATTTCAAGGTTGTATTTTTTGCAATAAGCACAGTTGGCTATATGGATCTTAATAACATGTTCAGAAGTGTTTTCGAACTCCGAAGGTGTTCACCAAGCTTCTTGGAGAACATATCTATTTTTATTAAGCCACCCAGTTGGCTCCAATCATCATCCCACATTTTTAGTATCATCCCTGTGTTATCGAAGAGTGGTTCTACTTCAATTTCAATGCACAGGTGAGCTATTGAATAATTAATTAATATTTCACTAACATTGTGTAATATTGATAAATAATCAAAAAGGCAACTTAGTGTGATAACTCAATGGAAAGGTAATGGAATGTTCCAAAAGTTGGACGCCTAGTTAAGGTCTTCGCAAATGAAATGTTATTATTATTTCAAAAAGGCCATTTTTTTGGGACTAGGAATTATTATAATTTTAAGTTGCAAATTCCCTCCAAAAAAGCTACAAAATAGGTTTGGCGTCTCATTTGCTCATATACTAAAGATTTCTTATGCTGTTATGCTATGGAATTGAACTTCTGTTCTTGTGATCTTTCTATCAGGATTTAACTATAGTTTTTTAGTCAAACTCATTGACCCATCTCTCATAAGAAAGAATGGAGCATTTAGCACTCATTGCATCTAGGTGATGCTCACAGGGGTGAAGCATTGGGCCTTCCCAGGAGGTCACCCATCCCAATATTGCTCCAACTCAAGTGCGCTTAACCACAAAGATTCCTCCAAGGTTAAGCCCACTTAGCTTGCTACCCTATTTGTAAAACCCTCAACAAGTTGTGTGCCTTATGAACCATTCATTACAGAGCTCCTTAAGCTCATCAATTGATAAGTAGGAGGCATTTTCCACAGCAAGTCAAATTGTGATATTGCTATCAGGATTTAACTATATAGTTTTTGAGTGAAACTCATTGACCCATGTTTCATGAGTAGTGGTTAACAAGAACCCATCTCTCACGAGAATGAATGGAACTCTTAGCACTCATTGCATCTAGGTGATGCTCTTAGGGGTGAAGCATCAGACCTTCCCGGGAGATCACCCATCCCAGTATTGCTCCAACTCAAGCGCGCTTAACCACAGAGTTTCCTCCAAGGTTAAGCCCACTTAGCTTGCTACCCCATTTGCAAAACCCTCAGCAAGTGTTGTGCCTTATGAACCATTCATTATAGAGCCCATTAAGCTCAGCAATTGTGTGGTTTTCCTTGATCTTTTGAGGACAAGAGCCCTCATTTGATTCTTAGTTTTGGATTTGAGGGATAATCCCTACCTAGTTTGAGTGGTTCTTTTCAGGAATCACCATTGTTCCTCATTGGAGTTTCAGTTTGTGGGTTTTAGTATGAAGGTATTTGATGTATTCTGAGTTTGCAGATATTTTGGGGCTTGATTGATTGCCATTTTGTAAAGATTGTTGATGAGTTTGAAGTGATTTGGGGTTTCCTATTTCCTGTCCCTACAGCTCTGAGGGTTTGGTGTTTTCCCTAGCTGTGGTACCACTCCTGACTGTGAAACTTCATTATCAGCATAGAATATTAATTTGGAAACATTTTATAGCAGGCCGAATCCTCTTTAGCAGGTTAAAAGGCTGTTAGCAGACTGTATTTTAATCCATAGGGGTCATACCATATGCATTTTGCGCCTAACAATCTGGTGTGGGGATTTGGAAGCAGATTCCGTCCATACTTAATGATTTATGATTGGAAAGTGCATTGACCAGATTTACCTCAGTTTTTCTGCCTTTGTATGGCTGGAGAAAGTAGAGTTGATGTGAGCATGGCCTTGTTATAGCCTGTTGCTATTGAGGTTATATCTGCTGGAAACACTTGCAGACCTGGCATGGGATTTGGAGGTTGAAATGCCCCTTTTTCACTTGGATTTGTTGAGCGTAGGTGTTGCTGGGTATGTCACTGGTTGTTTGGCATAGATTGGAAGTGGTCTTCACTGGATTAATAGGAGTTTGATGAACGTATTTAGTTGTCAGACCTGCCATCCCTGAGTTTGAGACTTGCCGGGTATGATTCACTTATCTTTCCATGATCTTTGTTAGCTGTTTGGTGGCGCTGACGATGTATGTAACTGCTGGTCATTGTTGGGATGTGTTCTTTTGTAGTTTGGAAAGGTGTTTGATGATTTATAAAGGCTGTTTTAACCTGTAATAATTGTATATCAGACTTGCAACAGCTCTCCTAGACATATCAGACCTGATTCATCACATACATCAACCTACAAGGTGATTCTTCAACCTGATCCAGAGCATGTTAGCAAATAACCTCAAGGTATATCATTCGTATTTCAGTTGGGTATGAATTGATGAGGATTCTGGGTGATCTTATTGACTGTTTGCTGTCCACACCTGTAGGCTGTGAATATTCAATGTATTTTCAGGCCTGCAACTAGTTTCCAGTCATCCTTTGAGGCATTTTGTCGATCTTTATATGCTGGAAGGTTACTTCATGATTGTGGGAAGAATTGCCATAATCAGTGCCATCTCTGTCACTGTTGTAATCTTTATCAGCACTTTGTATAAACATTGTTTAACTATATCAATGTCTATGACAGCGGTGAATCATTATTGTTGATATTTTTATGTTGCATTTCATTTCGTCAAAAAAAATTTAAAAAATTGAGGGTGGTTAGTACAGTTTAGTTTCCTTTGGAAGCGTATCAAAGTCTAATGGTTCAACGATCTCCCTAGGAGGATGAACTTTAATTGAGCAGTGGATGCTTTACATAAAATATCTGTAGTAGATTTTTCCATTCTTGTGTTGGCATGAGTACAAGAATGAGATGAGGCAAGAGACTTGGTCATCTCAAGTAGAGATGGCAGCCTTATATTAGTAAGAAGTGTCTAATAAGTTAATAACAGACAACAAGCACAAAGGTCATGACAGGAGTTACACTATTGCATTATTACTCGTTTTCTAGTCCCACAGACAAAATGTAAGATATGTTGTGCCAAAATTTTGTATCCAATTTATTTCGTCACTTAAATTGTCTTACATTTTGATCATCAATATCATGTAAAATAAAACCCATGAAAGAGTAGTATACTATCACTATTCAATCAACAGATTGTCTTGCAGCAATGAATTACAACAAGATGTAGCCTCTAACAACAACAAAAAATATATTCTTTGAATACTGTTAATGAAACGAATTAACAAGACTGATCGCTGCCCCCCTTGCCCTTCTATTTAGTTTGTTTGCTTCCTAATTTTAGTTTTAGATATCTTCTGTTGTTAGAGTTCCTTTTGCACCAATGACAGGCTATGACAATTTTCTTTACTGTAAAGCCCAGTGACCTACACTCGTCATTTGCATATTACTATATTCCTCCTCTGACAAATGTTAGCAAAGTTGCTTTCGGCATTACACTAAAAGCAGAGGAAAACTAATAAACTTAACATTGTGCCAAGAATTTCATACTCCAATAATGATAGTAAACATATTCATATGCAGAAGTAGAACACACACAGTGGAAAACATTCATACAAATATCAGCAAACTCTCTGTAACAGCAAGCATGAATACACACAAAAGATAGTAATAATAATTGTAAAAAATATTAAGATAACGTATGGAAAGCTCTAACTTTTCAAGTGCACATATAAAAACAGAACCCTTTCCAACATATGATAATTTCTAAGAACATGCTTCAAATTTGACAGAAAGACCATAAAAAGTTCATAAAAGTATATTTGTCTGCAGATGCTACCACCTTAAAACTTGGTAACAGAAAACTAACCTTGTTAAGTTCAGACATTAGATTATTATGTTGTGCAGCAGCATCTTTGGCCAACCTATACACATCGTGTGCACCTTCTGCCCCTTCTGTTATTGCTAGAACCTGCAAAGTAATGAATTAAAAATTTTAAACCTTAACCCTACATCAGCTGTTGCATACATAAAGATAACTTTTACCAAACAAAATTCCAAAATATGCAACCTTTGCAAGGAGTGAGGTTCAATAACAGCTCCTACATTTTTCATGTATGATTTGTTTTTTTTTTTATGTAACTTCTTGTGAAAGTACTTTTTGTCCAAACACTTGTTTTGAAAGTCACATCTACTAGATGTTTGTCAAACAAGGATAGTCCTTTAAATTCACAAATGTTGGACCCTGCTTGGCCATTGGCTTCTCTCCCTTATGCAAATCTGGATGGTAGTGTAGTCAGGGAAGAATTGTTGAAGTTCAAGACAACGTCATACACTACAACCTTCAAAAACACAATTATGACTCCCAAGCAAAGCATTTGCCGACTGCATACCGTCTCCAAACCCCAAGAGCAATTTAAAATGTTTTTGAATAAGCTTGAATTTACTAAAAGACACAAAAGTAAGACCTAGAATGCAGTCATGAAAATGAAAGAGAACAACCACTCATGATATAAAGGCTAAAAATAAAATGAAAAGAAATTCAAGAAAACTTGGAACACTTGGATCTCACCTGGATTTTAGCAAATAGGGTGGTTTTTTTTTCAAATTGGAAAATGGAGGCATATAGGATTCTCACAAATTGGGACAGAGACAGTGAGCCAGACCCCAGATAAGAAGTATTGGCATATGCAGGATGTTTCCTTTAGACAAAACGTCCGCCTCTAACAAACTAGGTTCTGTATTAGCAGATGATTTTTCACACAATGTTCATAAAACTTGAAAAGCTAATAAGATATTAATTAATATTAGCATCCATATTCTGCAGTCAGGATGAAAATTTTCAGAATTTGAACTTGACAATTAGGAATCAAGATTCATTGACCTATTTAAGCGTACCTCTTCAAGCATCGAACCAGTCTCAGTTGTTAGAGCAGAATTGCTCCTTGCCACACGACAAAATGCAGACAGCTCCTCACTCGCTTTAACTACCCAGTCCCGCATGCTTGAAAGTGTAGCTTGAAGCTCGCCTGTGTTTAACAAGTCATACATGTTACTATAAATACTTTGACAACTTATTGTTGTAATGAGGATCAGCTATCTCATAAAAGGATCATATACCAACACTAATCATGTTTTATAGAAGCAAATCAAAAACCTGAAGTAGATTTTGACTTTATAGATACAAGACGCAAATCATTTGTAGCAGTGGATAGGCTTGCAGTAGCTGCTTCCATGCTCTTTTGTGCTAGGTGCCATTCATGGTCCGCACCTAAAGAGTATAAACAGACGAGAAAAGTCAGTTTTAAGCATTTTCCCATTATAAACATTCTAGCTCCTTTTCTACCACCAAGCACTCATTGGATTTGTGTGCAATGCAGTTATTTTCAATAAAGCATTTTATGTACAACTCATGCAGCCAAAATTATGAAATGAAAAATCATAAAAATGTAATTTCAGATGACCCAAATTTGGGGTCAAAGATTGTTGCACCCCTACAAAACTTTCAATAATAAGCCCTTTTGTTATACTGTGTTGTGTTCATGTGTACAAGGATTGTGTATACAAGCCATATGTTATGATCTCACCCATGATCTATTTTATCACTTGCACTGTTCTGGAAAACAGTTGTCCTGCTTGAAGTTGTTTCATCTGTTGGCCAAGTTCCAAAGGGAAGCAAGAAACAATCAAAGGCAGATGAGGAGTTTCATGAAAGGCACCCTCGGCATATGAGATATGATTTCAAATGGCGAATTAGGAACTTGACAAGAATAATAAGGCAGAGAATTGAGAAGCAGGAACAAGCACAAGTCTGGCAGAGCATGCTGACTAGTGTATGGACAGCAGAAATAAGCATCTAATACACCCTTAGGTGCCAGAGATGACTTAACTAGGCAAGTGAAAGGTCATGAATGAGAATCAAGTAACAAGAGCATCAAACTGGAATGCTTAGGAAAAAAAGACATGCATTTGGACTTTGGAGTGATATGAATACCTCATATGCACAATTCCGGGGTACCAAACAGAAATTTAAGAGACATAGTTGCTGAAAATAAGCCCCTAGGTGTGAGGAGTGGCTGATTAGTGACAAAGGTGACAAAAATATGTGCATTAGCAGGTTAAAAAGAATGCTATGGGACATGCATGACTGATCTAAGTGCCTGCATGAGATATAGCTGGCAAGATAGATCTGTAGGCCTCCCTATAGAGAGTGATCATCAGTTTTTAAGTGACAGAGCTGAGCAACTGGCACAATTGGGAGGGAATTAAAAAAAGGTTTAGCTGGTCCAAGAGGTGTTTTGGTGCGCCTGGGCGTTGCAAACGAAATTTAAGTGACAATAGTGACAAGAAAGTTTTCCTGGTGCTGTTTGAAGTGAAAAGGGACACTAAAGAGGGTACTTGGATGCTTATAAGTGGTAAAGTTCACTAGAGTATTTAAAGAGTACCTTGAGTGGGAATGGCTGGTTATTGTTACACCTGGGAAGAAAATCAGGATTTCAGTGTCATTGATATCAATACGAAGGCGCATAAGTTTGTTTTGGGGGAGTTGGACTGGTTAGAGTACAGGGATGACACCTATGACAGGTTTTTCAGCCTCTTGCAGGAAAAGTAATCATTTCAGACCAAAGTTCCATGACTCGGACCCGCCCATGACTCGGCAAGGACTACTCGGCCCGCGACTCGGCGACAACTCGGCGACGACTCGGCAAAATGAAAAACAAAGATTTTTTAGGATTTAAAACTTGTTTCAGGCACCCATTATTGAGTAAAGCTTAAAAACACTATAACATCAACAAATAGAAGCTAGTATGATCACATACATAAACATACATCGATCGCATAAGTGCAAACGTAAATAGTAGCTGAAGGAAATAGAAAACATAGATATGCAGAATTATAAATAGTGTCAAATGTATATAAGATCCATGAAATCCATGACATCAAATGTTCCCAAACATATGTGTAATAAAAAACAAGTCTATGGCTCAGGCTCTGGCTCAGCCTCATCCTCAAAGTAGTTTGTCTCCCTCCTAGAAATCCGTCTGAGGTAGGTCCTGGATGACTGACAAGCCATAGCCTCTGCTCGTGAAGTGCCACTCTGATCAACATCAGCTGCAGTGGTGGTTGATCATGCTCTATCCTCCTCCTCTGCCATAGCCACAACCTCAGCCTCTATGTCTGCCTGGTCAACCCACTCATGGTCCTCCTCAGTGAAGACAGGATCGGTAGACTCAGTGAGCCACTCAGACATTGTTATGTATGTGGAGCCTAATCAGACTCAGGTTCTTTCGGCGCGGTTTCCCCCCAGACTTATCTACAGGGGATTGGGGGCAGCGCCCCTTGCGGGGTCAAGGGGCAGCGCCCCTTGCGGGGTCAAGGGGCAGAGCCCCTGATGGGTCGACCATCAATTTTCTATTAGTCGGAGTATTTTTTGGCACAGACAATCTATTAGGCCTCTTCGAGTAGATATGCTCGAACAAGCTAAACGAAATGCCTTTTAGGGCAAATTAGAAGACACTTATGGAAAAAAAAATAAGAAAAAAGTATTGGTTTTTTTTTTTTAAGTCATGCTTGATGACTGCCGTGGCCGGGTCATAGACCACGGACTCGGCAAGTCATGACCCATGACTCGTCGAGTCATGGAAACGGGTCATTATGACTCGGCAGCCATGACTCGACCCGCGAGTCATCATTACTCGCATGACTCGCGGCAAGTCATTCAGACATATATGGTAGCACCTTAGAAAGCTTTCACTATATCCCTGCTTCCATACATGGACAGTCCAAATTCAAAAACTGGAGCTATGATATTTATATTTTATAATATCATACCTTTCGATCAACAAAACAAGAAGAAATAATGGCAGCAGTCATGCCAGTTTTGCTGGGTTAGGTTTGCTTGACTTGCCATAGTTATCGGCTATCAACTTTGAGAATGAAATCTAGCTTTGATAAGCGTCAGTTTCAGCATTTTTAGAAGGATTAAATAGTGGCCCTTCAAACATATTTCATAACACATTTTTGTTAATGAATTCTCCAAGTAGGTCTGGTGCTATGGTTTGGCAGACGTCAATGAGCATATGTAAACATTTAAGGGTTTGTGTTATAGAAAAAATTTGCAGTTGAAATCCTAAGGTTTATCCATATTTTGCAAATATTTTCAAACTTATGAAAACCTCTGAAGCAATTCTAAGTTCTAACTTTACAAGATGGATCAAAGAAGTCAGGCTTTCAGTATTCTTCATGATGCTGCTATGCTTCACAGTGAAAAGCTTCTTCAGAATCTTAAAGTGCATACATGCATCAAATTGGCTTTTTCTATCTCACCCTGAGATTTCAGGACAGGGGGACACGTTTTCTCATCCCCAATTTTACAAGCCATTTTTTGGGGACAGCTAGGGGATGGCAAAGGGGACGGTTATATAAAATATAGAAAATTTTAAATAGATAGGGAAATTTTAAATATTCATATCAAACATGGATAAACCATGCAAATATAAATTATAGAGCCTTAACATGCAACATTTGTGTTAAATAACTTAAATTGAGAGTACACATGAGAATCAAAGTCAAACAATTATCAAAACTCAAAACTCAAACATTCATTCTATGGGATGGCCAGGGGACGTTCCAAAGGCATCCTTGCATCCTTGGGATGCCCCGTTTTTTGGAAGGGTCAAATAGGCCCCAAGTTGTGTCTCGGGTAGGATTGGTTTATATAGTAATGGTTATTGATAACAATTTCATTTTCTGGACGTCCTACTTCCAGACATAGGGACGGAATATTTTAAGCTCATTAGTTAGCTTTTATTTATTCCTTGTTTATATTAAGTTTTGCTTAAAAGTTCTTTCTTTCTCTGCTTCTCCAGAGATTCAAGCATTTGTGCTTTGAAGCAATGATTTTTGTGATAAAATTATGTTTATCCTAAGTCCCAAAAACGTTGAGCATCTTGCAACCATTAAATAAGTTATTTGAGCTTAGATATTCTTAAGAATAGTTGACACTATGCTTAAGGCGATAGAATTGTTATTTGAGAAGGTTAAGTGTGTTTGTTATTTGATTAATTAAACTAAAACTAAATAATAGCAGCAATCTTTGTAGCCAAGTTGTTTATTCACCTAAGCAATAGCTTTGCATATGGTTTAGATGTTTGGTTTATGAAGGCATGCGTCATGTTGCATTGCAATTGTTATTCCTTTCAAAATCTTGTTTGCACTGAATTACTGATATCTGTTTTAGCCAATAGGAAAGTGTTGTCCTTTTGTGTGTTGGTAATGTCCCCATTTTTACGCCTTCTTATTCTGCTAGTGTTGAATAGTTTTTAGGGTTTGCTAGAGGTTTCCAGTTTCACAAGGAGTGTTCCTATATTCTTGGTGAACTCAATTCTCAGTTTCAATGGGTTTTGTCGACAATTGCTATTCATAGTAAGTGCTTGTATGGCACCAATCTTTGTGGGTTTTTCTAGGATTTTTCTCTTTGGCTCCCGTAGAACACTGTTATTTATAGCAAGTGCTTGCATGGCACCAACTTTCTAGGACTTTTGGGTTTGTTCTCTTTGGTCGCCCAATAACATTGATATTTATAGTAAGTGCTTGCATGGGACCAATATTTTTGGGTTTTCCTAGCTTTGTTATATTTTGTGAACACTTCTATTTATAGTAAGTGCTTGCATGAAACTGACCTTTTTGGGTCTTTTTTCATTCGTTCTCTTTGGTCCTCAAGAACACTACTATTATTAGTATAAGCTTGTCTCCGCATTAGTTATCTACTAACATTTTTAGTTGGTTATGGCAAATTACTATTTTGGGAGAGTCAACAATTACACTGATAATTATATCTTGGCAACTTATGGTATTTTGAGGTATTATTTAAATTACGTTAAAGCGTTAGAGTTAAATTGTATATTTAACTTAACATTATTTAAATTTAATAGTGACTTTATATTGGCACCTAGGGAGTTATAAGGTTTTAAATTATTTAATGAACTGCTTTATCGAGTTCAACTCCCAAGCCCGGATTTCACTCGATGCATCTGGCAGGCAGGCTGCTTGGTACATCCCCAGGGGATTAGTCTCGCCCCAACTTCACCCAACTGGAAAGATGTAAGTCCAAGGTAAGGCAGTGTGGTTACTAGGCTAGGTCACGGGGATACCCCTGGGCTATCAAAAAAAAACATAGGGTGACATAAGATGAATTTGTAATTAAATCTAAAAGTGAAAACCCTAATTAGGGTGTTGGCGCTTGGAGGAGCTTATAAAAAGAATTTGGAGCTCATTTTGAGATAAGTTTATTATTTCTGATATTTCTCACTGAGAAAACCAGCATGGTTCTGGAGATATGGACTAGTCCAACTCAGCCTTCCTGAGGACGAAATCCCTCTTGAAGAAGACTAACTACGGTAGTGAAATATCTTACTCTAGCTAGTATTTGTTGGAGATATCTTACAAGTTTTTCACAAAACTGTCAAATTTGAGACTTTTGTGTGGCTTCTTTCAGTGAGGATTGCAGGAGGCTTTAGACATTGATACTCGTTTTGTGTTGTGCAATTATGAGGGTTCGTGATCATTTATCTTTGGCCTGAGCTTGATTTCTTTGGCGTGCAAGTTTAGGAAGTTTTAATGGATTCTTTCATTGTTTGGTCATTGGGTTAGTGTTGCTTCTTAGAACCCTAGCATGAGCCCACCTTATGGGCATGTTCCTACTTTTCACCATCTATTTGGTGGATTCTGATAGTAAATTTCAAGTCTGTAGGAGAGATAGGATGAGGTTGTCCTTGACGCAAGTTGAGAGTTTCAAGTTAAACTGGGATATCCAAGCCATAAAGCATGGTGACTCTTCTTTCATCAATCCTACATATTTTGACCACATCTAAACACAACCCATGTTGCCCATCAACTAACACAGAGGCGAGGATTTAGAAGAAGAACAATAATGGTGCTTAGAAGAACGAGACAATGAATGTCAAAGAAGATTGCTGAAAACCCAAGTACAAAGTCTTCAGAGACAAAGGAAATTGTCAAACACAGAGAGTTAAGGCAAGTAAAACCTTCCCCTTCTCAGCTAGCATCGTCAACTAGTTCTCAAGCCACAAGCAGAGATGAAGGATGTGGATGATGAAGACCCACCCAAAAAGAGAAACCCTAATAGAACATGCAAGGATAGTTCAAAGACAAAAGTGAAGAAAGAAAAGGAGAAAGAGAAATTGGAGGGCATTCAAGAAGAGTCCAATGGAGAAGAAACCATCAACATTGCTTCCTCCCAATTCTAGATAAGTACTTCTCCCTCATCATCTCAAACATCACCATCTTCCTCACCGCCACATTCAACTTAAAACCCCTTAGCTTAGCCCAATCCTTCACCTCCATATTCACCTCACATAACATTATTCAATAAAGTGAAGCTTTCATTTACTACACCCCCTCTCATGAGGCAACTACAATTCTCTCCTGGTGCTACTAGGACCTCCTCTAGTAATCCATTCAATACACCATCAACCTGACTAAAAGAAACACTACAAAGAACAAGAAAATAGTCCAACTAAGCTTTCCCCACTTCAATGTTGTTGCTAACCTGCTCCAAACATCATGTCAGACAAAGAAAGCCAAAACAAACTCTAGCTTGATGCAAGACACCACTTAAGGACACATGCATGTGCAAGTTACCAACCCATCTACAACAAAAATATTGGTGAAGTGACAACGGGACTTCAACTTTACTTCAAGATGGGGATATTCATAATTTTTGGGTGTCAGCTGCTAAGCTTGAAAAAGGACAAGCAATCCAAAGATGAATTTAAACAGCAGGTAAAAGTCCATAATGCTTGCCTATTCTATAGTAGATAGCTCAGCTAAGTCAATAGAGAAAGTTGATCCTTTTTTATCCCAGCTCAAGAGGTAATTGGTCCTATGATAAAGTAATTGAAGACTAGGTCAATGAAATTGTTGCTAAATGATCAAAGTTCATTGAAGAGGCCAAGAAATTATATGGTGAAATATATATCACAAGAAAGAAAGTTGATGTTGAAATCACCATGTTGAGGAGAAGGAAACAATTTGGGTGAGGTTAGACAAGAATCTCAAAGAAATGACTAAGATGGGAAATAGTAAGTTAGTTGCAAAGCAAATTCTCCAAAATGCTAACGATGATAGGTGTTTTTTATGGAATAAGAGCATAAAATGGAGATTAGTAGCTCTTGCAGAAATGTCTTGCTAAAAGAATGTGATCGAATTAAGATAGGTGTGCAGATTGACTTTTTGTCCATCAATTCAAATGTTCAAACAAAGGATGATTCACAAACCATTGATGCTCAGACAGTCCAATGAAATCTCAAAATGATGATTGAAAAGTTGCTTGATAAACAGATGTCCTATGTAAAGTTTATGAGAAAGTTAAGTGTTACTGAAGTTGCTTTGCCACAATGCACTAGCCATCTCACCATATGTCAAAATAAGATGAAGAACAATTGAAGGAACAGAGTGATATGGACACTGAGAATCATCATAATCGTCATTCCCAAGAATAACGATCTAACACCTCTCATCAAGGTGTTTCGAGTTTATAAAGACAAAATTGCCACCCAAACGCCTCAATCCCCAATCAACGACAAAGATGGTATCCTTGAAGATATGGAACATATTCTTTCAGAAACTTCCATTTCTTGCACCTATAATATGGCCATCATCTGTGGCTGCTTAAAGGTGTTACCACCAGCTTGGCTTCCTTTCATAGATCTTAATGACAGACGATGGAGGAAATATCAACGGAAAACTAACATTTTTTATGGTTATTGTAAAATTTGAAAGAATCAAGTATGCTCAAGAAAACATAGAAAGAAAGCTATAATGACCTAAAGTCAGGAACTTACGTGTGAATGAATGGTAAGAATGATCCAATCTTGAAACAATATTCAGAAATCCTTGCTGCCAAGCTTTACCATCACTTAAAGATCCACCCGGTGTTACATCTGAAAGTGGCCTTAGGAAGCCATCCCTAGAATCTTCAAAGTCTGAAACAGCAGTACAGAGCTTCAGTATACCTGAAGCTTGCTCTTTTCCTGCTAACAACAAATGCTTCCTGTGACGAAGATGCTCATGAAATTCAGGTGGAATTCCCATCCCTCTACATGAATTGTTTGAGCCACTACCAGTACTCGGACCTGCACATGCCCATCCCATGGCCCTTTCAAGTTGTTCTTCAGTGGAAATGGCAGACCTCTCACAAATTCGTAGATCTTCTGTAGACCTATTTATAGCAGACATTGCAGATCTAATGTTGTCTAACAAGTTTCTTCGGTTAAGCATGATAAAGCTGGATGGCAGTTTATCATCATTTACACAACCCTGTGTAAGGATACTATCTTTCTCTGGAAGAGGGAGTATATAGTCATGCAACCACTCTAATTGTGCAGCCTCAAGTTTTGCCTTTTGAAGATCCTGACTCAGCTCTCTCACTTGTAACTTCATTGAAGAAGCAGCTGCTCTTGCAGCACGTGCAGTTTCATGTGCATTACTATATTCAACAAGAAGACCCTGAGCCCGTTTCACAGCTTCAAATTCCTTCTTTGCTACATTAGACTCAAGTTCTCTATTTTCCAGTAAAATGTGTCTTAATGAATCTTCTTCTTTTTCCAGGCATTCAAGAAAAATTGGTGCAAGTCTTTCGCGGAGGTACTGATCTAGGTGGTATTCAATTTGTATTTCAAGCTTCCTCTTTTGAATGCCAACTATTTGGTCAAAGCCCAAGGTATTATGATCTATAGCAGATGCAACATTACGAATACATGAATCAAGGGAAGCATCAATGATACCAACTTTCCACACAAAAAATGTATGGTCTTTTAATATGTTAGTAGCCTTCCAGACTGACTCAAACCCAGAAAAGCCAGAGCTCACAAACTCTATTTGATTGGATAAACTCTTCTTGGAGGACTCTTGCCCAAATGAAGCCAACTTTTGATCGAAGGTTTCTAGCTCAGAGAATGGCCTAGCAAATGTTGCAAGTAAAAGATATCCCCTTGTAGGATGCACTTCTCCATCACGTTCAATGGTCACAAGTGACTCAAACCGTTGCTCTGCTGCTACTAAAGCACCTTGTGCACTTAGCTCTCTCCTAGCAAGTGTGGAAGCTTGGATGTCTCGCCGTTCCCATGCATTTCTAAGTTTATCTAACTGACCTCGATAAGCTTCTACTTGACTTGCAAGCTCTTCTGCCTCTTCCCAAGACAAGTGATCCCTACCCCCTTCAATAGCCATTTCAAGTGATGCTTTCTTTTTAGTTATCTCTTCAACATTTTCATAGTAAGTTTTCTCTAGTTCTATTAAGGAAGATCTTTGTATTTCTATTTCAGCCAACTGCTCCAGTGCTGTATCTACTGCCCCTCTTATCTGTGAAAGTGAACCAAAGGCCTCCATAATAGCAGGATCGTGAGAAAGAACTGATTTTATTGCTTCTGGAAGTGCAAGTCCTGTCATTTGGCTCACCAAGCTACGGCTTGCAGTTAAACAACCTTGAATACTCAAGTTCCAGTTATCATCACCAGAACCTGCTGCATCCCACAAAACTGGGCCACGTTGGATAAAGTTTTGCCCACTCAGTTGCTGAACTTCAGTGACAATATTTATAACCAGTGCACATCTCTCAATTTGTTCTTCCAAATCAGGTAAACACCATTTCCAATTTTGAGAGCCTATATCCTCTCCTGGTCCTAAGGTAATTCTATCTGTCAAAGAGTTGCAAATGTTAAATATTTTCCCTTTAATCTCACAATACAGAGAAGCTGCAGCAACATGCAAAACTGTTAGCACTTTAACCCTCTTTTCCTCAAGGTTTACAGAACCCACATCTCGTTCCTTCATTTCATCCTGTCTGTTATATCCTGAGACCCTACTAAAAGTATCATCGTCTTTCCCAGAATGGACATTAGGCTGCAAATGCTTTGTGAAAATAGCCAGTAATCGGTCCTTAGCTTTATGTTCATTTTCTGACTCAATTGATGCCTCAAGTTCAGAACAGTCCTCTTGAATTTTTCTTATTTCTTTATCAACCATGTCTATTTTTATGCAAAGTGTTTCATAATTCTGACGTATAATGTCTGCATGCTCACCCTGGCTCTTTCCAACAAGATCAGCTGCTTGTCTTCTGGCAAGTGAAAGTACTTCAGGTGAAAGTTGCCTCACACATAACTGCAAAACTTGTGCCCAACTATGCATCTGACTGCTAGCAATATAATTGCCTCGAAGAAGACATTGTAAAGCCACAGAATACGACTGCAATGCCTTTGCTGCTTGCACGCTAGCTTTATAGAGTTCTTTTGTAAGGCGTTCAACCTCCTTATCAACCTCTTGGCAATGTGCCTGTGTAGGTTCAGGAACAATTGTTAATGGAACTCCAGCAGCCAAAACAGCAGATGTTAGAGACAAAGCCTCTGCTGGACAAGATGTTTTACCAACAACCTGTAGCTCTTGAGCAGAACCATTACGCAGTGCATCAAGAACCCTACTATGTTGTTCAATCCATGTAGAAGCCTTTTGGGCAGTTTCAGTGACTACTGCCTTTGCCTGAGCAAATTCATGTGCTTGTAATTCATAAGCTATCCGAACCTTCTCAAGATTGCCTGCTGCCTCTATTAAAATTGACTTTGCAGATGCTTCAGCCATAACACATTTTGACCTCTCTTGCTCAGCATGGCCAAACAAAGTGGATATTGTCTCATATCGATCAAGCACATCTGCTAAATACTGGAGAATCCATTACATAATGAGTATGATATTTTTTGTGATGCAGTTAAATGAAATGCAAGTACATGAAAACAAAGTAGTACCTGAAGTGCTGATGAGGATGCGGGAAGAGTTCCTAACAGCAGATCATGATGCTCCTGCTCACAAAACAAAAAGTGACAACTTGACCAATTCTAAAGTGGAGTAAAGGAAAAATTGTTTCTATAATATAGAGACAGTTTTCTGTAAAATAAAAAAAACCCAACAGATCAGGAACGGGAAGTTCAAAACCGAATTAAGACAGAATTGTAATAATACTGAAATCGCATACAAAGGTGATCACAGCCACACGTCGATACAGGAAAAAGAACCGACTGTAGAAGGAAATCTAAATGGAAGGAATAAATTTATGAGACAGTAATAGATAGAACTAATCCAAAACACCTGTTTAACCACACAAACTTATATGGACATCCAATCTACAGATATAATATATATATTAGACATCACAAAGACAAAATGCTGGATGATTACCTGAAGTGGTACTCTGATTTCTTGAAACCGAGAAGCAAACAAGCTTAAACTGACTGCCAGCTCCATACCTTTCCGTTCCTCTCCACCAATGGTTGCTTCATCATGGCCATCTCCACGCATCCACTCAATCAGTGGATCCCATACAAATACTTCTAGAAGCATCAAGATTATGTCTTTGTTTTTCCGTAAAATATCAATCACCACTTCACAGTTTGCTCTAAATGTACCCTCTATTCCTGTGAGTCCTAAAGCTGCCTGCATAGTCTGAGTAAGGCGAAATGGTACAATCTCAGGAATCTTCAATCTAAGTCCTTTGTCAAAACACACGTTATAATCTATATGAACAACATCACCAGTGCTGAAGTCCATTAAAATATTGTCCAAATGTCTGTCACCTAAACCCAAAATAAACCCCACCATGCTCATTGCTGCTACAGTTCCAGAAAACCTGACATCAGATTGATCAAGACTTAGATACAAATAATCATTAGGAGCTTGAGAAAAAGGATGAACAAAACTAAATGATATATGAAGCTGAAGTTATCTCAAAACAATCTACTCTAGCTCCAAGCAAGTTTGTAATTCTCTTTTCCATGAGGAATACTCATCACCTCTCATCGAGCGAAGGTTCAGAAGCATGATTTGGGAGCATTTGAAGCCCTTTCTACTGAAAGACTTGCCTAACCAATTGTCAAGATTCTAAATATCACCAGCCCTTATGATATAACTCATCAATACCTAGAAGAAGCTGGTCCTTTCTATATGCTCAACGAAACATGAAAGAGAAAGTTATGCCCCTAACCCTATGGTGTGTATTGCGTTATGAGTAGACGGCTTGTGGCTACCTTAACTCCTAAATAAGATACATTAAGATACATAATCATTATTATAACCATATATATGTATTTAGGTCATCTTAGGAGTTATATACTTAAATATCTAAGTCATCCTAGGTGGTATCCAAGCCATAAGTATGGTATACATAGGAAGTATAGGTTAGTTATTATCAACATGTTGAGTGTAGAGATCTTATTGAGGAATATTGGAGGTATCCCCCTTGAAGTGGAGTGGGAAGCTGCCCCCCCCCCCAAGTGGCATATTAATATTATCAAATATTCACAGTATATTTTCTATTATATTTTTCTTTGTGAAAATTATTTCATTGCAGAGACCTTAACGCACAAGAGTAGGATGGTACATGGTACCTTGGCAGTACATGAAATGGATTTGTGTTTTCAATGGCAACCTATCACAAGCTCACTCCAATATAGAAGAACAAGTTCCTAATATACTTCATCATGACCTACATTGGCTTTGACAGTTAATGAAAGAAAGATGAAGTGAAATTCGCAAATATTTGAACCCTTGTTTCTCCTCGGCAATTTATAAGGTTGATGACACAAATGTCATAGTTGCAACTTTATTAGGCACTAAATGCACAACACTTGAGGTTGAACATTTGGTTGGCGATCTATCAACTCTCACCACTTGTTTACAAACAACTAGTGTCAAATCCTTTAAGTCATGCTAGTTTAGATGGTTCTCAAACATTTTCAAATGCAGCATGTATACCAAAGTGGAACACTACTACAATTGACGAGTATTCTTCTTTGAAGAAGAATCCTACATGGCATCTTGTATCTCTTCCTAAAGGAAGAAAGTTTGTTCATTGTAACTGGGTGTAATAAACCATATATGTAATTGATAGTTCCACTGACAAGTAAAAGGCACATCTTCTGACACAAGGGCTTTTCATAGGTTGAGGGCATTGATTATTATGAGACCTTTGCTCCTATTGCGAAGATGTATTTCTTCTTTTACTTTCACTAGTTGTATAACATGGATGGTCAATATACCAAACGAACACCAAGAGTATTTTTCTATATGGTGATATTTATGAAAAATATTTTTCCAAGATTACACGTTCACTTTATGTTTTCAAACAAGCTCCTAGAGCTTGGTATAAGAAGATAAACTATCATAAATAACATTCTTGGACAATATGTGTGGCAATTTATCTATTTTGCGAAGGTGCTTGACATTAAATGTTTGAACCAGCATATAGATATTAAGTGACAACCAAATAGGGGTATACAATGTGATAGGTATGGTCTGTGTAAAGGTAGGTGTTTGTTCCCTATAGTTATATCTATTGCAACACCTTAGGGAAGCTCTCCTTGGTTTAGCAAAGCTAGAAATCAAAGGAGGCTTTACGCACCTTAGCAATTAGTCCTCGATTGCTCAACCTGATCATAAGTTTATATTTTCTTCCAAAGTTGACAACCTTGAATCTTAGGAATCAATCCAAATTCAGGGATTTCTGACCCATAACTCCAATCACTGTAACAGTCACCCCCTTTTTATGTTGAAACTTTGCAACAGTGATCGTCAACATGAACATAAAATGGTATTCTAACTTCTATCATTAAGTCTCATATATCATTAAGTCTCATATACATTACCCAAACACAGCTGTAATGATACTCGGTGAACAATCATTCAAAAAGACTTTGTTTTATGAAACAACATACATAATAAACATGACTTGGAAAATACCACAATAAAGCATCCAAGTTTCAACATTACAAGTCTGATTTTTTCCATCTTGAAGGGCTGCTACAAGTTAATTGCAAACTGAATACAGCAGGTCTAAATTTGCAGCTGTTATAAGCCTGGGCAATGAGAATACTACTAATAACACTCACCAATCTGCCTCAAGGACCACCACTATTGATCAATTTCAAAAAGAAATGCATCTATTTTTGGCAGGTCCGATGAGCACTGGCAGAGAAATGAGCAAGGTGGTATCCAGTTCTAAATCCGAAAAGTTGAGCAAGTCAAACAGTTGGTCCAAAATGCACTAAGTCGGGAAACATCCTTGAAATATCCAAAAGAGGAAAGGCATGAAAAAGCATAAAAAATGGCTAAGTCTGAAGAACATCCTTGAAAAAGCATCCAAAAGAGGAAAGGAAATAAAATTTCACGAAGTATGGAGACTCGGAGAGCCCTTGATGATGAATGCCCGAAGTGGAAATTGATGGAAAAATAAGATAAATGGCTACGTGTTGACCAAAGGAGCAAAGAGACTGCGAAAATGGCCAAGTGTTTTAAAATTCCTTGACCAAGCTCAATCTGCGCTCTAGAGCACTAATCTACTATGCATGAGGAATTTTCAAAAAGTTCAAAAATCCATCACACCCCCTCAAGTGGGCCCAAGGGCGTGGATCCTCCTATGCCAAGGAAAACATTCTGCGGATGAAAATCCTTCCCCTATGCGAATTTTCGCTCTAGAGCGCTATTCCTTGGGAGGCATGGAATTGCGCCCAAGTTATAAAATCCACCAACCCCAAAGACCACCAAGCCCAAAGAGCGCCCAAGTTATAAAATCATCCACCAAGCCCAAAGAGCGCCCATGAGCGCTAATTCACCATGGGCATGGAATTTGTTACAAATGCCAAAATCCTTCACAAGGCCTAATATGCGCCCTAGAGCGTTGTTTCTCAAATGCCAAGGAAAAGTTTGAAAAATGCAAAAATCCACCAAGGAGTTCAATCTGCACCCTAGAGTGCCATTCTTCATAAGTAAAGGAATTTGCAAAAAATGGCTAGGTACGTGAAAATTCCTCCTCTATGCTCAAAGAGTGCCCTTTATTGCTAATTTCAAGACAACGTGGAATTTGTTTTAAAAGAGAAAATCCTTCTCCAAGACAAAATAGCGCCATGAGCGCTAGTACTTCATGGGCAAGAAATTGTGCCCAAGTACGAGAATCGTCAATCATGTGCAATATGCACTCTAGAGCACCATTTCCAAAGTGGCAAGGAATTATTTTAAAACATGAAAATTCCTCCTCAACATCTAGTATGCGCCCAAGACCAAGGTTGAGAAATGATGAATTTGGCTAAGGGTTGTGAGAAATTCCTCTATCCATGATGACTTGCGCCCAAAGACAGGAAATTGAGTGAAACGTTCAAGAATTTAATGTTAAAAATCAAGGGAATGAAATCCTTCTCAATATCTCATTTGTGCCCAAGATGAGGAAAAGCACGAGATGATAAAATCCAACTAAGTATAAAATCCTTGAACATGTCTAATTAGTGCCCATGGAAGAAATTGCAAAGATTGATTTAAATTTGGAAAATCCAAAGTCAAGAAACATTGAAGTAATGGAATTTAATTAAATATTGAATTCGTCTTATATGTCTGAATGGCGCCCAATATTTGAATGACAAAACATTGAAAATATAAAATCTTGCCTAAGTATTAAAATTCCACGCTCTTTCTAATACACGCCTGTGACTAAAGAGGAGTAATAATGAATCTAAACACCCAAAATGGAATCTTTGAAAAATAATAGAAAAGGCATGACAAGTGGCATTGAAAGTGAGATTTTTAGGGCAACTTGTAAGAGAAAAAGGAAGATCCTCTCCCCGAATAGCAAATTGAAGATACGTTGAATGCAATTGCTAAATTTAACGCATTGCCAATTTGCCAAGTTGGTGGCGAGTTTTCTATATAAGATGGGGATTTCATTTCATTCTTCACACATTGAATTGGAGAATTCAAGGAGATGGCGTAGGTTTTTGAAGAAAGAAGTTTTATAGTCAAGTTTTGAATTTCAATAGGTTTTCTTCAAGTTAGAAATTATTCCATGGCTGGAATGAAGAGTTTTATATGTTTTATTTTAAGTTCCTCGCATGATTTTTATGTTATTTATTTTGTTTTGCAAGAAGATGGCAAAACCCAGAGGATCAAGCTTGTCTAGGCAGACTTTGATCAAGAATGAGCTGAAAGGATTCCTTCCGAAGTCGAAATTGGTGTCGAAATGGAAAGAAGTTGGCGACGCAAATTTGGAAGGCCTCCACATGGACGAGTTCAACAAAAGGATGTTCGGCTACAAGGAATATTCTCCAACATTCTTAGCCAAGAAGATAGTCAAAAGTGGAATTGTGGTGGCAGTTGGCTTTCTTCCTGCCATCCAGTGTCCTAATCTGATCGTGGAATGTGCGAAGCATTACAACTCAAAAGAAATGGTGATTCAGGCTCGAGATGGTGAAGTGATGGCAGATCTCTCTCCACCAGCAATTACAGAAGCCTTTCGAATTCCAACATACCATTCAATGGTGTGCAAGTCAAAAGAGAAGGCTCTCAGAGTTTATACTTCTGGAGCTGATCGTTGTGATGAAGTTATCAACCGCAAGTGGTTGTAGAGGATCAAGCCTCACCATTCCAAATCGCTCAAATAACTTGTCTGGTTGGATCTTAAGCAGGAATCTAGCGATCTGGTGATAATGTTGAGCAGAATATTTGGATGACTGCAATACTGCAGTTTTGAGCCTTGGATATGGTACTTTATTGAGGAAGTGACAGATGGAGTCAAGGCTATGGATTGGTCAAAAATGATCAGCAACAACTTGGATGAGCAGTTCAAGAATCTAGAGCAATCAAAGACCTTTTATATGAGCTCGTATGTGTTAATGTTTTGGCCTTTACGGCAAAGATCAACGCATTGAACAAAGTGGCAATAATAATAATTAATATATTGGATATATTATTGATATATTTAATTATGATAAAATTGGTTGGATAATAATAATAAATATAAAAGGTTATATTTATTATTAAGGATTGATTTTAATAATTAAATATGGAGCAAATAATATAAAAGAATATAGTATTATTATGGACCCAAGTTGGCCAACTTGGGAGGCCAAGAATTTATCTTACTAAGCTCATATATTAGAGCGACTTGGAGAAGGTAAGAAGAAACCAAAAACATAACGTTGTCTTCTTCCTTCAGCAAGATCGTTGGATGAGCAAAAGTACTTGAGCAAATTTACATTGCATATTGAGCGATTTATGTCAGACTTATTTAGGTGAACTTGAGAAGTAAATTAGAGGATCAAATTGGAGCCTTAAGTAGCAGATTCAAGAGCGAATAAGAAGCATAAAAGGGGGCAGATCAAGCAGCCCTAGAAGGGCGAATTGTATAGATCGTACCAGACATATAAGGGCAGATCGAGCAGCCATAGAAGGAAAATTGTGTAGCCCTAGAAGAGCGAATTAGGGCAGACAACAAGGGCAAACTAGGGCAGAATTAGAGCATCCCTAGAAGAACGGATTTGATAGCTCATTGAAGACCTTCAAGAACAGATTCATATCAGTCCTCGAAGGCAACATTGAAGGGCAAATTCGAAGAATACAAAGTGCATATTTGAAGCCAACCAAAGGATAAATTCAGACCTTCAAATCCGGGTATTATCTTTCCTTAGCTGTGAATATTTATTATATCTTGTGTCTTAGCACTTGAAAGACCTCTATAGATTGTATATTCCTTGTTAGAATCTGAAAACATTAACAGTATGTAGTATATATGTTGGCCAAAATGACCAAATATGAAGGATTGAGATGTAAAGGACCGATAGGATGTGGTCCAAATTAATTGAAAGTACATGAATGTTATACCCAGTTGCACCTCTACACTAGGGTCGACTTCATGAGAGTCAATGATGCCTTTGTTATGCACATTGTCAGATCTTTGCAAGACGACTTTCATACAAGATTGTCATCTGAAGCAAAGAAGTTGTTGGAAAAGTATGGGAACTGGTTCATCCAATTCCCAACTTTCTCTTATATCCACCTTCGGGTATTCTCTTTTGAGCCTTATAGACTTCCAAGATATCCAACAGACAAAATGGTGTTGTTGGAAGTCACTAGCTAGTTGACTACATATGATGAAATTCAGAAGAAGAAGAAGAAAGGACTTGAATTCCCAATCACCATGAGGGATTGTGATGAAGTATGTTCATGTTTGCAAGCAGATGAAACGTCGATAGAGAAGTTAAAGTTCTATCATCTCAAACTTCATACAGCAGGGATGGATTATGATCTTTATAATAGAATCAAAGCGGTCGTTGGGAGAAAGTACCAACACAGGATGCATCTTGAATAGTTTTGGACAAACGTTGCAGATGAGTATTGTTGAAGTGAGTTTTATACCCTTACAACATACAGGATAGAACACTTTATGTTTCGGGATGAAGCACCGAATATTAAATCCTCTCTTGAATAAAGACACCCCTTATACTAAGATTGTAATGAAAGATCATAAAGGTGACTCCAAGGTTCCTTCTTAATGGTGGATACTCACTCAGTGAAAATAATGTGATTTGCTGGTATCACAAAGGGACTTACCCTAGTTCACTAAGATTGTCAACTGGATTTCGAATGATTTAGCTTCACAATGTGCAATGAGTGTTGTCAGGATCAGTCTTTAACCCGGTCTTACAAACAATATGGCCCAAGAGCTTCCCCTGTGTGACCATAAATCGAAACTTTTTCGGATTGAGTGCCAACCTTGCTTAGCGGCACCTTTCCATGCATTCCCGCTGGGCTACCAGGTGTGTGTCCTCGCCGCTGAAGATAGGCCAGTCATTTAGGAAGGCTCGAAAAATCCCCATAGGCATCTTGTCGAAGATGTGGAGGATGATTCTTT
Organism: Thuja plicata; assembly: GCA_018584345.1. Lineage (NCBI taxonomy): Eukaryota > Viridiplantae > Streptophyta > Pinopsida > Cupressales > Cupressaceae > Thuja > Thuja plicata. The sequence goes on along the minus strand of MU225140.1, from coordinate 931,898 downwards.
GAAACGTTGTTGGTGCGTTGCATAGACCGAAGGGCATCCAGTTATATGCGTACACTCCATCCTCCACTACGAACATCGTTTTTAGTTTATCTTCTTCGATGATGGAGATCTAGTTATACCCAGAAAATTCATCCATGAATGAGTACATTTATGCCTAGCCACTTCTTCAAGGATCGTGTCTGTGAATGGTGTTGATGTGAGTTTTGTACCACTACATAACATATAGGATTAAACGCTTGATACAGGGTACCAAACACTCAACCCTCTCTTGAAAAGAATATACTCACAAAGAACGTGAGAAAACACTCCAAGGTTCCTTACCTGTGGATCCTAACTCAGTTATAATGATGTGATTTGCTGGTAATCACGTCGGCGGGCTTACGCTGTTTCTTTGAAGATACTGAACTCTGACTATGATGATGATGAATTTTTTAGCTTTTCAATGTGTATTCCCTTTGTTTCTCCTCTTGAATTTATATCACTCCAATCTTATAAACTCTCTTGAATTTATATCACTCCAATCTACTCCTCTCACTACTAAACTACTCACTGCTTTAACTACTACTCCTAAGGA
>MU225140.1:903475-925408 GCA_018584345.1 Thuja plicata | reverse complement strand
ATCAGGTCCAAATTTCATGCATCTCAAGTTCAGATTTCATTGCCACTTCACGGACCAGACTCCAAGCACCTGCGAAAAAATTAGAGGGGGTCCCCAAATTGGGGCGAGTTGTGAAGACCTCACAACAAATGGGATGGGGAAGGGGTCCTTTATGGTGACCGCATTGAGACATCGAAAATCGATGCAGGTCCTGATTTGGGTGGTATCCTTCTTTAGTGATATCCATATCGGGGATACCCACTCACTTGTCTGCACTCTGAAGATGATACCTGCCTCAAGCATCTTTTGAATTTCCTCATCCACCCTCGCTGCATAATTTTTGTTCATCCTGTATGGTCTCTTCTGTACGGGTACGGCTCTTGGTACCAAGGGAATACGGTGTACACACAACTCTGGTGGGACCCCCTTGAGGTCCTTGTAGGTCCAGGCGAATACGTCCTTGTATTCCATGAAAATTTTGAATGTTGCGGTCTTTAGCACCAGATCCCAGTCATCCCCTGCTAGTATATTGTGTGGGTTTTCTTCATCCCCGAGGTTAGTGGTCTGTAGGGATGGTTCTTCATATTTCATGGGGTTCTCTGCGTCAAATTGGTGGGTTGGGCTATCGTTGACGTAGGCTTCTCCTTCCTTGTATTCCCCATATTCTAGTGGGAACACTTCTTTCTCTTCCTCCACCCCTAGCATTTATGTATGAAAGAGCTCATAGTCAAATGGAAGAGTCTGTTCATCTAGCTTGTCTCGTCGTCAGAGCATTCTCCCAACTCTAGGACGCCTTGGTCGTTCGGCTCCATTGCACCCTCGTCCCGTCGGTCATGTTCCCCGCCGGATTATGATTCCGAAGAGGATGCAATCTTCTCGCTCACCATTTGGGTACGGAGGTCAATGGCAAATTTTCGCCCGTCGCTTTCCATGGAGAGAGTGTTCCTCTTCTAGTAATGATTGACCTTCGCCGTGACTAACCATCCCCTTCCTAAGATGGCATCATACCTGCTTTTCTTCAGCGGGATCACCACGAAGTCCAACACGAACGGATGCGTTCCTATTGTCACTTGTTGGGCCATTAGTGTCCCGAGAGGTTTGATCCCGTTATGGTTTGCACCCAATAGATTGAAGGTAGGGGGCCATAGGGTAGGCTTCCCGAGTTTCTTCCATGTCTCCTCCGGGAGGACATTTACTCCGGACCCGCCATCCACGATGGTGTCTGTCATGATCGCTCCAAGGATACCCATTTCTACGACCGCAGGATGTCGTCCATTATTTACCACTAGTAACATAGGATCCGTTGCTGACCCTCCAAGAACATTTGGGTGTACGATGTCTACTTGTGGGGTGGTGTCAAGTCGTAAGGAGAAAGTATTCAATATGGCTGCCTCAACTAAGGTAGGGTCTGAAGGAGGTCTTGGAGTTTGACTAGTACCTCCATTTGCAACATCTGCCCAAGTATATTATTTTCCGCTTTTGTACGCCCAGAGGTGCTAGCCTGTTCATGTGCGTCCTTCATCGCTTTTCCAATCTCATCACGAGCCTCTCGTACTCTTTGTTTCTTTGTACGAGGATCAGGGTACCAGGCCTCTTTTGTTTGGCTCCGAGTGATAGCCAGCACCCTTTCTTCCTCAATGTTCAGGTAGTTTAAGCTAGGCTTCAGACAGTTAGTATCTTCATGATTGTCGGGGCTGCACCATCAGCACAATTTCTGGGGTGTGTCACCTTTTTCGCAGTCACGAGCAAAATGACCCCACTAGCTGCATTCTCAACACTAGATCATTGGCCTTCCCTTCGGATCATATTGTATACGACTCCTATTACTATTGTCATTATTTCCTCTACCTCTGCGTCGGTTGTTCCGGTAGCCGCCGAATGATGCATTATTATTATTTTGTTGTGTTGTGTTCGCTGCCCCAGAGGTAGACGGTTGTTCCTGTGTAAAAAGTACTTGTGGACCCCTCGTCTTAATGTTGTATGGGCATTCCTTGACGGAATGGCCCATGACTTGGCAAATATCGCAGAAGGATTTTCTAGGGCATGAGCCCTTTGTGTGCCCATTCTCCTTACACTCCGTACACCACAGTTCCCCTTCATCGCTTCGTCCTGCGTTTCCCTTCATTGATTTGAACTCCATCATTCGTTCCATGTCTTTTTGCAGAGCCTAAACTTTCTTGTTGGATTCGTCCTCGCTGCTGCTTTCTCCAAATTCATCACTTTCCAATGAGGACTCGCTCCTCTTTTTCTTCGAAGTTTTGTCCTCACTCTCGAGGTTCAGGGCCCGGTCATAGGCGTCAGCGTACGACGTGGGTGGTACTATTTTCATCTTCTTTTTTAGGGCATTCTTCAACCCCTCCACGAACCATCTTTTTTTTAGTTCATCGGTTGGCTAAGCCTCCATCTTTCTGAGCAGCTCTTTAAGCCTCCGATTGTACGCTTGTACGGTTTCTTTCTTGCCTTGTTTGGCATTATAGATTTCAGCAACTATCTCGTTGTCGTCCCGGATCAACCGGAACTCCGCGTGAAATTCCTTCCTGAGGTTGTCCCACGTGTTTATTGTTGCTTTATCCATGTCGGAGTACCAATCAATGGCAACTCCTCTTAGGGTCGCTGGAAACTACTGGACCCATTCATCTTTATCATTGACTCTGTTTGCCGCCCAAATGGTTTCGCAGGTGCAGCAGTGTCGTACGGGATCTTCCTTCCCATCTTCGTTAAACTTCAGTAGTTTTTGTTTCTGAGACGACATTGTTGGTCTCTTTGCCACTGGTACTTGTTGTTGTCCCCCTCCAGGTAAGTTAGAGCCTAGAGAATGTACTTGAGCACCGTGCCCCTGTGTCCCTTCGACACTCACGGCAGCCCCGGTGTCTTCTTTCTCCTTGGCTTCTTCCTCACTCTGTTGGGTCTTCCTAGCCTCCATATGTGGTGTAAGAGACAAATCTCTCAACCGATATCGGGTCTCCTCAATCAACTCTTCACTACTCCTTTCCGTACGGTTCGTACGGTGTCGTCACCCTCCGCCCGGTTGCCTTGCCCTTCATCCAGCCGGCTCTCCGCAAACCGCCTCAGCCTTCGTCTCCTTTCGGCTTGTTGTTCAACGATCAAGGCCCGTTGGGCGGCTTCACACTCCTCTACGTATTCTTTTTTATTTTTATCTTTGTTTAAAAGATTGGGCATCAATTCATGCAATAGACCATCATATATTAAAATGAAACACTTTGTATTAATTCATACTTCGTATGCAAAAGATGTCAGTCTTCTAACATTATTACAAAAGTGTCTTCTTTATTCTTTATTTCAGGGTTCAGTGATTGCTTCCCCTTCGTTGGGTCCCATCACGTTCCTCCTCTTCACAACAATTATTCTCTTCGTAACGACGGAGAATTTGTTGACGTCATTGCTCCCTCTCGATTTCTTCCCTTCGGTTCCTCTATGCCAGAGATGTTTGCGCCAGTAACCGAGGAAGGTGCGCCAGTAACTGAGGAAGGTGCTCCAGCAACCGATTGACCGCCCGACTTACTTCCAGAGCGTCCCACACGACACCCTCGTGAACTTCTGCCTCTGCTGCCTCTCTCCTTACATATGTCTCAATGGCCGCCCGTAACAGGATCACGAAGTCCGAGGTCAAAGTGTTTTCGCCTTCATACAGTTCACGCGGTCCATCCTCATTCGTGATGGTGCCAACGTCGAGGGGTTGGCCCATTTTCACGCCATTAGTTACTTCCTAGATTCGACTAGCAATGGCACCAAATGTTTGCCTCCTAGGGTAAACTAGTTAATTACAGAAGTGAATGCACAAAACATGATAGGAATAAAGCAAAGAACAATTCTTCTATTCATTCATCCGCAATGGTTACAATATTATAGCTTTTGTTTATAACATGATATCTTACCCGAAGGTAGTACATAGAAAGTGTTTTAAACACCAGCAGCAATATAAGACTGTACGGTCTAGACCATATGGCACTTCCCTTATAAAACACAGACGTCGTACGGTGAGAACCACAAAACAAAGACATCAATATTTTTTACTAGATGAGAGCGGAGACCGTACGGATGTGCAGCAGACTGCAGCAGCAATACATACAACATTCAAGCAGCAGATTGTGCAGACCGTACGGAGGACTGGTTCAAAACAAGGGTCGACCATACACCGTACGGAAAAGGAGTCAAAGCATTGTTGTAGGCCGTAAGGCCGTACGACGCCATTTACATGCAGTTTTAATGATAGTACGATGCGTAGCTTCCAGTTAGGGAAAAGATAAATTTCAAAGGGCCCAGTTAACATCAACAATTGCAAAGACAAAGCACTGTACGACATTGAGTAAAGTCACAGTTATTGACAGCATTTCATTCGAACATTCAAAAGAAACAGTTATGGATTTGGCTGGCAACCAGAGTTGGAGAAAATAGTTGTATAACATGGGCAAGTAAGCTAAGGTACTACCCTCGGGAATGAAGGTCGCAGGCGCCATGGATACTGAGAGTTTGATGAAGAAAGCAGCAGACTCGAAGGAGGCAGTGACTGCACACACCCTCACATTCGAGGGCTTGAATGGCCTGGAATGCAGCAAATGGTGGCACAGGGACCTTCCATTCAGTCCCCCCTGAGAGGACATCCTTTCTGATGAGCGGGAGTTGGATAGTGTTGGAGGTGGAGAGCAGAGTGCACCTGCCGTGGCCCTCGAGGCAGAGAAGGGAGGATGCTCTCCAGTACGGGTAGAGGCCATGGTCCAGACAACTGAGGAAGAGCCGGCAGATGATATGTTGGGCGACGATTTGGCGACCTATCTGGACTCTCTTACAGATGTGGTTGATAAAGGCAGGCAGCTTTTGCAGACAGTGTTGGAGAAGAGGCTAGGGTAGCCGCGAAGAGATCTCGAGAGGAGATAGCCACCAAGCACACCGCTTGGGAGGCAGAGCGTGCAGCACTTTTGGCACAGTTAGAGGCAGCCAAAGCTGGTAAGGGTGTAGTTGAGGCCCAGTAAGCCAAGGCCAAGGAGGTGTGCAGTCACAAGGAGGCTGACTGCAGGAGGTTACCTTAATGCTCCAGGAAGTTGTCGAGAGTCGAGACCAACAGGTGTATCAGTTGCGGAGGAAATTGAACCCTTCTGCATCTCAACCATCAGTTCTAGGGATACCCCCTTTCACTTCCTCTTAGCTGATTTCTTTGTGTTATGTAATGGGCATTATTCCCATTTTGTTGTTATGTCGCCGGAGACGACTTGTTTTTTGGGGGGGATGATGTTGTCGGGAATAATGTAATGTTGTCGTTGGGAATTAGTTAGTGACCGGAGGCTAGGTAGTTGGAGCACGGTTGCCAATCGTCGCACCCCTTCGGTACCTATATGTACTTAGTCTCTCGATAGAAGGGAGGTTCTTGTAAAATACCTTTGTACTTAAGTGATGAATCTATGAATAAAATGCTGTTATACTTTCTCTGTTGAGTACTTTACTTTGTGTATGTCTTGTTAAATTCCGTTTACCCTAGAGGGCAAACAATGAGAATGTAATGACTTCTAACTTTCCAACTTATGAAATGCAAACTTACGATTCTAAACTAGTTTACTTCTACCTAAGGATACAAGAAAGAGTGAATATCCTCAGACTCTACTAGATGCAGTCTTGTCTTCGACTCCACTCACCTTGTGCAATCTTCTATGGTGTATTCAAATGATGTTCAAATCAATACCATTTCCTTAATCCCATCTATGGATGCAAACCAAAGATCAAGTATGGATTGCAGTTAAATACATTTAAATGTCATTCAACCACGCAAGGCAAGACTTACAATCAGTATGCAGCTAGTGATTTGGTCTATGATCGAGTCAAGCAAGGATGCATTCACAGAAAATTCTAACTAAATACTTGAAATCAAATCTAATCTAAGTGAGGAATGTAGATCACTATGCAATACTCCAAATAAAGATCACAATCATTAACCATGCAAAACACAACAATGAATAATAGAGCAAATTTGGCAATATATTAGCAACAATTCTCTAACAATCTCTCTTACAAATGAGAGAGTGGGGTTTATATAGGAGCCCCAATTACAATGAATGGCCAAGATTAAAACAGAACATGTGGCCCAGATTTAATCCATTACAAACCCTAATTAGGGCAACCACAAATAGCCAATGAGAATGAAGCACCACAAAATGAGCTAATGAAAAAATTCAAAGGCTCGAGGACCAATAAGAAACAAGGAAGTCGCCTAGTCATCATACAACTCGTCATCCAAGATGTGCACTCCCTTATCCTTCTCCCTTTTACCAAATTCAATGAACTTGACCAAAATCACACTTAGTTCATCTATGGCAATATGAGGAAAGTTGTTATGTTGTAATTCCATGACTTCTAACTTTTCCATGCAAGTATCCAATGTGCAATCTCAATCCAAAGTATGCCTCTACAAATCATTTATGGAAATCATAAGTGAGAGAATTCCATTCAATTTACTCTTATCAAGAGAGTCCATGTCTCCAAAGTAGACCAATTCCATCTTGTCTTTCAGCTCATCCAAATCTAACTCATTGGAAGCATCAATGTCAAGACCAAGCAATTCCTTGATTACAAGGACCTTAGAGTGTATCTCCATGATAGAACCCTCAATATCTAGACAATCAGACTACGCATGCTCATATGTAATCTTCCTCATGGAAAATGAAATGACTAAAGTCATATGCACTTCCTCTATCAATTACCCCTTCTTGAGCCAGGAGTAATGCAGGGACAATCTTCAATGAGCCAAAATTCCTTCCATGTCTCCTCTAATTCTTGCACGTTATTCATCAATATTGTGGTCCTCTCATATGCCTAAACTATCCTAATAAGGAAAGCCTCTGCTTGTTTCTTGATATCACTTGCCCATTCTTTCACCATGTCACTAGTACTCTAAGAAGTGGGGACATATGGAATAAGTGCAGCACTCTAATGTCTTGATGGATTCGTATGCTTGTTTATGAACTCCTTCATCATTAAATCTTCCAATTCTAGCTCATCTCTTTCCTTCTTCAGCTTATCCATTCTTCCTTCAATTGCATCTGTAATATCCCTCAATTCCTAAAATTCTTGCTTCTTCGTTGTTGGCCCAATGTTGAATGAGGAGATGTGGTAGTCATTCAAAGTAATCTCATCTCTAGTCTTATCACCTACTGGGACAGCCCTATGCAAAATGTGAGATTCTAACTCATCTCTTGTAATCTTATGAATCTTCTTTGTTGGTTTGGGTTCTTTCACTCTGTCGATCTTGCTCAAGAAGGTATCAATGTCATCCATAGGGAGTACTACTCTTCTTCTTTTCTTCATACTCTCCCTCAACCATTCAGAAACCGTGGATAAATCCATACCATCTATTATCTGCTCATCTTCATTAAGTCCTTTTAATGTAGAAATGATCTCATCATCTATCTCCTGAGTGTTAAGACTAGGTTGTCTCATATCATGTCCCAAATCGACTACCAACTGCACATTAGGAGATGTTGGCAATATCTTTGTTCCCTGTTGCACTAACTGTGAGGATGAAGTTGCCTTCTGACTCTCCAGAGGTAGAATCTTTGTATCTCCACCCTGCATTGAATCATGATCCATATCCTGTGCCTTTGTTTCCCTCACTGATGAAGAACTGGAGATGGGAGTAGGTGTGGTAGACTTATGCCTCTTGCTTCCAGACTCCTTACTAATAGTTCTATCACTTGTTGCTTGTGTTTCTTCTACCACATTGTCCCCTTTTTTTGAAGTTTGTCCTTCATCCTCATTGTGCAATCCTTAAGTGCTAATGGTTCTTTCACCCCCTTTTAAGGAAGATTCCTCACTCTACATCTTTACATGTGTGAAGGTGACACCACGTTCTCTTAACTTGTTAACCTGTTTATCAATCCATGCTCTTGATTTATCCATCACTTTTCTCATCAAGATGCCCAATTTTGTAACCTCTTCTTTCTGTGACCAATAGGGTGGCTCGACTGGCTTGTCCATTTCATGTTCGTAGTGAGGATGAATGTGATTTCCATCATCTCTAAATTGATTAGGGATAGGAAAAATATTGCATTTCCTCATGAAATCCACTGACATCCTAGACCACATCTTTCTCCTTATAGCATATTCATCCACTAGATTTGCCCAATAGTCCTCAATGTCAATCCTGTGTCTGTATCTCTTTTCCCTGTAAGTATAGATTTTCTGGAATGGATCGAATTCTTCCCTCGCTTTGTAGACCCCAAAATAATAAAACTGCAATTACATACTTGCTGTCTCAATTGCTTGTAATGATGGACATGTCTATAGTGTCTTCCCCAATGTGATAGAGGAAGGCATTCCCTATTTGTGCTTCTCCTTCTACATAAAATCAAACTCCAATAGTTGCCTGACCACCTCCAGCAAGACCATTTTATCTGTAGGATACTTAGGAAGTTTGTGGGGCTCTGACGAAAATCCTTGGATCCTGATGTAAGTCAAAGTAGGGAATTGGATGTACCAATATCCATACTTCTCAATCAATGCCATCGCCTCTTTGGATAGCCTTCTATGTAATTCACCCTGAAGTGTGCGTGTGATGTTCATAGTGAAGATATCATTAATCCTCCTATAACTTGCTTTCTCATGTAGTTGTAACTCAGGATAGAAATCATATACCTTAAATTGCCCTATGCCATTTCCAACCATGCCCCTAAATATGACACCTGGATACTCAATATTCCTTACTAGCAGATAGATCACATAGGAACTCATATAGAATTGCTTTGTTTTCACTAAGTTCCTTAGTTGGGTATCCAGATTGTCACTAGTCATCCTGGCCCAATTTATCATCACATTTCTTGTTGTTATCTCTTCAATGAAGTAATACATCCAAGTATCAAAGAAAGCCCCTTGATGTGTCCCCATGACTCTGTTTAGCATAAAGATCAAATCACTATACTCATCCTTGAAATCCACACTCACTAACTTCTTAGGTAACTTAGAATGGTGCTTCCTTGGCTCACTGACCCAGTTCTTATTGATGATGTCCATACAATTGTCAAGCCTCTTGTCATACAATGCTTGACCTTCTTCCTTAGTTCTGACCTGCATCCTTGGATAAAACGGAATCCCAAAAGTCTCACTCATTGCCTCCTCGCTTAGGAATGCGAACACCTTCCCTTTGGCTTTGATTGTCCTAATATCGGAATCATAATTCTTTGCACACTCTACCAAGAGTTCATTACACTGAATAGTTCATGGAAACCCAACTATATGATAGAGGCCACTCCTCATAGTGCTGACTGCTATGTTCGAAGCTAGACGATCTCTAGTTCCATACATTCTTCTCTTTAATCTCTTCATATCTATGTGCTCCATATTTGTATCCGCAACTTTCCTCCACTTAGAAACAATCGAGGACTCAGGATAAAATCCTTTGGATAGTTTCCTTATCAGCACCGTCCTCACTGCAATCCCTTTACCTTCTGCCATATCCCTGCTTGAAGCTCGAAGTCAGCATGGTCTGAAGGGACTTAAACAAAATGATAAATCATCTAGATCCCTGAAATAATCCTTGAATTCAATGCAATGACTTAGAAATTTTATCCATAGAAGGTTGCAAATAGAATAGTTATTTGGATTAGAATCCTAGGACAACAAAATGATCAAATTTAACCATTATAATGATCAAATTAGACCCCTATCAACAAAGAAAGAATTCAGGTTTTCTGAGGACAATTCATGGTAAGTCCGAAGAAAATCTAAAATCAGTCCTGACACCTTATTAACTTTATTACAGATCAGGATTTCATGGTTTTCTATGTAAATTATGGATCAAAATGTAAACCAACCATAATAAAAAATCCACTTTTATCAAAATAACAAACTTAGATTTTCTGAGTACAAACCTGCAACTTACTTCTTCCGGATAAAATTAGCCCACAAAATCAGTGATATATGCACAAAAGGACCCTCCAAGCACTCAGCAATAACCCCTTTATGGTTGGGTTAATGAACAAATTATGAGAATTTTCCTCAAAATCGCCCCTTTCTATGGTGTTTTCAGATTTGGGTCTGCAGACACGTGTTTCAGACCTCCAATGGCTTCGAAATGGGCTTGGAATCGCTCTAACAAGTCTGCAACAAAGACCTATTAGCCTTGGGGATCATCAAAAAAGCTCAGAAATTTGCTCAAGAAAATCGAATTTTATGGGGGAGTCTTCAGACTTAGTCTAAAAACTCACATATTCAGCCCCCTTTATGCTTGAAATCAGTCAAGGAATAGGCGTTCTAACCTTGCAATTAATTCACAATCAAATCTGGAGTGGTTTGGGGCCTTGTGGTATGAATTTCCAAAAAAAATCGTCCATATAGAGAAAATTTCAGACTTTAGTCTGAAGACACCTACCTATCAGCACCCTAATGCCTGCAAATTGATCATAAAATCTGAAGTTTTTGCCTCCCAAACAACATACAATGAAACTTGAATGAATTTGCTTGCTTGTGATTTTTCAATAAATTTGCAAAAAATTGCACCATATAGAGCAATTTTCAGATTTTGGTCTGAAGATACCTTACTTGCACCCCTCTTTGGCCTCAGATGTCACATAAAACTCAGAAATTGCCTCCAAATTGCCTGCAATCAGTTTTGGCATGACTTGGTGGATAAAAAAAATCCAATGATTTTTGCAAAAAATTGCCCCCCATAAGGAAATTCTCAGAATTAAGTCTGAATACACAAGCGTTGTGGCCAACTTACCTCACTTTTTCCCCTTGGGAATCAAGAAGAAAAGTCTGATTTCACCCAGCAACCAACTAGATCAGAATTACTGAATGATGATTGATGTCCTCCCATGGTTCGATTTTCATCCCCTTGGACTTGGGCGACTTTCAAACCAGCCCCTTTGCCTTTCTTTCTATCTCCCTCAACCACTTAGTCACCTCTTTATTCTTTCTCATGGCTGTAGCTTGTCTTGTTAAACTACATTTTTCTTAAGTTTTCACCCACACAAGCAATGTGGGATAAAAGCTTGCCACCTCGAAGTTTGTGCAACTTTATTTTTAATTTATTTTCTCCTTTATTTAAAATATTTGAATTTTAAAACCTCCAAGGGAAAATCGACCCACATAAGGAATTGCAAATATTTTATTAAGTCCACCTTTTAACCCCCAAAAAAGAGGGAAATTTGAATTCCAAGAGGGATGTCCGTAGTTATTTCCCTTCATCCAAGTGGGGGAAAATCGACCCACATAGGGATAAATTCCCACATTCTATACTTAGAAACTTTTACCTTTACTTGCTCACAAGTGGGGAAAATCGACCCAGGTAGGGATAGATTCAATCCCACACTTAGAAGTTTCCGTTCATCCTCAATTACTTCCAAGGGGAAAATCGACCCATGTCTAGATTTTCTTGATTTTCAATAGGGTAATTCATGCCATGTCCGGATTTTGTTGATTTTAAGTGGGGAAATTCATGCCATGTTCGAATTTTGTTGATTTTAAGTGGGGAAATTCATGCCATGTCCAGATTTTGTTGATTTTAAGTGGGGAAATTCATGCCATGTTCAGATTTTGTTGATTTTTATAAAGACAAATTGATTTTAGTTAGGATTTTGACTATTTTAAGTATGGAAAATCAATTTTTATAAGGATTTTAAGGCCCTTATGCATGAAATATGCCTTTATAATGTATTTTGGACTATTTGACTAGCCAAAATATTAATACACTTAGGATTTTTGGCTCAACCCACTACAACTTAACCCTGAAGGACTTTAATTTTAAAACTCCCACTTTTAAATCGCAACTTGACGACTTGATTACTTAACCACTCTTCAACCTTTTAATCTCTGAATTGCCAATCTTACTGCCAAAACCTAACAACTACAAGCAAAAAGAGGGGGTCCCCATTTGCAATGGGGCGAAGGTGTGAAAAGGTCACAACAAGTATGAGATTAAGAAGAGGATATTTTCCAAGTTGCCACTCAAAATGATCAAAACATGCAGGATCCTCCAAGTGCCAAATCAAGTAAAAGAAGATACAAATGTGATCCAACTTGAGTCTAGGAAAGAAAGAAAAATGATCATTCAAAAACTTGATTGGTCTAGACATGAAATAATAGATCTTGATTCGATATCTAGACGAGTCTTAAAATTCACAAGATGGTGCGTCAAGCATCAAGTCAGCAGATTGAAGACGAGTAATGTCTGCTTGACTTATGACTTGATGGGACATCAAGGGCCACAAGATGATACACCTAGGCCAATTGTCAGAAGTGAGAACTGAAATAGAAGAGAATCCATCAAAAAATATTGCATGAGGAAAAGGGAAGAACATCATCCAGGATGTGTAACTGAGGAAAAGGCTAGATGTGCCAAGTGAAAGGCCTTTGCAAAAAAGGAAAAGACAGGAAGTGGCACCATCATCACCCAGTAGGACCCCAAGCTTGCAAGAAATTGATCATTTCACAAGAGAAGAGGTTGAAACCAGCAAAAGAAGATGATCACGAGAAGATCAGATGACTCTACCAGTGCAAAGTAGGCAAAGTATCTATTACTTTCGAGAATTTACCTAGCAGGGAAATCAGGAACAAGGGCCTATTACAGAAGAGTGCCTTGACACAATATTAGGGGGAGATCTAGGAGAGGCAAAAATCTCATTACAGAAGAAGAAATCAATGAAGAGATAGTACATGAACAGGAACAGTTACCAGTATATGATCAACATACAACTGCTCCAAATTGGTAGACGAAAAGGATGAAGAGGGATCCTGAAGAAGATATTGATTCTGCATTAGAATTACAGGAGATCCTAAACTGAATCAACAAGCCAATAGAGAAGGGCAAAGCATAGATATTCTCCAAGGTCATCAGGGATGAATCAAGGTCCAGACTCTCCATGTTGCAGTGCCTAAGGTTGATAAGGCCAAAGACAAGATTACTCCAAAGGAATATGATGTGACGGCTTTGATCTGGGTATGCAACTAAGACCCAGGCAATAAAGGAATTTGATGAGTCCACCCAAGCAATGAAAGAAAGGATGAAGAAATTGGAGGAAAAGTATCAGAGAGTGAAGAGCGAGAACGCCTTTTGCAGATATCCGCAGCGCCTATCTCATCCAGTTACACAAGAAGACCAAGTGTTTGTTCCACCTACAGTTCTTCTAAGGGAATCAGTATAAGGTATCAAGGAGATGAGGAAAATCGCCCTAGGCGCAAAATAATGGATGGAAGGCATTCAAGATGAGGCAAGCAAATTTGTCGAGGACCTGGTTTCAATGTATGGGAGGGCATTAGCTATCCTTTCCAAGATACAATGCATGGATGAAACGTGGAATGATACACATCTTTACCAAAATGAGACGATTCCACACTTGCAGGCTTTGATGGAAACTCCCAGGCAGACATTGATTGATGGTGGAATAGTAAGGGAAGGTGAGGCATATGATTTCACCTGCTGGTATAGTGCAATAGTCACAGGAAAGGAAATGTTTGAGAAGTCAAATGAGGAGTCCACTCGATTGAGGAAGATGATCGAAAATATCCATAAAGGAATCTTCAATACAGTTGTAGCCATGTTTGCACAAAGATTGACTGAGGAAGAAATGACTGCAGATAGCTTGAAGAGCAAACTAGAAGAGTCCTTTAGAATAAATTACTTCTCGAGATATGACTTAGATAATGTTTACATATTCTCAAATATTATGCACACCCCTCAAGAATTGATACCAGATTGGGAGAACAACTTCAACAAATGTAATAGAGACGAACCCATTTTCGAGTTCAAGCAAGAAACGACACTAAGTGTCCATGTGGACGAATTGGAGATGGTGCTTCCCAGATTCGTTGCATTCGGGGAAAGGAATTAGACGTAAGCTATTCCGATCGAATGAATATTTATGGCTTAGTGGGGAATCTTATTCCATTATGGGTCGACTTTGACCACTTCCCCATTGAGTGGCCTTCTTCTTATTGGTCCATGTGGATCCGCTCAGTTATGATAGATTCTCTCTCCATGCCCTAACCCTAATTAGGGTTGAGGTGGAAAAATCCGGGCCCTCTTCTATTTCAATCTAGGCCACTCAATGTAATTTGAGAAACTATATAAGAGGCTCGCCCCTCATTTGTAAGAGAGCAAACTTTGGAGATTGTTGCTAAGAGCTACCAAGATAATAGAGTTTTCATTGAAGTTTGGTAACTACATGAAGAGTTTTTGAGCTTGCATGGTTTCTTTGTTCCCACACTTAGAATAGATTTTCTTTCATGTTGTTAGATGAATGAGATTGATAGTATTGTTATAGTGAAATTGTTTGCTCATACCTATGCGCAGTGCAAAGTTGGTCTGAGCCATTTATGTCGATGCTCAACTTCGGTCATTGAATGTGCATTGTTCCATGATGGTGTTCATTTGTGGTTTGAAAATTGTTTGCACAACCCTTGAAGATTGCACCGCCTTTGTGTAGTTGTTGAATTTTGTGAAGCAAAGTGTGGTAAATTTCACTTTGACATTATTTGTCTTTCGAGTTCTTAGGTTTAGAATAGATTTCTCAGCCCTTTCTCATTTACTTTCAGCATATTTTGTGAAAATATCCAAAAGTACTCATTGTCAAATCTTTCGGTAAAGCTCCGAAAACCAGTATTGTCGAAGCCATCCACAAGACAACACGTGATGACATGAACTAAATAGTTAAGCCCTATACACAACCTAGATGAACAAATAACTTCAATAGAAACCTTGATGTTATCCAATTTCAATTTAATCACAAATACCACAAACACAAAACGGCAAACACAAAGATAATAGTTTGAACAATATTTCAATAGGTGGCTCAGTGCAGCAAAAACGAATCTGATGTATGCTAAAGGAACCTTATTCATGATAATGTAAGTCAGCAGCTCTAGCTGCACCCACTCCAATTCCGCAACACGTCAATGATGGGAAATTTCATCATCAAGTCCATACAAAAAAAATGATAGAAAAGTATCTTCAGGTTAAGCACACACTTAAGAGCAGTGTAATTACTCTATGAGGTCCAAATTTACTCTTCATGTTTAGTGCAGTGCTTCAATCATAACTTTTGGTATTGCTCTTCTTTCTTTTCTTCCATCCACGGCACATAGGCATCAGGTTATGTACCTAATCATCATTTTTGGCATTGCTATTTTTTCTTTTCTTTCCGGGATTTGATTTCTAATGCATATTCCTATCATGTTACGCATCTTTGACCACTACCTGGCACTCTTTACAAGAAGTATACAGTGCTATGCTTTAATCTTATTTTATCTGGAAGTGAGATAAGTATGCAAATTATGGTTCTCAAATAATTCATCTTGTTTGCATTATAATTTTTCCTAAGAAAATAATGATAGTACATTTGTCTTACCCAAAATATTCCAGGATGTCCCCATATAAGTTGTTTTCAATGATTGAAGTCTAATTGCACGTTGTAGCAGACAAACTTCATTTCTAAATTAACTTCATAGTTCAAAACTTTAAATGGCAAATCCTGTGCAAAATTTATTTAAGAAATCTGGCATTCAACTATATGCATTTATCCGTGTGTGCACAAGATTTTAATCGCATTATGTTTAAAAAAAACAATTCTTATTTAAGAGGCAAATCCAATGAATAAAACATGTGGAGTTTAATAACAGAACATATATACTAAATAAATATTAAAAACACAAATTTGGAACTCACCTTCGTAACTTCAAACTGAAATTTTGCAACCCCTCACTTGAACACCAAATTTCCTTATAAAGTAGTTGACGAGGAGTCTCTTTCATAAGGTCCAGGAGCACCTTTCTTTTTACTTCTTGAGGCCAATCCCGACGTGAGATAACTTTACGCAATCCTTTTTCTTTTAGTGCTGGAATAATCTTTCCATAGAACATGTCACTTGGACGTGGAACAGGTGGAATATTCGCAGCTGGAGTTCCACCAACAGTAGAACCAATCTGGGCATTCTGCACCCTCTGTTGCCACGCTTTGAATACACTGTACATACTTACAACATTGTCCACCCACTGGATTAAACCAGCTCGACCACTTATAGGAGTGACAGAATAGTAGCGAACAGCTAGCAAACGACTGCGCATATTTGAGCTTCCATTAAGCATTCCATTTATAGCATGCAAAAGCTGCATAATTCTCGCATCAAGTCGCAAATCTTCCCTTCCCTTGAGAAGATAAGTATATCTTTGGCCATCTGAACCCAGGAAAACCAGTTTCTTTGGCTTTGTCTTTGTTGCCAGAATAGTTACTTGTTCACTAAAAGAAGAAACTGTTACTGGGCACAGGTGATTGCTGCCTTCAGCTTCAGAATCGAACATTAAAATCTGTTTCTCAAGGCCAGGCATTGGAGCATCAGAAGATGACAGTTGCGCAAGTTTTGGAGCAACATCACCAAGAGAGACTGAAGGCTTTTTCTGATGGTTTGCCAAAGATGCAGCAATGATGTCAAAAGGTCGCCACACATCAGCAAGTGAAGCAGCAGTTGAATGGGGTGTCTTAAAACTTGTTATGGCATCTTTGATTTGTTCACCATATTCATTCTGAAACCAAGCCTCATGAGCAGTTTCTGGCAATCGAGAAGTTGAAGCTAGACGACGTTCCAAGGCCACGGCAATTGGTGCCATCATGGCAGAATATTTAGCAGCATTAATTTTCACTTTCTCACTATGGGTAAGGGTCATGTTCTCTGCCACCCTTGAAACCTCTTCTTTCAGTGTAGCTATGCGCCTCAAGACATCTGCAGCATAAAGTTGTGTAAATGTCAACTAAATCCCCCTTAATAACTACAACTCTTCATTTTGAATCTACGAAATGCTATTTCACCAAATATATTAAACCTAACGTTAAAACTGTAAACTCAAATCAGAAACAAAAAGAATGCAGGAATAAGAATTTGTTACTGCTTTTACTATTTAGCGTGATATTTGATTATATTGTATTCCATGACTCTAATGCGCTGGACAGGTGAATGGCATAAAATAATAAGTATATTACCATGGGGCATGTTTTGTATTCACATGCGATTAGAGTTGGGAGAAAATATTATAAACACAAAGATTATAATGCCAGAAGATTGCATGCGTTATCTGTTTACAACTTTACACATGCTTTATCTCATAGGGATAAAATGCATGTTTAATATTTTATTATATATCGAAAAGTCTCAGCGCCTGACTGAAAATAACGATAAATCCATTGTAATTATTTACAATTCTTGCTGGATCTCTTCTTACTGCTGTAATATTTCAACGTTCAATAGTAAGAAATATTCTAGGCCTACACATGGGAACATTAGGAACACCTTTTTGGGAAAAATAAAACAAGAGAGTCTTTTCAGACAATACTCATAAGCAATAAAAGTATTTTGCAACTTGATCTCTGTATGAGGCAACTCACCACACTTGGTAATCTAATAGATAGGAATTTCTTAATTGTGTGTATTTGAAGGATGCATCAATGATTTGAGAATCAAGATTGATTTCTATTCTCTGGAGTTCTTATAATAGATTTAATATGAAAGCTCTACAGCAATGGTGGCAAAGTTTTGCACTGAAAAAATGAAAACCAATAAAGACCAAGATAAGGTGGATTAATAAATTTTAATAGAACATAATGTCATTAGGGTCACCCTTTGTTATGTCCTCATTTTTGGCCTAGGTTTGCGGAGAAAAATAATAATTAAATTAAGTTGTCTAAATTAATGTTTACCAACTTGTGTCAATTAATTATGTAATTATTAAGAATATTTCATAGTGAAGGAGCACACCGGTGACTGAGCAACCAGGACCACACAAACAAAAATGTTTCAGTTAGTTTTCTTCAAGTTTTGGTTTTTTTTACTCTGTTCTGTTTTGGTTTGTCTCAGTTTGTTGGCATCTCTCTGATCAGCAAGCAGAAGCCTCCAAGATCAAATCATTGCCATGACTGTCAAAAATTGTGTTCTTCGATTTGATCATCAATGTCTTTGGCTAGAATTCCCAAAGGGCATTCAAATAGAACTATTTAAACTAAGTTAAATTGATATTAGAACACGGGCTGACCTAGAACAATGCATCTTTTGGAAGATTTAATGATAAATTAATTATATTTTAAATTGATATTAGAATGTGGGTCAACCCTTCATGGAGTGTCGCGTCTTTTGGTGAAGAGGTACGTTGAATGGTATAAAGGGGTGATCCAAGGAGAATGAAGAGGGATATGGGAAAAAAGAAAAAGAAAATATCTGGGATACAAGAACAGAGATAAGAAAACCCTAAGAGCAGAAAATTAACCAACAATAGCAGCAACAATATGTTAGGCATCAAATCTATTTTTGAAGCAATTACTAATACCCAAACAGATCATCAATAAGCATCAGCAATTGCAAACTGCAATCAGGATTAGATGAGAATCATTTATTGAGCAGCAAGCACTAACATTCTTATTTTTTGTGGACAAATTATAGGATAATCTGGAAGGGATTAAGACAGAAGAAATTAAAATCAATCAGCAGAAGGAAAAACGACTCAGACCTTACACCAGCATAATGAACAGAATAAGGCACTCATATGATAACGAACAGAATAAGACACTCATAAGAAAGTGTTGCCCAGTATTCAAGGAAGGCAATTGAGCACGAAGAAATAATCAACAAACAAATCAGCAGAGATATAGAAGATAAGAAGCAGAGATAATCAGTGGACAGGACAGCAAGGTTACAGAAAACAAAAAGCAGAGATAAGCATTGAAATAGAGCAGATCAAGTAGCAATAGTAATACCTTCAGACGTAGATGCAATAATTGCCGATAAATCGGCGATTTTTTAACTTATCCCGATAAATTTTAGCCCACGAGTAATCACCACATTTACTCGCCGGGAACTTCAAAAAAAGTTGCTGATTTTTTTTGCAACTTATCACCAATTTATCAGCAAGTCCATGGTTATTTATCGGCCACAGATGTATAATAGATTTTGACATCAAAACAAAAGGTCACCGCATTTTGTGAATTGTATTTTGCTGCCCAAGCCAATAAAAACCTTCCAAGGTATTGCAAGGTGATTTGCAAGGATTTAGATTGATTTGGAGCGGATTTGAAGAGGATTTTGAAGCAAAATCGGACTCTCACGTAACTTTTCAGATTTCTTTTTCTTTTTTTTTTAAATTATTTTATCTCCTCTTCGTTGCATCTAGATATATAGAAACTCTATAATAGCATTTCCTAAGTATTCTAAATTTTTTAACAATTTTTCTCAGATTTTTTCATTGTTTTCTCAAGAATCTCATCTTTTCCTAAAAATTTCAAACCCTAAGACTTTTTTCTTGTTTTTTTCAAGTTTCAACTACGTTTAAAATTATTTAAGCTAATTTAGTTTGTTTGCTAAATTTTTATATTAAAATATTAATTTGTGGTTTCAATTTGTATGTGTAGGTTGAAATTTGTTTGAAATGGGAAATAGAGATTCTTCCACAACTGCGTCAGCTTTAGGGTCTCTTAGTGCCTCAGTAGATGCATGGCCATCTGGATATGTAGGTGCACTTCCTGAAGAGGCTAGAGATAAGGTTTGGAAGTCTGCCTTTGAAGGACCCAAAGTTAATTTCATAATTTGCATCAAGTGTGAAAAAGTAATTAGTCGAGGCATACACCACTTAAAATACCAACTTGCAGGCATCACGAAGCATTGATACGAGGGTTTGTGACAACACAACAAAAGAAATAAATGCCTTGCTGCCCAAGAAGAGAAAAAATTGCAAAGGGAAAGGGCAAAACTAGCCATCAAAGCCAACATTGAAGAAGAAGCAGCATTTGAGGGCATAGTGGGCTCTCTTCGTGGCCCTCGTATCCACGAATCTAGCATCCCCTCGGCCACCACTTTTGCTACTTCTAGTAGAGCACCACCATCAGTGTCACAGTTGTCGTCTATAAATAGATTTTTTGTGCACAGAAACACACCTGGAGCACAGTCGTCATTGGAGGGAACTAGGTGGAATAAGGAGGTGCATCAGCAAGTAGACATTGCTTGTGCCGATTTCTAGTGCTTCAACAACATTCCTTTCAGTCTTGCAAAAAATCCATATTGGCTGAATTTAGTTACCGCAATGACTGTGGCGGGAAAAGGCTACAAGGCGCCTTCTCGTGCAGACTTGAGTGGGAGGTTAGTTCACTTGTTTTAGTTTTTAAATGTTTTAACTTTTTACTTTTAGTTTTGAATCTTGATAAATTATGTTGAGCTTTGATTTGTAGAGTGTAGACTAAATTTATGTTCTTTTTTTGTTTAGAGTAATTACTAACTTATGTTGAATTAAGTTATTTTTTTAATCAAAATTGTGTACTTAATATTAAATTTTACTTCGTACTTGTAGGTTGCTCACAGATGCAGTTTCTAGGGCAAAAGAAGAGGTGGAAAAGCAAAAAATACTATGGAAAAATGTGGCTGCACCATTCTTTGTGATGGATGGACGGATGGTGAAAACCGCACCATCATTAATTTTTTGGTTTCCTGCAAGGAGATGATGTGTTTTTGAAATTTGTGCATGCCCCCAACAAGGTGAAGACTGCTGAAACCTTGGCTCTAATGTTAGAGCAAGTTGTAATGGAGGTCAGAATTGATAATGTAGTGCAAATCGTAACCAATAATGCACCAGCATATGTGGCAGCGGGTAAGATACTCCAAGGCAAATATAGTACAATTTTTTAGACACCTTGTGCAGCGAATGTCCTTGACCTTCTTTTGGAGGATATAGGAAAACTAGATTGGGTGAGACCGGTTGTAGAGGATGCAATAAAGATCACAAAACACATCTACAATCACCCTTGGGTTCTTCCCTTGATGAGAGAACACACCCAAGGGAAGGAGTTGGTAAGAGCGGGAGTCACAAGGTTTGCAACAATTTTCTTAACGTTGCAAAGTATTCTTCCTTCTTTGACGGCTTTGAAGCAAATGTTTGTGAGTCAAGCATGGCTAGACTCAAGTTATTCAAAGAAGCCTAATGGAAAAAGAGTTGCATTCATTGTCTTTGACAACCAATTTGCACAAAGAGCTACAAAGATTGTGAAGGTAACTTGGAAACTTGAAAACTTGAACATTTATTTATTTTTGTATTCAAGTCTTTCATTATTAAATGTAATTTTAATGACTAATCTTTTTGTACTTTTCAATTGTGGGTGTCGAAGCCCTTAGCTAGAGTTCTCCACTTGGTAGATGGGATCAAACCCCAATGGGGTATCTTTATGAGGCTATGATAGGGCCAAGGAGACTATCAAAAATTACTACAAGGGGAACAGCCTCAAATTTGACCCCATATAGGAAATTATTGGTAGGTGGAACAATCATCTCCACCAACCCATTCATGTAGCAGGGTACTTCTGAACACATGAGTGAATGCAGGGGTTGTGAAAGAAACGGTGATTGAGCACTACTTGTACTTGAAGATGGATTTCTGACTGTCAATCGCATCTCAATGGTATCTCGAAATCTCAGATGGGAAACACCAGCATTTGAATAGCCCAATGTGTGTCTGCATGCCTAGGGGATTGTTTAATGGGGTGGTCATCTAGTGTCTCCTACCACCATGTGAGGCATTCAATGTCATTCAAACCCTCAAATGTGATAGTGTCTGCAATCACCTTCTCATGGCCACCTATATGAATCTTCTTTCCCTTCGAAGCCTTTCCTGTATCCATCATGCCTATAACTCTCACTCCAGATGGCAATGTTCGCTTCCCTTTGTTCATCACAGTAGCAGTGTATAGAAAATGTCATCTATCATGATCTGTTTCAGCCATCACAAGGTGTCTATCACAATAGAAGATGCCATCAATCATGATCTGTTTCAGCCATCACAAGATTAAATTATTAAATAATTGTGAAAGACATCTTGTGATGGCTGAAACAGATCATAATAGAAGATGTGAATGTTCTTATGGTAAGTGCACATTACCTATGGACATCTTTTGAGTACTTGGTGGACATCATGTGACTTGATGTTGGTAGGCCA
>MU225140.1:889145-902743 GCA_018584345.1 Thuja plicata | reverse complement strand
TATTAATCATATGAAATTTAATATTCAAAATTAAATTATTATATTATTCTTAATTAATAATTGATTGATGAAACATTATAAGATTGATTAAATTATAATTAATGGGAAGAGGCATGTCCTTTCTTATTAATAATAATGAATAGATATGTCCCATGAAGGGACATGTCTCTCCTAGCCTCATTCCCAATATAAATGAAAGAGATATTGTTGCATTTGGAAAACACATACAACATAGAGTGCTATTACATTTGCATCTATCCTAAAATAACTTAACAATGTCGTACGGTAATTTAATTTCACTCCTCCCATAATTCTTTTTTTTTCTTTTGTCCATATGGTATGTCATGATCGTATGGTGTTTTATGGGTCGTACAGTGTTATGGTCTTTTATGTTGTACGATAATCACCGTACGGTCTTAACCGTACAATGATTGCTCATATGGTGAGTTCTCTCGCTCACTTTTTTTTCATTTTTTTTTTCTTTTGTTTTTTCAAAACAAATTAAAGAAAATAAATGATTACCTCTGGTTTGGCCATCCAGCCCGAGTTGGGTTATCCCGTTGCCTCCTCTCATGATACAACTTCAACTTCGACCCATTTATCGTCTCTGGGACCAGCTAACCATCCAGAGCTTATAGCTTTATGGCTCCATTCTCTCCCACTTCACGAATTCTATAAGGACCGAGCCATCGCACTTTGAACTTTCCTGGTTTTATTCATTGCGGCCATTATACTTTCAAAACTTCTATCCCAGCTTGAAATTCATACGCCGAAGGTGTTTGTCATGCCACAATTTTCAACGTTCATGGGCTGGCTCCGTTGCCCACTGAGCCATCAGTCTTCGCTCATCTAGTTTGTTCAATGTGTACAATCTTTCTTGCAAACTCTCCATATCTCCAAGCCGATTCTCGATGGCTATCCGCAGACTGGGTACCATGAACTACACGGGTACGATGGCTTCCTGGCCATACATCAGCTGGAAAGATGTCTGGCATGTTCTGACTTTATGAGTGGTTATGTATGCCCATAGTACCGACGGAAGCTTTTCCTCCCAATCCTCTAGTTCAACACCACAGGACTTGTAGATGATAGAGACAAGTATCTTATTTGGGGCTCCTGCTTGCCCATTTTCTCTCAGGTAGTAGGGGCTCGACAAGGAGTGAAAGATCTTGAACTCAGTTGTCAAAAGTTTCACCACATGGTTTACAAATGCCCGCCTTGATCACCGGTGAGTTGGATGGGGATGCCATACCGGATAATAATTTGTTCATAAATGAAACTCATCATGCTCAAGGTTGAACTCTTTAGAAGGGCTCGTGCTTCGGCCTACTTAGCTAGATACTTGCTCACCACCACTATATACTGACACCTTAGCGCACGACTTGCCTTCAATGGCCCTATGAAGTCCAATCCCCACCGCTCAAACAAATCCTGTGCATGTGAGGGATTTAGGGGCATAAACTCCCTCTTCGATGGTTTGCCCGCCCTCTGGCAGGCGTCGCACCCTAAAACCCATTCACGAGCATCATTGTATAATGTTGGCCACCATAACCCTGCAAGCAACACCTTCCAAGTGGTGGTGTATGGCCCCATGCGGCCACCTACGGATCCTTCGTGTGCCTCTCTTAACACACCAGAAATCTCTTCTTCCACAACACATCACAAAACTTGGTCGGGTCCCATTTTATAAAGCAACCCATTGATCAACTGAAATGTCTGACTTCGTAGGACCAATTTCCTTCTTTCTCCTGGCGACATCTCTCTTGGGAACCGCGAATTCAACAGGTACTCCTCGATGTTGGTGTACCATGACCGTAGTGCAGCTATTAGGAAAAGGTGAGCATCGGGAAAGTCATCGTTCACTCCGTCTGGCAGCTCCCTGAAATTGATCCGTGATAGTTGGTCAGCAATTATATGGCTTCTTCCCGGTCGTACAATGGTTGTAAAAGTGAACTCTTGAAGGAGAAGAAGCCACCTACTAACCCTCCCTTGAATAATAGGTTTATTCACCAAGTACATTAATGCCTGGTGATCCACATATAAAATGTGAATAGAGTGGGTAATAGTTACTGGCAAAATTTTTGCACAACGTAGACCATCTCGAAAGCTTCCCTCTCGGTTGTGCTATAGTTTTTCTCCGCTTTTGATAACAACCTACTTGCAAAGTAGATGGGATGATCTAGCCCATGTTCCCCCACCTGTGCCAGTGTAGCACCAATAGCATAATTGGAGGCGTCCACATAGACGTGGAACTCTTTATCCCAATTTCGATAGGGCAAAATAGGCGTAGCCACCAGCCTTGTTTTGAGTTCATCGAAGGCCTCTCCTTGTACAGTCTCACATGCGTACGGCTCGCCCATCCATGTCAACTTATCTATAGGGTAGGTCAGGGATTTTGTGCTATTCGTACATTTGAAGCAAAGAAGATGAACTAACATCTGTTTTGGCTGAGATTCAATCCAGTCGAACACCCTACTCAGCCCATAATGAGAATTGTACCATTTCTCACTTATTTGCAGTGTAACCCGGGGACGAGTACCCGGCCCAAAACTCTGGAGTACCAGGTGCCGGGACGTCCCCAGAACGGGTACTCCGCGTACCGGAGTACTGCCACCGCCGCCCAAGCTCCGTCGTTTTGCCGTCGTACCGCCGCCACACCCGTCGGGTACTTTGGTACCAGTACGATACTTCGGTACTCGACGGGAACCACTCCAAATTGTTTGAGAAAATCCTGCAATGATAAGAGTCGATAGAGACCCACATGCAAAGGGAACTGGCTAAGCCAGAATAAGTGACATTGGTCAAGGAAATGAAGAAACGAAATCTCAGAAAGTGCAAATTGCCACCAACCACAATATAAACCTCTAATTGAAGAATTATAGTGCGCAGGCTATGTGACACTCTAAAAAAATTAGACACCTTTCTATTAAAATAATCTCTGAATATCTTATTTATTATTCTTTTAATGGTCAATATTGTGTATCTTGTAATTATTAGAATGTTTCTAATATTCTTTCATTCTTTCGTTATTAGAATGTATCTAATAACGACATCTTTGTAAACTATATATGAGCGTCTTGCTCATTCTTTAATCCATCCAATTTTTTACCTATTGGCTATCTAATATGGTATCAAAGCAGGATGTTTTAATTTTTTGAAAAATTTCTTTTTTTCTAAAAAAATTTCCTTTGGAAGTTTTTTAGAGATTTTTTTAAAAATAAGTGGGTCTATTCTAAGGAATTTTTCCTAGCCGCATTTGTTCTCTGCAAACCCGTGTATGGCTTTTTGAGCCATCGTTTTCCTTTTTCTAGGATTCTCAGTCACGATTTGCAGCATTTTTTTGTTTTCTCTGGTTGTTATTCTCAAAAACGATGAGAGTTTCTACTCCAATTGTCGCA
Source organism: Thuja plicata (assembly GCA_018584345.1). Lineage (NCBI taxonomy): Eukaryota > Viridiplantae > Streptophyta > Pinopsida > Cupressales > Cupressaceae > Thuja > Thuja plicata. The sequence continues at coordinate 899,345 of MU225140.1, read as the reverse complement.
TCTTTGGCTCCCACGACCTCTTTCTGTGGTTGTTTTTTCTACAACTCGCGTCACCAGTCTCTTCCTCTTCCAGCGACGAGACCTTTTCTCTACGGGATCTTGCAACTTCTACATTTGTCGTCTAGGGCCTATGCGACCATTTGCCCACGTTTCAACCTTTTTTACTCACGCTGCCACTATTTTTTGGTGGTACTGCAAGTTGTGACGGGATTTTATAGCCCACGTTGGTGTTCAGGAAACTTTTCGAGCAACCTGCGTTTTTATCAGACCTGCGACCTGCATTTTTCCACCATTTTTCCTGCCTTTAGACAACCTTTTAGTCAGTTGCCTAGGGTTTCTTTTGAAACCTATGTTTTTTGTGTCCGCTGCAAATTTCGACTACAGATTCTTGGTGGGTTTTTCGAGACCTCAACTGGGTTGTCTTTAAATTTTTTTGAGTGTCTTGTTTACCGTGCCTAGAATTTTGTGCCAACCTTGAAATTTGTGTTTGTACCTACCTCTGTAATCAACACATTCAAATTTGTGCGTTCATCCATCTAGTCTTCTCGTTTTTCGTGCCTCGAAAAGTTTGTAATGACATCTTTGACCAACATTCTGTTGGAAGGCAGTCAAAAATTCAATGGCAAAAACTACAATACCTGGAAGCAGCGTATGATGACAATTTTTTAGTAAAAATGTCTTGACAAAATTGTTTTGGGCAAGACTAATCATCCCGAGGAAGAAGGCAAAGAGCGGGATAAATTTGATGAGCAAAACTGAGAAGCTGTTATGCTCATCAAACTTTCAGTCATTGATGATTAGCTCCCGCAAGTTCCTTCTGGTAAAACAACTGCTGAAATTTGGATGCATCTCAAAGGCTTACATGAAACTTCTGATAAGAGTCGTGCGTTCTTCCTAAAGAACATACTTTACACAATCATGATAGATGACCAGGTATCCCCAGGTATCCCTGCAGGATCATCTCAATGAAGTGCCATTGGACGCAAAAAGGAAGAAGACATGGTGGTGATCAGCCTGAAGAGTCTACTGTCTTCCTATGAGCACTTTGTTAAAACTCTCAACATTGCTTCCACTCATCTGATGTTTCATTTTCAGATCTCAGCATAATGCTTCTCCAACAAGATCGCTAGAAACACCAATTCAGCAGTGGTACCAACTCATCCTCAGCTAAATCCACGAGCAACTATCAATTCTCTCAGTCTTCTGAGTAGAATCCCTCTGCTTAGTCTTTAGAAGGCCCGAAAAAGAAAAATAGTCAGTGCAACTACTGCCATAAGTTTGGTCATATTTAGTTGAAGTGTCGTAAACGCTTAGCTGCTCAAGACAAGCAATCTGGTTCACAACCTCAAGCACATGTTGCAGAGCACACTAAGTAGGGTGAGTCTTCCTTTTATGCCTTCATGGCTAAAAGACCTGGAGATCATGTAAAATCCTCTGCCTGGTATATTGATTTAGGTGCCTCCCGCCACTTCACTCATTGCCGAGATTTGCTCACAGGTTTTCAGCCATTCTCAGATTCAGTTATTTTTGGAGGGGAAGAGTAAACTGTTGTCGGCAAAGGCAATATTCAAATACAGTCTAGAGGAAGGAAACTGATTTTCCTTGATGTGTACTATGTTCCAGGAATGGAACATAACCTTCTCTCAGTCAGTCAAATTCTTAGACATTCCCCTCGGCTAGATGTGACATTCAGTTCACATCAGTACAGTATCATTGATTGAGAGACTCAGTCTATACTGTTGTTGTGTGAGGATCATGGTTTATATAGACTTGTTGACTCTGGTGATTCTCAGAAGCTTGTGATGGCAGCCCATCGCTCTTCTAATAGTACACTCTGGCATCAGCAATATGGGCACTTAAATGTGCACTATCTTTCTCAGCTTGTTCGAGAAGATCTTGTCATTGGATTGTCGGAGATTCAGACTAATAACCTTGGAGTTTGCGGAGCATGTCAGGCTGGGAAGCAACATCGCACTCCATTTTCAGATGGCGACTCCTGGAAAGATTCTAAGGTATTACAACCGGTCCATGTTGATATCTGTGGACCTATGGCTACTCCTTTTGTTACTGGGTCCAGGTATTTTTTACTTTTTGTTGATGATTTCAGTCGTAAAATGTGGGTGTATTTCCTTCATCAAAAATCAGAGGTGTTTGTTTTATTTCAAAAGTTCAAAGCATTAGTAGAAAAAGTGTCTGGTCAACATATTATTACTCTTAAAACTGACAATGGGGGAAAATTTCATTCCTATGCCTTCTATTTTGTAAAATTCCCAGATATTGTTGCAATCTGACATACTCTAACTTACTGTTCAATACTATCTTTCATTATGATAATTTGAACACAAGAATACATATATAGTTAATGTGCGCAGGAACCAACCACTCATTCATCATTTGCGAACAGAATGCACTTTACATAAAGGCTTCTCAAAACAGTAGTGAAAATCTATCTTCTATTCAAGTTCATACATTCACAAATTCTGGAAGACAATATTGAAATTATTTAAAATACGAAGTCTGAGAATCGAGTTATTTCATGGCACCTGTATGATGGATATTACATTCTGAACGATGGAAGTCTTTCCGCAATTCCTTGTCTATTTGTTATGCGGTGTATTATTCCCTCCACAAGCCGGCACCATGCCTCTTGTTTAGTCACGCATGTGATGACTATAGAACCCGTGTTGACTTAGCAGTTGTCAACATCTCTCTTCGTGTCTACCCTCAAAAGCTGAGTCACGTGGCCAAACATTTCCACCTTATAGAAATCCTTTCCGCTAGCGTCCAACAAGCCGTGTTACTTCCCACTAACGTCCAAACAGTATGTGTCTTCTGCTATGCTACTCATCGCACTCCTTTGTCGTTTGCCAGAGTGCACTCGCCGTAAATTGCCAACCCGTCGCCTTTCTGCGGTGAAGATGTTTGGGAACTAACTATTCCGCTAGTCTTCCCCACTTGCATTGACAACCCGCATCATCCCATACGATGCACAGAATCAACCTGGGCGTCTATTCCTCCAGGTCATAAGTTCGCCAACTACGAATTCCACTAGGCCAGACAAGATCTGACAAAAGGAAGGAAATTCCGTGTTCACCTCAAGAACAAATTCCGTAAATATCCAACATGCTAAATCCATGAACAAGACCACCATTTATTATTTCCAAAAGTAGTTGTAGGATTCCCGCAATATAACTTCTTCAAAGATTAAAGTTAACAGTATTTAAATATTAGTTTAGAATTATAACAAATACTTAAATATTCAACCTTAATTATTAATTATTTAATATTAGTATATATTGTAAATTACCAATATTAAACAATTAATATTATTAACTCAATATCATAAATCCAGGACATTACAAGTCCTCGCGTCCCAAAATTGCTTGTCCTCAAGCAATCGAATTTTAAATTGTTCGATTATTGTCATGTGAACCAAAATTCCTGGATCCCAAACCAATCTTCCAAATCTTCTAGCCCGACTATGCTGCGTCATTCGAATAGATCTAACATTTGCTTCAGTGTGAAATCCTCTACCCATTCTGCCAACCCTAGGATCCCAAATCCGAATACCCGCTTCAATATTAAATGTCAAAAGGGAAAGAGTAACATTATTCATCAAAGATTCATCATTAAACTTCTCATCTATTATCAATACCCTGATATGACTCGTGCAACCAATGGTACTTTACAAATATAGCAGTGGTGAAATTGATTTCATATCATTGTTATGAATCATTATATCCTTCTGAACCAAAGAACCAAGAAGCTCATAAGAGTTCAATACCTGCGGTGCATCATCAACCTGAATCACCAACATTGTTTGAGACTCTAGCTATAAGTTTGATTGTTCATCCTCAAAAGTGTTCACTGGAATAGTCAGTTCTGAATTTGTATGTGATTCCTTGTTCCTATACCTTTCCTTAATTCTTTGCAAATTCTCTCTTGCTTGAGCAGCTATCAATTTTGCGTGTTCAGTTTTTCCTTCCACTCATTACATTGCAAGACGGTCATTTCTACATGTTTATGCCCAACCATCAATTCCTTGGGTTCAATTCCTGTTACCACTGATTCCTCACTAATTCCTTCAGTTTGTTCACTTTGTTGTTTTGAGTCCTGTACTGAATGTGGTAGCCCTGAATCCTGTGACAACAATTCTTCTTGACCGATGCCATTAATACCTTCTACTAGTTGTACTTCCCCAATTCTCGAAGGTTTGTCATGTTCACATGTCATTCTCTCTGCGTAAGCCATACTCAATTGTAAACACAACTCACTAATCTCTTTGTCCTTATCTTCAGCAAACCTGATAGCTATGTCCTTGTCTCTGAGTAATCGCAAAGTATTCAAATTGTCATTTCTAATTCTTTCTTGATCGCTTGTAACTGTGCACTGGAAATCCCATTTGTAACTCCATTCTTCTCTTCCTTATGCTGAAAATTCCATATAAGATTTTCAATTTGTTTATGAGCAGTGTCAGTTCTTGACAACACCTGCACAATCCTTTTCTCTGTCACCACCAGTTGCTCCTTCAAATCTTGCCCTGGCAAAGATTCACAGTTATCACAGTAACTAGTGCCTGTATCACCTAATGAATCTTTGGTTTTGTTTACATCAACAGTGACGCTTTCCACATCATGAATAGTTAACTCACTTGAAGTTACCATAGATTCTTGAACCTCAAGAGCATGATTGTTCCCTATTTTATATTCATCAGTACTGATTTCTAATTCACCCACATAAAAACTTGAGCTCACCTCTTTAGTTTCATCAGCCTATATAGTTGCGTCATGGCACTGATTTGTAACACAAAAAGATTCAACTTCGTCCTGTGTGTCATCATAGACAATTTCTTTCTCTTGAGATTCTGTACGAGCTTTCTGAAATTAACTTTCACTTCCATCCTAAGACGATTCATTTTGTTGTTGTTCCGTAATGCAGGAAGATTCAACTTCCTCTTGTGTGTAATCATATATAACCCTTTTGTCCTGCATCTCTTTGCAGACTCCCTGAAACTCTTTTCCACTTTCATCATGAGTGAGACCATCCTTCAGCTGCTCTTTTTCCTGCACAAAGGACTTGAGCTTTCCCTCACAACACCTGACTACATTGCAAACCAGTGAGTACGCAGATGAAGAGATAGCGCATTACTATTTTAGAACAGTAGCGCATTCCTGTTTTACAACAGTCCATAACAATGATAAAAGAGATTGGGAAATTGTTTCACTCCCATTAATAGTTTGAATAATAATATCCTGCATAGCTGTAATAACCTCTTTTTCATGTGTCCTTCTAATTGTAACCAGGAAATGATGAAACATATCATAAATCAAATCATGCAAGCCTAAATCCAACAGGATGTTACTAACCCTAACCTCTGCAAATAATTTCAGTATGACAAACCTTCTTGAAGTATGAATATTTCTGACATCATCTAGATCCTGAAAGTTATCAATTAGTAAGGACAATATCTTCTTCATATTAATAACATCATAGGGCATATGTGGAGTCGTGATTTTCAGAATTTCACAAAAACACAAAGCCCTTATCAATCTGATGTCTGCATCTGAATGCATCACCAACCAATTTTGATTCAAAGCAAATTTCACCGAAGTGAAAGAAAAATGCAAAAGTGGTGAATGTGACCGTTCCACTAGATACAAACTGCCTTCCAGTTTAGTCAGGATGTTGTAAACAATTTTCCTAGGTTGCTGAGTGCGAAGCTTGTCACTGGGTTCTAATAGAGCATTAACCAACCAAATGTTTTCTTCTGACCCCATAATTGGTTTTTAGATTGTTCTAACCCCACAGGCAGGCAGGACTTAAAGCTCTAATACCACTGTAAAATTCCCAGATATTGTTGCAATCTAACATATTCTAACTTACTGTTCAATACTATCTTTCATTGTGATAATTTGAACACAAGAATACATATATAGTTAATGTGCGCAGGAACCAACCATTCTTTCATCATTTGCAAACAAAATGCACTTTACATAAACGCGTCTCAAAACAGTAGTGAAAATCCATCTTCTATTCAAGTTCATACATTCAAAAATTCTGGAAAACAATATTGAAATTATTTAAAATACGAAGTCTGAGAATTGAGTTATTTCATGGCACCTGTATAATGGATATTGCGTTCTGGACAATGGGAGTCTTTCCGCAATTCCTTGTCTATTTGTTAAGCGGTGTATTATTCCCTCCACAAGCCGGCACCATGCCTCTTGTTTAGTCACGCATGTGATGACTGTAGAACCCGTGTTGACTTAGCAGCTGTCAACATCTCTCTTCGTCTCTACCCTCAAAAGCTGAGTCACGTGGCCAAACATTTCCACCTTATAGAAATCCTTTCTGCTAGCGTCCAACAAGTCGTGTTACTTCTTGCTAACGTCCAAATAGTCTGTGTCTTCTGGTATGCTACGCACTGCACTCCTTTGTCGTTTGCCAGAGTGCACTCGCTGTAAATTGCCAACCCGTGGCCTTTCTATGGTGAAGATGTTCGGGAACTAACTATTCCGCTAGTCTTCCCCACTTGCATTGACAACACGCATCATCCCACACGATGCACAGAATCAACCTAGGCATCTATTTCTCCAGGTCATTAAGTTCGCCAACTCTGAATTCCACTAGGGCAGACAAGACTTGACAGAAGGAAGGAAATTCCGTGTTCACTTCAAGAACAAATTCCGTAAACATCCAACATGCTAAATCCATGAACAAGACCACCATTTATTATTTCCAAAAGTAGTTGTAGGATTACCGCAATATAACTTCTTTGAAAGATTAAAGTTAACAGTATTTAAATATTAGTTTAGAATTATAACTAATACTTAAATATTCAACCTTAATTATTAATTATTTAATATTACTATATATATTGTAAATTACCAATATTAAACAATTAATATTATTAACTCAATATCATAAATCTAGGACATTACATATTTCTATGAACAACATGGCATAAAGCGTCAATTAACAACACCCTACACCCATTAGAAAAATGGCATCGTTGAGCGAAGAAACGGCACGATCACCGCAATGGCCTGGTCTTTGCTTGGACTGAAGCAGTCCACAGTGTCACACTATTGTCTATCTTCTCAACCGCACTCCCACAGTGGTTGTCAAGAAGTAGACTCCGGAAGAGGCCTGGTCAGGCCGTAAGCCCAGGTTCAGTCATCACAAAGTTTTTGGCTTCATTGCTTTTGTTTGGATCCCTGATGCTAAACGCACCAAGTTAGATGCCACGAGCCAGAAACTCGTGCTCACCGGCTAGAGTGATAATCACAAAGCCTACAGCCCGGTTGACATCGAGACTAATCGTCTCATCTTCAGTCGGGATGTAGTCTTGCATGAGGAATGAGGGTCATTTTAGCTCTCTCCTCTAGTTATAGATTTCAAGGATCAGTCTCTCAAAGCTCAAGACTTGGGTGTTCGTCTTCCATTAGGTCCACATGATGGGAAGGCTCCAACTGGGAACCCTCTAGCGATTCTTGTTCCTGTTCTTGCCTCTCCACCAATTCTTCTTTCGCGGGATCACCCAGACATACAGCTACACCACCTGATTTTCCTCAGGATTCGTCTGCTCTTTTGTTTGATGATGATGTTCCTGTTGCACCTCTTGCTTCTGATGTTGGCACTTCTACTCTCCGGCCTAAATGGATGGCTAAGACGATTGGCGATCTTCATGATGATGAGCTCATCGAGAGTAGAACTGCTCAGAAGAAGAGCAAACCTTTTGATTCTGTAAATTTTGCTATGATGGCCAACATTCACAGTGTATGAGCCTCAAATATATACAGAGGCGAAAGGTATACCTGAGTGGGAAGAAGCCATGAAGACTGAACATCATAGTCTGTTGAAAATAGCCCTTGGGTTCTATCAGATCGTCCTTCAAGAAAGAAACCATCGGATGCAAATGGGTCTACAAAGTCAAATACAAGGTTGATGGTACTCTAGATAAGTACAAGGCTCGTCTTGTTGCTAAAGGCTTCTCTCAACATGAAGGAATTGATTATGAGGAGACCTTTGCTCCAACAGCTAAGATGAGCACCATCAGATTAGTCTTAGCCATGGCAGCTCAGTGTGGCTGGAAAGTCCATCAAATGGACGTCAAGAGTACCTTCCTGAACGGTGAGTTACAGGAAGAGGTTTACATGATGCAACCTCCTGGATTCAAGGTTGCCAGTAAATAAGATCAAGTACTCAAACTGGTGAAAGCACTATATGGCCTCAAACAGGCTCCTTGGGCATGGTACATAAAAATTGACAAGTACTTCATAGATCAGGGTATCCAGAGAGTCCTTCTGACTCAAATTTGTATGTCAAGACTACTAGTAGTGACATCATCCTTCCGATTATTTATGTTTGATTAAATTATCATTGGCAGTTCGGCATCCTTGATTCAAGAAATCAAACAGAATTTATGCCAGTCTTTTGACATGACCGACCTTGGGCTTCTACACTACTGCCTAGGTATCGAGGTTTGAAAAAGCAGTCACATGGCATCTTTATCTCTCAGTCTAAATAAGCATGGGGTCTGCTTGACAAATTCAGAATGCAGGACTGCAAACCTGCATCTACACCTATGGAGTTTGGTCTAAAGTTGTCAGCCAAATCTGCTTCTCCTGTTGAGAATGAATCCGCATTTAGGCAACTATTGGGCAGTTTGATCTATCTCACCGCCACTAGACATAATCTCAGCTTTACAATCAGTTACATATCTCGCTTCATGACAGCTCGTAATTCAGATCATTGGGCTGCAACGAAGCGCATCCTGTGTTACGTCAAGGGCACTCCAGACTTTGGTATCCTCTATGGACGAACCAAAGATCCCCGACTCATTGGTTACACAAACTCAAATTGGGGAGGCTTTGTTGATGAAAAAAAGTCCACTTCCAGGTATGTCTTCAATTTGCGCACAGGTGTGTTGTCCTCAATTTTGTATTCGCAAAATTGGGGCAACCCTACAGAAAATTTTGGAGGTTAAATTCTTCAAGGCGAGTCTTTGTTTGGTTTTTCTTGGTCTTGTGTTGGGTTTTCGGTCTTGTTTTTGCCTTAGTTTTATAGCCTTTGAAAATCCGCTTGTTTTGAGCTATCTTAGGCATCAATCGAAGTTGTCTAGCTCAAGTTATTAAGGTTGTAAGCATCCTGCAAGTGGGGTTTTTCTGCTTGATTGCACGTCTTGGTTAAAATCCTTCAAAAGTGGGTTTTTTTGTAGGTAATTGCACGAAGTAAAAACATCATTTATATGTAAAGTGGGTTTGGTTTTTCTTGGTCTTGTGTTGGATTTTCGGTCTTGTTTTTGCCTTAGGTTTATAGCCTTTGAAAATCCGCTAGTTTTGAGCTATCTTAGGCATCAATCGGAGTTGTCTAACTCAAGTTATTAAGGTTGTAAGCAACCTGCAGGTGGGGTTTTTCTGCTTGATTGCACGTCTTGGTTAAAATCCTTCAAAAGTGGGTTTTTTGTAGGTAATTGCACGAAGTAAAAACATCATTTATATGTAAAGTGGGTTTAGAACCCCATTTTAAAATTTCACATCATTCTAAGAAGTTTTACTTATAGTTTTTAATGGTTTAATATGTAATGGTGGACTTTTTAAGTCCTGCATATTACATTATTATTACTACAAGTTACATATAAAGATAATCTTTTAAATGCAATTAGGTGGGGTTTTTATTTACCATTGCATATCATCACAATGCAGATCGTTTTTAAATCTCCACTATCAATATTTTAAATCCCAAAAGCATAAAGGTGGGGTTTTTCTGCCTGACTGCATATCCTTGTTCTTTATTTGATTTTCTCAAAAAGTGGGCTTTTTATTGGTAATTACATGGAATAAAAAGTGTCATTTACATGTAAAATGGATTTAAAACTCCATTTTAAAATTTCACATCCTTTCGATGAGTTTTACATATAGATTTAAAACTCCTTTTTAAGTCTCTTTACATATTTCACATTAAAACTATAAGTTACATGTAAAGTTGTATGAATTAGTGGGGTTTTTTATTAAAATTGCATAAACATATGCTTTACATAGAAGCATGCAAGTTGTTTTTAAAATCCCACTTTAAATATATACAATCCATAAAAAGCATGGTGGCATTTTTTGAGTCTATTGCATGTTTTAAAAACAAGTCATGTATATGTTTTACCTTTCAAAAAGTCCGTCATAAGCCTTAAGTGGCAATTTTAAA
>MU225140.1:839621-881574 GCA_018584345.1 Thuja plicata | reverse complement strand
GAGGACAAGAGACTTTGAGCTCTTGTATCATTTCATCTTTAGATAAATTCACTGTTGTCTCAGTTGATTGTTCTTAAGTCAATCTCTGAGCCACCGGTATTACTGTTGCAAGGGGAACTGTATGTGTACAGTTCAATTCTACTTGAAGCCACCTGCGGTAAGAAGGGAGCCTCCCCTATTGCTGAGAGGAGAGAGTAATCTCACACACTGCTGCCTAAAATACACATTTTGCAAGTTGTAGTCTTTCGTGACTTGCAAAATATTTAGCCAAAAAGGTGCTATCACTTCAATCAGTAAGAAGCAGCAAGCAGTATCTCTTCCCTCAACGGAAGTTGAATATCAGGGAACAGTCAAAGCAAGTTGTGAGGCAGTTTGGCTTCGAAGGATGCTTTCCGACATCCATATTGGTGGAGTGCACCCATGACTGTCACTGATTGACTGTCATTCTGCAAGATTTGTGTTTGTAATAAATGGATTGATCTTAGAAGATCATCCTATTTTGGTTATAGATCCATGTGTGTGGTCAAGGATCTCTTAGGCAATCTTATGAGCCTAGAGATACCTTAGTCCATTTGGATCACCTAGTTAGGCTTAAGTTGCTTTAAGCATGATTTTATGGTTTTAGGAGTCCTTGGTGTTAAATCTTTGGATCCATGTCATTTTGGGCATATTATGTCAAGTTGATAGGTTTGGATTCATTCCAAAAGTCTTCGACTACAAAAAGACAAGATTTTGCCAAATGTTGAAAAGTTGTCAAAAATGTTGCTCATGCAACTTCCAAAAGTTGCTCGAGAGTTGCAAGATGGAAGCCCAACAGTCATAGGGCGTTTTGGATCGATTTGACTTCACATATGAAGTGTTTTTAAGTGCTTACTTCGAACCTAGATGGTTAGAAGTTCTGTATTGAAGTTTTGATGCATTTGGAATAGAAGATGAAGAGTTTTTCTGAGCATTTCTGAGTTGTACAGCCGTGTCTGGTGTGATCTCTAAAAACTAAGTTGATATTTTGAAGGCCCTATGTGTTAGCATAACTTTCCAATTGGTTTGAAGTCATTTAGTTTTGGTTTGAGGTGTTTTTGATTCAGTTTTCCAAAAACAGTCCAGAAAGAGGTTTGCTAGAAGCACATTTCACTAATGGAGTCCTAACTTGCATTCTTTCTAGTGGAATTCACTAAGATCCTAGAAAATGCAAGTTAGGATGATATATTTAAGGATTCTAGAAGCTCAGAAGATAGCTCGAAGGGTAAAGCCCTCATGCATTAAGCCCTAGGCTAAATATCTCAATGTATTCAGCCTAGAATGAAGGAGAATGAAGTGTTATGTTTGTGAGATAGTTTAGTTGAGCGAACTGAGAGTGGATTTGAGTTGTGGGGAGTTATTTGAAGAGGTCTGAAGCACTGTTTCAATCCCATGCACCCAATTTCTAGTACTTGCTTTGATATCCAAGCCTAATTTGGCCAATTAGGTCTACGAACTTGGTGAGTGTTAGGTGTTGTTGGAGTGGAGTTGGAGTCTAGGGCTTTGGGGTTTGACATAACTTCCAAAAGGGTAACTGGATATATCCTTAGTTTCCTAAAAGGTGATCGGGAGGAAAAGTTAAGTCCAAATAACCACTTGGATAGACCTACAAGGAATTCTAGGACAGTCCTAGATAGGTACTGTACAACAGTTGGAGGGCCAAACCAAAGGGTGATTCTTGGTCCTTATGACATAAGGAAGGTGTCCCAATAGCTAGTTGGGGTTGGTGAAGTCACTGGTGAAGACTTATAGTTTGTGGCTTGAAATAGGGCTACTGTCCCTAAAGCTCAAAACTGCAAGATCTTGAATTGAATGGTATTCAATTGGGAAAGGTCTGTAAGTAGTTATACCACCTTGAATAGGTAGAAGACATTGTGTAAAGAAGGATCTAGGATCCTAGGAGGGTATAAGTTGAGTTGGGTGTCTCATTGAAGACAAAGGAGGAAAATTACACTTCTTGTTGTCACCTCTGCATTACATATGCCTCAGGCAAGCCCGTCACCTCTCTTCTACGACAATCAAGGGGTGCTCGAACTTTCCAAAAATCTAGTCTTCCATGAGCAAACCAAGCATATTGACCTTCATTGTCACTTCATCTGACAGTTGATTGAAGATGGATCCATGGATTTGCAGTATGTTCCTACAGCAGACCAGACTGTCAATATTCTCATCAAGTCACTCCTTCCAGGTAAATTTGTTAAGTTCAGGGGGTTCCTTGGTGTAGTTGACAGATTGACCATTAAGGGAGGGTATTAAAATAATATCTCTAAATATCTTATTTATTATTCTTTTAATGGTCAATAATGTGTATCTTGTAAATATTAGAATGTTTCTAATATTATTTCATTATTAGAATGTTTCTAATAACATCATCTTTGTAAACTATATATGAGCGTCTTGCTCAGCCTTCAATCCATCCATTTTTTACCTATTGTCTGTCTAATACTTTCAAGCAATAAAATGCCCAAGTTAGCCAAACACCTAGCAGAAAACATAAATCGATCATAGAGATAGGCGCTACCCTAGACTAAGAGGTACAAGCTAACTAAGATAGTATATGCCCAATGAAACAAAAAAATGCCTTGGGACAAAGACCTGCCAGTAACAATAAAATGCCCCAGATTCAAACTCTAAACTAGTAAACTTAAAAAATGTACAAAATATTTTCTAAAACTTCACGAAATATAAAGTTCACTGTAAATTTCAAAACACAGATTACCACCAAAGCACCAAAGAGCATAGATTGGCTCGATAGAGAAAATCACTGGGAGTATGGCTGCTAGAAAGGATATCTAGCCAAGTCAAACAACATAGCCAACTAACAATGAGGAAGTCTGATTTGAGAAAAGCCACAATGCCAATAAGCCACCAAAGAAAAAAAGCTAGACACTAGTGTTGAATTTACAATGCTCGATTAACCACGGGCAATGTCATTGCCCTCCCAACCGTAGACGAAAAACTATTGTTTCCCCCGAGCATCCATTCTGTATTAATCTACATAATATTATTCACTTGTGTGTCTCTTTGAATGAGATCACATATCTCATTAAATATATGCAAGAGGTGCCCTTTCACCAAGGGACACCACTCTTATATATTAATATAATTGTATATTAAATAATTATATTAATATATTATAATATCAATATATTATCAATATAATAATATTATCATAATTATTATATTACTAATATAATAATTATTATATTATCATACAGCATAATAATTATACAATATATTGTATAATTATATTATCACATAATAATATAATTATATCATCTCATATTAATAATATAAATATAATCACAACCTTTGTGATATCTATGTCGGCATGTGGATTTCGACAACAACTACAATAAAATCAACACTCCCTCTTAGCTAGGGAGGAATTCATATTAGGTTGAATCATAATGACTGCATCATTATGGTTCACCATAAACATCACAATGAATTTTATGTTCTCGGATATCACCTTAAGTGATATTGAACATTAGATATCTATAATTATGCTATGTTCTTCGGATATCACCTCATGTGATATTGAACATTATGTTCTCGGATATCACCTTAAGTGATATTGAACATTAGATATCTATCATTATGGTATGTTCCTCGGATATCACATTTTGTGATATTGAACATTTTATATCTATCATTATGGCATGTTCTTCGGATATCACCTTATGTGATATTAAACAATAAATATTTACCATTATGTTAAGTTCCTCGGATACCACCTCAAGTGATATTGAACATTTATGTCATGTTCTTTGGATACCACCTCATGTGATATTGAACACTTATGTCATGTTCTTCGGATAGCACCTCACATGATATTGAACATTTACATCTAACATAATGGATTTCAGTAAATCTTCATTGTGAGATCGTCACCTCACAATGAGGATTACAGAGTCTTATCATTGTGAGATCGTCACCTCACAAAGATATTCATTTCACAAGTACAAGGAAATCACAAATTTTCAAATTTAATTCATGACCTCATGTTTTGTTAAAGCTTGCAAGCATTAATCAGCTGTTTTAGGTCTTTTCCCAAAGTAGATTAAAAAGGCATAAAACTCGTCTAGTGCAGAAGTGTTGAATCACCTTGTGCCCTAGACTAAGATAAAATGATAGATCTTTATTTTAAGTTTGTTTGCATTGCAAACTTAAACCCCTAGTTTTTCGTTTGTCAAATACCTCTGTAATATACATACACAAGTTCTTTTACAATGTCAGATACCCACTGCTTAAAAGTAAAATCATCTAGAAAGGAATCGTGTCCTGACTCCATCTCTTTACTTCTGACCTCTTTTTTGCAAAGGTAATTCATAGGTTTCAGAGTACTAGAATAAGCTGGACAAATACAACCACGTATTTCTGTCCCATCTTTAATTTCATAATAAAGATAAAATATATTAACTTTTCATATGCTAGAGTGACAACAGGAGAAAAATCTACCAAGAAATGACATTTAGCTAGAAAAACTAGACTCAAAAAAAAAATTCAACACTAGAAAGCAAATTCCAAGCATCAGGAGATATGACCAAAAATGCTACCTGCATGAAGATCTTGTAGTGTGCTTAGCCACTGCTCCTCCCAAAGAACAGTGATTGCCCCAAGTTCCACAATCATCAGTTGTACATCCTGAACAAGCTTTGGATGAATTTTACCCTACATTCATAGATAATTTTTAATTGAATTAGCTCTCTCAAATTATAAAATCTAAATTAAAAATTGAAAATGAAGTTTCCAGTCCTTGGGTTTGGAGTGATGGAAGAATTTAAGAACAAAGAAAACTAGGCTATTGTAAAACATCACCAACCACAACACCAAACATTTGACCTACCAATAAAATATTAAAAGGTTGTAATCTCCAAGAAGAAAATAAAGGATGCAAGGCTATGGACTAAATCATTAGCTACACAGTGAAACCAGTATAGATAGATGTCCTTCATACAATGAAATAGAAAATGAAGCAAATTTTCTTTTATCATGTCCTTCAACAATGGTATGAGACATATTCATGCAGATATTTCCAATAAACAACCTGATAATCATAAACCACAACATCCATACAAAATTTGGCAAATTTCATTTTAAATCTAAATGCACATCAAACAACTATTTAAACAACTGAGATAAGTCCAAAGCTAGCTAAGGTTGATATTAACAAAGATAATTCCAAGTTCATACTTCAGATCAAGGATAGAAGTAAATTGCATTGTCTTTATACTTTGACGGCTTCTAAAACCCAATTTGGTCTAAAGGACATCGAAATTCATTGCCCTCATCATCATATGGTTGGCTCTATGACATGGATATGCACAAACATTCTCAAGCATCTAGCATAATTGACAGTTGTGTTGTAGAAATACTGAAGTTCTTTCTAATGAAATAAAGTGATTTTCAGTGGTTCAACAAAATCTACTAGGTGCTATAAATATAAAATTTAAGAAATTTATCATACCAGACAATCTAATATACGCTGGAGCTCCTCTGATGGTTCACCCTCACAAGCATTGATATCAACAAGTGTAGGATAGACTATAGCCCATGGAGATAACTTAGCCAATGTCATCAATAAGCTTTCCAACTGTTTACGAACCCTTTTTTCAGGATGTGTACTCAAACGTGCAAATAGTTGAGGGATTATGTCCTAAAAAGTAATTTGGAAATTACAAAATCATTAGATGGTTCGAGGAAAAGCAGATGCATCAAACATAAAGGTGACAAAAAAATCATTCATCAGATACATTGAAATATACCTGCCATGGTACAGGGGACACTGTCATAAGACCTTGTTCTATTGTCTCTTCTAACTCAACTCCAAAGTTTACAAGAATGTTTAAGACATACAAAGTTGCTTTGAGAGTGCAGTCTTCCCTTACATGTTTTGCAAGTTCTAAATTACAGCTTTTCCAATTATTCTTTTCAATATGCATCCCGTTTGAAAGTGAAAGAAACTGTAAGAAGCCACGAGCTGCATAGCCAAACAGTGATACCCGTCGTCTCCTCAGAACCCACCAGATGTCCATCAAATCATTTATCAATGGCATGAAAACAGATGAATCTATCTCTTGATTGATTTTAAGCATTTCTCGATGAAGTTGAGAAAATAAAAGAGAAGAAGCACTTTCCCCATCTGCATTTTCAACTCCTGCTGCCCCTGCAGCAGACTGCATGATATAAACAATGCGTTGTACCAATAGTTCCACAAAGTTTATGACTGAACTTTTCCTGTGTACTTCAGTGTCTGGCCAATGTTGCATTTCCTCGCTAAGCAACATTGTTGTCTCATTTTTCAAGAAAAATCTCATGATGGTGCCTCGCACACTCATTACCTCTTCCTCAAGTAAAGAAGAGCCTGCACAAGAAAACTCCTGAACTAGAATCTGTGATAACTGGCATGAATTTAATAATGGGTGATCTCCGGAAAGTGATGCTTTGGCATGGTCATAACACCATAAAGCATATGAAAGCCATGCCTTAGACATCTTTGGGCACAAAAGTGTGGCTGTCTTTACAGAAGCACCCACAACCTCTTCAAGAATCAATGCGTAACTAGTGACTGACATCAAGTTAGCTTCCCTTGAAGAGGATCCCTCCTCCATATTTGATGTAAATTCACATGATTTGTACCAAATGTTATCTAAATTCATCTTTGTAAGCAAGTTTGGCCAATGTATTTCTGAATAAGTTTTCTTTAACCAGGAAGTGAGTTTCAGACAAGCCTTGGCTTTCATTGGGTTATCAGATGCAAAAACAACAGACACTGGAGAAATTGGTATATAAGAACGAACCAATGCCCAAAGCTCTGATATGGCTTCCTCTAAGTTCCCCTCTGTAAAAAGTAGTAGAATACGTTCATACTGTAAGCTTGAAAAAATCCATTCACTAAATTTGCTATCCTTACATTTTAAAACTCCATCCAACAACTGTTGATGCAACCGATGAGCCATTTTGAAATTGGTCTGTTTGCGTGCTAATCTAATGAGTTGTCGACAGAGCTGTAAAGTTAACTTTGATTCTGGCAGCACAGAACGATAAACGCGCAAGAGTTTCAACCACAAGAAACAATCTTGTTGCATCACATTCATTGGAACTTGAACTACTTGCTGCAAAGAGCAAGATACTGCGGAATACTCCCCAAATTCATCCTGGCAAGCAACAAGCTTGCACCCAGCTTCAAAGGCATAAATACAATGAAATTGAGTAGCGTATGCTGCTGCTTCAGGCATACCATCAATTGATGACACCAGCAAAGCTTCCTCCAGCATAGCCTTTGCCCTTTCTATTTCCATCTTTATCACATCTTCATTGGAATCTCTATGAAGCATTGCCTGCAAGAGCATCTGTTCACTTCTTCGAACAGCCTGCCTCGGATCTACTGTCAGTTCACTACTACTCTGTGGAGTCAACCCCAAATATCCCCATGCACCTTGTACATCTCCCTCATCAAAGCGAGCTAGAGCGTGAATTGCATTCATTTCATTGCCAGCTGTTGTTAATGCTCCAGAATAGGATTTTCCCGCATGCTTAGCACGAAGTAGTTGCAATTCTTGCAGCCAATGATCTAGAGACTCCCAATCTGCAAGAGCTACATAGTTTTCAATTATACGTGCAATGACAAATTGAACTGCATCAGCTCCCAATGAACCAAGGGCATCTTCAGACTGGAGCAAGTGTGTAAAATGAGCGGCAGCTTTTTCATATTGCCCCTTTGCTTGATGTACAAGCCCTGTCATCCATCCAAAAAGTCCAGAGGTTCCCATGCTTTTCTGTCCTGGTGTACTATCATCTGTAGTAAGTGCACCAAATGTTGATGCTGCCCATGTCTGAAGACCCACTATGGCATCTGACTTGTGAACTCTACAGAAGGCTAGTGATGTGTGGCGTAGGACCCGGAGCGCATCATTCAACATTTTGGTTCTCAGTCCTTGTGAATTATCCACCGTTTGGCTTCGTGCAATTGTCACAGAAGCATTTCTAAGGTCTTGCAATCGTATTGCTGCATGATGAATTATACCAGGATTACATTGAAT
Organism: Thuja plicata; assembly: GCA_018584345.1. Classification (NCBI taxonomy): domain Eukaryota; kingdom Viridiplantae; phylum Streptophyta; class Pinopsida; order Cupressales; family Cupressaceae; genus Thuja; species Thuja plicata. The sequence continues at coordinate 873,511 of MU225140.1, read as the reverse complement.
TGCCAAGCTAGCATTCATTAGTGCCTCACATATGCGAGAAAACCACTCCTCACAAACCTTTTTATTTCCACGGAAAAATACAACACTTTGAGAGGGTGCAGCTGGTAACACAGCTGAACCCTCATATGCATTATAAATTTGTTTCTTCAAGGATTCCACAAACTCCAACAATAGCCTCATTGGTAATAAATGAACACCTGGTGAGCCTGTGCCACTACTTGTTTCACGTCGCCCAGAATCAACTTGTAATAACTGGGCAACATCTAACAGCATTCGCTCCAGTGCAGCAAATGTTTGAGTGGGACTCCCAAGATGAGTGCGAAGACGAATAGCAATGCAATGTCGAGCTGCTTCATGTATAGACCACCAAGCAGCAGCAAGATTGTTGGTAGAACATACTCTCTCGAGCATTTCACCATCTATATTACGGTCTATCCACAGGCCACCTGCTTCAGAATTAGCTGAATCTTTATTTGATTTTGGAAGCCCGCTCTTCAAATTTCCACAATAGCTAAGAACAAGACGTTGGAGCCAATTAGAGGGAAAAACCTGCCACCGCTGGGAAATATAGTTCAGAACTGAGACAAGCTGCTGTGGCCGTGATGATTGTGAAAAGTGCTTGACTGCAAACACTTTCTTCCAGTGCCAGTATTTCCTTGTCCCCATTGTGGCGTAAGGCATGCTTTTCTGGTAAGCAAGATTGTCATTGATCTCAACACAACCTCCCAAATACATCGCAGAAATGAAAACCAGTGAGAGAACTTTTCTAAAAGCAATTTGTAATGAGGAATCAGGGTCTCCAAGCTTTTCAAGAGCCACATCTGCAACTGATGCCAGGTATACTGGATATATGAGTTTGGCTTGCAAAAGGTTCTCCAGCACTGATGCAACCTGAAATCTAACCTTCAACTCTCTGTCTGATGCTGCACTTAAAACTGCAAACAATATATTCCTGCTTAATCCTGTATGGCAACATGTTTGAAAGTCTTCATTGCCTTGATTGCAGAAACATTGAAAAGAATCCTCATCAGTGTTAATGGCAATCAAGCTCTCACAAAAGCTACTAATCCAGTCTAATGCTTCCAACTTGACAGAAAGACCATATGAGATAGTCAGAGCTTTGGCAATGCATAAACCATAGACATTTATGTTATTGGATACAGCAATGCTTATTTCCTTCCTTCTCTGAGCTGATATCTGTGAGCTTCCCTTATACTCAGGAAAAACCTCAACCTTTTTAGGAAATGCCTCAATGATTTTATTTTTTCCGCAAACAATGAAATTAGAAAGCCTGTGTAACGCCTGAATAAGTGCAAACTGGAGATCTGCATGGTATGGAAAAGGATTCCTGAAAGGATTCAGCTTTTCTAAGATAAAATTGCAAAATTCTTCCGCTCTGTTAAACCTATAGTTGACTGCCGACATTGTTGAATCAACAGGTCCTTTGCCAGTGTCCATCAAAGAATTAATCAAAACCATTATATCAAACCTTATCAAGGCTGAAATTTCAAGTTCTGAAAGAACTTTTTCAAACGAATAAGCTGCAAGTCGATCATAATTTCTCTCATTGGACTCTTGTTGGACACCAAGAACATCCTGGTTATCATTTGCTGGAGTGTGGGCATTCAAAAGCAGGCCTGCAAGTAATTCTAGTTCTGATGTGATAGAAACAATAGCCTGTGACGCTACTTCATTGGACCCGTGCCTTAGCAGAAAAATATAAGTAGCTGCAACCAACCCTGTTACAAGATGATTTGGATGCAAGCGTAAATATGCAAAAACCGAATCCACTTTAAGGACAATGTGAACAGCTGATGATTCAAGAGCAAGTCTTTGTGAAGACATCAACTGCAGGTTGGTTTTTACCACTGCCTGAACTTTGTTGGATGAGAATACATTAGCACCAGAAACAACTGCATTCTTTGTTCCCAGACATTGGAGCAATACATCCATTGCAGCAGGGTAAAATTTTACAAACCGTTCCTTCAATATATCAGCCAAAAGAATCAAGCACCTGGAAGACTCCTTCAGCCATCTAGAATCACCAAAATTTTGGGCAACCACTAACAAGCACATAAGCAAACGTGGAACCATTTCCTGAAGTGGTTCAATAATGTGTTCAAGCAAATTCATTTCTAGCATACCAGTTGCTGTGGCTTGTAAAACTATGACAAAGCAAGAAACAAGTGCAAGCAACCTTCGCAATTGCTGGGGAGTTCCAGGAGTAGCATCTTGAGCCAGTACTTCCATATCTCCCAGAAACTTAGATAACAAGTTGGCCGAGAACTGCAAGTTGCCTGCCCAAAGCTTTTGAAACTGCAAAAATTTGTCTGTAATTAAGCATCTGTCTGTCTCAGAAAGATCCGGTACAAGGGCCCACCCCAGTAACAGATCTACAATATCTGCAAAATGAGACTGAAAATGACGTGTGAATTTTACTGAGAGAACTGTGAGCAAATTCAGAAGAGACCGAAGGAGGGTCAAGGAGGTTCTCTCATCTTCCAAAAGCTCCTTGCATGCTCTGATAACAGGTGAGGCATACCGCTCGATGCCATTTGCATCTCCTGCACTGAAAAACTCATGAAGCCCTGCCAAAGCCAGCTCTACAGCAGCAGTATCAGCGCTTCCTTCTCCAAGCTGAGGCAAAGCCCATCCAATGAATCTTTCAGCAGAACTCCCAGCCATGGCAGAAATTTAAATACCACTGGATGATGGTGGGCTAGAACTGACAATTGCACATACATGAGCATATGCAATAACTTCTTCCTGTTTGACTGCATAGGACCTGCACAACCAGGAAGAAAAGAAAATATTACCTTTTTTGTTCAAACCAATTAAACAAGCAAGATCGTATATCAATGCCAGCTCTCCTAGGACCTTAAAGTAGACACAACCAACTAGGATACACAATCAGCTTGTCCTCCCAGCTCTAAATCCTTTTTCCTGAACAATATCTCAAATTGTTGATACTTTTTTCCAATTTTAATTATTTTTTAGTTTTTCTGATCCTAGCACTATATGGTACAGACAGATGCCCTATCACTGCACAATCATAATGGTTATACTTGTAGTACCCAAATTTGAGAAACAACAATGCCAAAATTTTAGTGCAAAAATACACAAAAAGCAAACTATTATAGACCTGAAACCATAAATTAGCACAGCAAAACATAGAGTAAACCATATAAACATGAAACAATATACAAACATAGCATGAGAAGATTCCTATCAGAATGTCATGAACAAAGAACATAAATTAACCATGTGATGAGGGAATGACATTCCTGTCTTTCAGAACATATATAATGACTATGAGCAATATCTCTAAAATGCATGGAATACAATATAAAACTAGCATACATATTTTAGATAAATCTATGTAAAGGATGCAGAGAGATATCACTTTTTTGTTCTCTCTCATCTGTTCACAACTTCACGCCATAATAGGATAAGGATACTGGGGAAATCATCCAGCAACTCACCAGAACTGTAACAGGCATTGACCCTACCAGTGATCTCTGAGTGACTATAGAACTATATATTTAATTCGTGGGACATGTCTGATAACTTCTTGTGATTAAGTCAGTCTCAATATGCATAACGCTTCAAATTATACAGAGCCAACTGTTCTAATCTATTAGTGCCTGTTTTTTCTTCCTGTAATACTGGTTGTTTGTTGAATTAATTGTATGATGGGGCATTAACCTAAATCAGTTAGATCAAAATTCCCTGTTGAGAAACCCCAGGATTATTACAGGTGAATGAATTTGTACAGAAAAGGAATTAAGTTATGTGCCCATGCATAGATGATAGAAGAATGTGTGGAGCAGGTGCAAAAGTACTCAAGGGGAAATCCGGAAAAGGTGGCATCATGTAGTATTTATTTTTTGGTATTGCACTGCTGATTTATTTTGGTACAGCCTATTTTTCTTGTTATTTCTCTGTTAGAACTTTAATTTGATTGCAAGTAATTTTCTGTATACCAGGATAAAATCTTTAATAACCCAATATCAAACACCTTGACACTTTTGGGACTTGGCAATTTACTCTTGAAAAGAGAATAAAGAGCAGTATGAGAGCCCTCCTTCACCAAACACATGTGACTTTGTTAATGGAATAAAATCTCAAGAAGACTTTGAAATGATAATCTATTGATATTTATTATTGAACTAAGGGAAGGAATACTCCTTAAAAAAGCAATTACAAAAAGATCTTTCCATAACGGAAATGATCGAGAACTAAAGACAACAAAAAGTTACTAAACTAACTAAACAACATAAAGAACAAAAAGTTACTAAAAACTAATTGACTAACTTTAAAAGAAAGTTACTTACACGACCATTATAATAAATATTACAATGTTACTTTGATACCCTCCTTTAATGGTCATTATACTAACTACCCTATAGAAGACTTGACATAATCTACAGGTCATTTGGCCAGGAATTCATAGAAGGCTAATTCATCCTCTCCAGAACGCTCTGCAACATGAGCTTGCTGCTGAGACCCTCCCTGGTTGGACTTTTGATCAGTCAACCGCTTACTACAAAACTTCCTCATATGACCAAGAACAAAAACAAGGTGAGTGTCTTCCACCATGATGTTGGGTAACCAAGCCATCCCTCCCATTATCCAAAGACATGGAAAACGAGGTCAGCTTCAAAAAAAATTGATTTTTGGTGATAAAAAATTGGCAAAAAAACTCTAAAACCATGATTTTTCAAAAAGAAGTTGTTGCAAAACAGCACCACAATTTTGTGGGAAAATTTTAAATAATCAAACCCTCGATGAGATGTGATTTTGCGAAAAAAAATCATCAAAAATCTTAATGGCAAAAAACTCACACTTGTCAAAAAAAGACATAAAAAAGCAGTAAAAGAAAACCATGATTTTTGGGAAAAATATCATCAAAAAACCCTACACAAGTTTTGGGAAAAAATCATGCAAAAGCCCTCCAAGATTTTTAGGAAAAAGTCATGTGAAAACCCTCCATGATATGAAAAAAGCAGGGCTTCAGGAAACCCTAGGCCAAAAAACTCAATTTTTGTTGAAAAAAAACCCAATCAAACAATCCCTCTGCTCTAAAAAAACTCAATTTTTGTTGAAGCAAAAAACCAATCAAAAAGCCCTCAAAAAGCCTTGAAACTTATGCAACAAAATGTTCAAGAAAAACCAAGAATTTTATTCTAAAAATAAATCTGACAAAAAACCCCATGACTTTTGTTTTAAAAAAATGGGCAAAAAACTTGTAAAACATTTCCTCAATATTTCTAGGTAACCCTAGAATTTTTTGTTTTAAAAAACGATAAAAGAAACTTCTAAAAATTCCCTCGAAATTTCTAGGTGATTAAACCATGAATTTTATTGGAAAAATTCATCAAAAACCAACCACTGCTCCGATACCATGAAATGATAATCGATTGATATTCAATATTAAAAAAAGGAGAGGAATACTCCTTTAAAAAGCAATTATAAGATCTTTCCATAATGGAAACGATCAAGAACTATAGAAAAAAAAAGAGAAAGTTACTAAACTAACTAATCAACATAAAGAATGGAAAGTTACTAAAAACTAATTGACTGACTTAAAAGAAAGTTACTTACAATTACATGACCATTATACTAAATATTACAATATTACTTTAATAGACTTATTAGCTTAACGTAAAAATTTAGAAAAAAATCTTAAATCATGCCCTGTTTTGAATAAGATGGTAAAAGCCTTGGAATAAGAAGACTATGGCATATGGCATCTACAAAAGGTTCTCTCAAAAAGAAAAACTTGATTGCCAATATTCCAAACAATCTCCACTCCCCCCTTCAACAGGTTGAACCTATATTCCTTGTTGATGAGAATGGCGATCAGCATGAGTGGACAATAAATAACCACAGAAGAGGATTAGAAAGGTACAAAATAGATAATGAAACAGCGGCTAAATCTTAGGCCCAAACTCACCTAGACTTGGCGAGTTTGGCAAGTTCACCAAACTCGGCGAATCTAGGAAAGACTACGAGGACTTGGAAGCCGACTCTCCCAGAGTTGCCCAAATGGCTTGCCTCAGACTCATGAGTCTTGGCAAGTCCAAGCGAGTATCGTTTTTATGGTTTTCCATTTGTTGTATTTTCAGTGAACTAAACCTTAAGGGGTATTAAAATAATATAAATTTTTTCAAAGATCAGGGTTACAGTTGTAATAAAGCCACCTTAGTGGCAAGCGTTTTGTTTCTATATTTTTAGTTTGCTTTTCAGTGACTCGTGTGATGTTTATTCATTTGGGTGGTTTATTCTCCAATCTCTATACAAGGAGATGAAACTCTTTAGAAAAACAAATCCAGTTATTTAATAGAATATTAAAATATAGTTTAGTAGAATTAAAATACTGTGTTCTATAATTTTTTGTAATAAAACATCATACATTCAGATTACAACACTTCACATTGTCTATGACTGCTGCAATGAGTAGATTCCAAACAGAAATGTATTACATTGCTAATCTCTTAGACTGGGAAAAAAATACAAAGCAAATTAATATTAGCAGCTAATTTCTGGAAAAAATTCAAATAAGTTCCCAGATGACTGCATCGCTGCTCATCAAAGTAAATATTACAGATGGAACATGGTGACAGCTCTTGTACCCATAATACTTATGTTGTTCAGCGACGCGTCCCCTAGACTTTTGCCTCCGTCTCCATGCCCGAAACTGTAAAAATATGTGATCAGATGTGATATAATAGACTATGATTCTTATGTATATAAGACTGATGTATTATTTCTTTTATTCGATATATAAATCTGCACTTGAGAGATCACTGTTCTTTATTTCTGTGTCTTCAAGTGCAGATCTGAACTGTACATATATACATTAACATGTCTCACGTATAGACATGTCTCTACATAGTAGAGTCATGTCTCTAAATGAGACGTGATCCTTAATCGAACTGTTTCAATATTATACCCAACGTAACAAATGATAATATAGATTATGTGATACCTATCGTATCATATATATGGTTTAATATAACAGTCGATAACAATGCAGATTATAACAATGTTGATCGTATATATATCTATCAATGTGGATCGTAACACAGTAATATATGTGTTACGATACGTAACACATATATTACTATGTGTTACTAATAACCTTCGATGATAGTCGACATGGCTATGCATAAAGCCATTGACAATATATTACTAAGTCTCGGTCGATTCAAATAACATTAATATATGTATATATATATATATATTATCTCATATGAAGTTAATTTAATCGACAATATAATATTATATTATATTAACAATATAATATTATTATTATATTAACTTAGTATGTATATTATAGATCTGACCGAAGCTATAACATTAACACTCCCTCTTAGCCAGGGAGGATAAATATATTACCTCAATGTAATAAGTGAGTATAAATAATCATCTTAAGTATTATATCATTTTACTAATATAATGAGTAATGGTCTTCAAGTATCAAGTCCATGATACTCATCAAGTACTTAGAGTAATGGTCTTCAAATATCAAGTCCATGATATTCACCAAGTAATATGTGAGTATAAATAATCATTTAAATTTTATATCATTTTACTGATATAACGAGTAATGGTCTTCAAGTATCAAGTCCATGATAGTCACCAAGTACTTAGAGCAATGGTCTCCAAATATCAACTCACAAGATATTCACCAAGTGCTCAAAATGATTATCATGAGTAATGGTCTCCAAGTATCAAATCTATGATACTCACCAAGTACTCACAAATATCCATGGTATGTGCACAGACATCACGTCTCATGATGTCTACCATATGGATATTGTATCATGGCATGTCCACAGATATTACGACAAATAATATCCACCATGAAGATCTATAAATCATCTATGGTTTATTTAATGATATCAGCCTTATGATATCTACCATGATGTCTAAGAGATCCTAACCATCATGACATGTTCACGGATATCAAGTCACATGATATCCATCATGATGGAGATGTTGCAAAGTCGTCACCTCACAACATCAATCAAATACAAGTGTTCATTGTCGAAAAGTTGTCACCTTTCTTCAATGTTCACAGGAGGGCCCATAAATCATGGAAACACACACATGACATCCACCTTGACTCATCTCAGAGGGTGGAAACAAGGTATTTCACCTTAGACTTCTCTTTCAAAGAGAAGAATGCAATAACATTCAAAATAATAGATCACAGATGTGAAAACTCCTTTTCATCTAAGGCTTCATTCTCCAACATACCAAGCTTGTCTCGAAAGTATACAACCTTCTCTCTAGCAAGAGACTTGGTGAGAATATCAGCCATTTGTTCTGTAGTGGCAATGTACCTTGACTGAATAACATTCTTATGCATTATATCTCTGATGTAGTTTGCATCACTCTTGGTGAACCCCAAGTTATCCAGGAATATCATGATGTAGGAGTTAGCATAAGACATTTCAACCAACACACATGGGACTCAATCTCATGATCATAGTCCTCTAACTGCAAAACCATCTCCATTGTTGACTCCCTCTGAACCAATATGACCAAATTCCTTGGAGATTAGAATAAACCGGATCCTCTAGATGCTTCCTTTAAATTTTAAGGTCTTGCAACAACCTCCTGACCTCCTCGTCCAAGGTTGCTTTAGATGAACTATCAGACTCCCTCTGAATCTAAAATCAACCTTCTGACTTCATGCCAACAAGTCGTGTCTTTGATCTTTAGTTTGCATCAAGCTCTTTTCTTGAATGTCCTTTGTTTTAACAACTTATCCATCTACCTAGGAATATCAAGACCTAGGTATCTGCATAAAGGCCTTCTCGCCTACATACATGGAACTACATTATTTGAATCGCAATCCTGGTCACTAAGGAAGCCATCTCGATATGGTATGTTCCCTTTAAATCAAGATCCTTGGATGTCAACTGATGCAGATCCACTATCTGCTCCCTCTATCATGAAAGCATACCCTGTTCACATACTCCAATCATGGAAGATATCTTGCTCCAAGAGATTCTCATCATCTGGCACATGATTTATTTGATCAATGATTACAGCATTGTTTGCAAGAGCAATTTCCCATACACAAATGCACTTGTTGAATCCATAGTAACATGAGTGAATGTAATAAACTATGGATTTATCCTCTGACTTAATGACGATGTGACTTCTTCTGAAACAGAAATCAGCCTTCTGACCTCTTCGTCCAAGGAAATGTTAAACTCCCTCTTAATCTGATCTCAATCATCAATTCGGTTGCAAACATCAAGTTCATTCTACCTTGAATGTAATTTCTTGTGCTTCTATCCTGAAGGTATGTCAAAGAGAGATTACCAATATCTCATTAAAATAAACTATCTTGAATGGAAATATCAATGATAGAAGCATTATAAGATTTAATATTCAATGTTATAGCATGAATTTCAAACTCAAAAAAAATCATGTCCATTAGTAAAAAATGGAAAACTTATCTTTTATAAATTTCAGATATTCCTTTCCATAAGGTGAGCCCAAATAGGAATTCTACCTTGTTAACAAATGTATAGTTTCATTCCATGTTGCATACTCATAATCACTTTGCATTTGCCTTTACACTCCTCTATTGATGATACTCACAAACAATTCTTTCATTGGACTTGCATGATACAACAATTCCTTTTCTTATTCTTTATTTGGAATGATGAGTCGCTTTGCAGCACCTGTGTTTATTATTCCTCTTCATTTAAGAGTCTTAGTTAAGACTTATAGCCACAAATTAACAATTAAATTTTCACATCATTAATTATCTGATCGCCAGTGGTCATCTTCTCATCAATAGTGCCCTTCACTAAGTTATTTCCTTTTGTGTTTGTTACTATCAATTTACTCCCGTCCCAATGATAGATTGACTCATATGTCTGCAATCCTTAATACATGTCTGGGACTGATAATTTGATACACCTGTTCTCAAGATAATAATTCATTCTCATAAACCATGTTTTCCCCATATAGCGAAGGTTGATATAAAGAGAATCGGTAGGAGCCCATATTTATGATTTGCGGTCATTACTATATTGTAAAAGACTACAATCTCCTACTGAATTCCGTAATCTAATTTCCTTATATCGTTGAATGAGGGGTACGATCACTGAATGGATTATTGGTTTGCAAAATAGATTATTAGATTCCTCTTCGTTGCTAACTGTATCCACCCAATTGTTGATTGGATGTTTTCTGCCGACCACTATATTGTGCATTATCCATATGATGATCCCTCCTATTATTCACGGCTATCTCCTAAGTATCCCTCTATTGGGATTTCAATGCTTGTTGCCTGAATTCTTGTTGGTTGAACAGTCGACTACCTCTTGTGCGCTGATAGATTTGTCTTCGGAACCGATAGGTATTATTGCCGCTATTATCCCAATAGCAATTTTGTATATTTCATGTTTTTTTTCACTATATGCTCTTGTGAAATAAGGATCCCAAGATTAGATCAATGCGCACTGTTCAAATATTTTGTCACGAGCCCACTCATAATCTCCATGGCAAATACAAACCTCATAGTTAATATTTAGCTAACTCCATAGTTCTTCTCAACTTCCATATCTATAACTCGAAACACAAGAAGACAATGCCTCAAGGATTCGATACAGCTCTGAAAACAGAATCCAAATTTCCGCACTAGACTGGAAGTTTCAGCAATCAGCGAGGGCAAAAACACCAATACGCCAGAGTCCTGACTTCTCCCATTCAATTCGCCACAAATAACACCTTCAATACTGACAGCAGAAACCAGGCTCAAGACGTAGCAACCTCAAATCCTTACGAAAAGATCGTCAAATCTCTAACCAATACGATATTTGGAATTTGTGTTTGATCGCGCACACTGTAGAAATCAGACTCATCAATGTTTACATTGAGAGAACATGGATCCTAAGTGATTGAACAAATTGAAACATCGTATTGATAAGGAGCTATAGTTGTGTGCCCACCATCGTCAAGGGGTTCGATCCCTGCTTGCTTGCATTAGACACATTCATCGCAAAATTTATCAGAATTGATCGTTCTTCAGATATGAGTGTTTGACGTGAATAATATTGAGGAAGGACACGGGTGATTACCGCAAGAGCTTTCAACGGGACCAACACATCATTTGTAATTGCCGCAAATATTTAGCTGGGTTCACTGATAAATTTTTTATTGACAATACTGTTATGCTTACTTGTAGGGTCATGATTGTCTGGTCTTCCATCCCCTATGATGTGTGAGCTTCCAAAAGGATTGTGTCTGTTTAGGGACGTTTTGGTGCGAAGATACCTTTTTGAGAGTTTGATAAACGAATCCTCTAGAATGTGGTCATCTACATATACTTTTTGGTAATTTTTATGGTGAATTTGTCTATCTAGCTTGAGCACTTGGACATACATTTGCTACGCACAGGAATATTATTTCTCATAATAATATAGGCACTCACCTGTAGGAACCAATACATCCACACAGCCAAAAAACCATATGCCTTTAAGGATCTTTTCTTTAAGCGGTAAAGCTTTCTCTAAAGAAACCTTGCTCTGTTACCATGTTAAACTACATGATCAGATGTGATATAATAGACTATGATTCTTATGTATATAAGACTGGTGTATTATTTCTTTTATTTGATATATAAATCTGCACTTGAGAGATCATTGTTCTTTATTTCTGTCTTCAAGTGCAGATCTGAATTGTACATATATACATTAACATGTCTCATGTATAGACATGTCTCTACATAGTAGAGTCATGTCTCTACATGAGACATGATCCTTAATCAAACCGTTTCAATATTATACCCAACATAACACAAATGATAATATAGATTATATGATAACTATCGTATCATATATACGGTTTAATATAATAGTCGATAACAATGCAGATTATAACAATGTTGATCATAGATATATAACAATGTGGATCATAACACAGTAATATATGTGTTATGATACGTAACACATATATTACTATGTGTTACTAATAACCTTCGATGATAGTTGACACGGCTATGCATAAAGTCGTCGACAATATATTACTAAGTCTCGGTCGATTCAAATAACGTTAATATATACATATATATATATATATATATATATATATATATATATATATATATATAATCTCATATGAAGTTAATTTAATCGACAATATAATATAATATTATATTAACAATATAATATTATTATTATATTAACTTAGTATGTATATTATAGATCTAACCAAAGCTATAACATTAACAAAAACATTTTGGGCCCCTGTCCCCTTTTGAATGCAAAAATCGGAAACATCCCCAATGCACCTGGGAAAGAGACAAGGGACGTAGGGGAAAGTGAGCCGCCCTCTACAGCCCAGGCCAAATGTGGACATCAGCTTTAATAAAAAAACATTTGTTTAAAGAAAAAAGGGATGGTGGGCCCACAAGGCCCTCCACCCACTAAAGTAAACCTAAACCTAATCTTTATTCCAATCAACCAAAAAGAAAAAACACTCATTCATTCTAACATTTGCAAACAAAGAAAAGTGCAGCAAGAGAGGAGCAGCAGGTGGTGAAGTACTCAACAGCAGTTGAAAGAGGAGTCTAGGGCATCAAATCTTCTACACTAGAGGTAAGTTATTCATCCTTTAAATTTTTTTGGCATTTGTTTTTTACATTTTTTAAAGTTTTTTTCAAGTTTTTCAAACACAGGGTTTTTTTATTTAATTGAACTTGTAGCTCTCTTAGAAATTATTATCAAAAAAAAAATCATGAGCAGCAGTAGTAGTGATAGTGAGGATGTTGAAGTCCAAATGCAAGAAAGAAGTAGATCTAGAAGTATGTGAGGATGTTGAAGTCCAAATGCAAGAAAGAAGTAGATCTAGAAGTATGGCAGCCATTGGGGTGTCTTCATGTTCAAACTAATTTGATTGTCCTCCCCATGTAAAGAGCCTGTCTGGCTCTTTTCCTAAAATCAACTGCAAAATTCTTCTTGACACTAGAAAGTAATTGTTTTGAAAGTCTTCTTTGCAAATATATTTTTTTTTGTATGTTCTCAATATATATAAAAGGAATTGCGATTACACAAATTGAAATCAATTCACTATCACTAATATGCTTCACGCCAAACATTCAAACTTTTATTACATAGAACTAAATCGCATTGCATTTATTTTTAAAAGAAACCACAACCTGGCATTGTATTGTAATGAATTAACATTCACATCTACCTCTTGCATCATTACGGCTGGCTGTAGTAGAAGCATACACTGACGGCTGGAGCAAAGAATGGTTGAACCCTGTACACAACCAGCAAGGTAACGTGGATCAAATGCTTCCAATGGTGTCAAACCCTCAGCAGCGAATTACAGCAATGGCTTAAATCAAAACGTCTAAACTGAACAACAAGCTGGTCGTACTTCCCCCACACAATTCACTGGAAACGGCTGCTCCAATTCAAAGTGCCAAACTGAGCTGAATTATCAATTCAACCAGCAAATAACTTCTGAAACCCTTCTCTTCGAAACTCATAGCAAATTCCCAGAAGCGTTTTAAAAGATGATCAAAAGGTAATGAGTTGAGGATTTTCGAAAGCTATATGAATAACCACAATCTTCTTCAACAAGGCTCGATACTTCAGCTTCAAGAGGAAGTTTTTAATAACTTAAACCATCATCACTCTTAAAGTATAGCTTAAAGATTCAAATTCAAATATATATCTTCTTTTCAATTATTTGATAGTGCCAAACTTAAGACTTTAAAATATATCATTAAATTAATAATGATATAACATAACATAAGCTTAAGAAAAAAATTAATTAATATAACTTAATTAATTAGTTCAACTCACACCATCAACTGCAAGGACAACCCAACTGCTCTGCTTTAACGAAACAGCTCAAACACCCCGCCATAACTGGAAACTGGCAGAAGGAAACTTACCATAAATAGTAAGTTCCGACCAAAAGACCCTCAAATCCAACCATTAGCCCACGAGGGTCGCAATAATGGGCTAATAAACCTGTCCCCCAGATACTTGCTAAATCGGGGACATCACACCCCAACTCCTCAAAAGCTATGCAAAAGCCTATTCAACCCCAAAAAAACCTCTATTTAATTTGCATCAAGAGTTGATAAAGATAAGAAAAAAAATTCAGGTGGTAGTAGACTATGGAAGTGCCATTTTTGCCACAAACAATATAGGGACAGCTATACTAGAGTTTATTGTCATCTTTTGTGGATAAAAGAGGTGGTCAAGGGGTGAAAAGTTAACAGGAGTAAAGCATTTATCAAATTTTAGGTATTAGGATATTAGTGGAAGAGATGTAGATAAAATATGAGAGATTATTGAAGGCACGTTGATTATTTGAGTTGTCTAATAAATTGCATCAAGGAAAAAAATACGAGAGATTATTGAAGGAACGTTGATTATTTGAGTTGTTTGATAAATTGCATCAAGGAAATAAGGCCTGATGGCTTGTGATAATTGTAGTTGCAAACTATTGAAAAGCTTATGGACATTTTAAAGCATTTATTCGGAAACTATAGAGCCCGAATTATGTCAATCCACAAGTTACTAGAAGTTGAGGTTAATAGGGTGATGTTGTTGTCACTCCAAGAATAGTTAATGGTGTATAGATAGAGCAAGCTCGATAAACTCAATCCACTGAGAATATTTCTCTTCCCGAATGTATAAAAAGAAGATGCTCTAGACTACAACATACATTTTGCACTCATTCCAAATTCAATAAACCTATATTTGCCACCATTTGTGGTTAACAAATCCTATTTGAACGTTGTGTGTGTGCCAAGAAAAGAAAATAAGCTTAAGTGGAATGCTTGAAACAGAAATCTCATGGGTTTTGCTTTCCTGCTTGTTCATTGCTCTCTTGAATGTCTGTACCTGTCTTTTGGGTTTAAAATTTTAAAATCTCCGACTCTAAACTATCATTGGCAGCTTTACATTTCAACCTTAGACATAAAGAGTTTGAAGAAATGATTTTAGAGTGAATGACTTGTTGTGACGTTTTCACACATCGCCCCATTGTAAATAGGGACCCCCAATTGTTCGCTTTTGAGGTTTCAGGTTTTAGTCTCTTCTTCAAGCTCCGGTCTTTTGTCAGTGAAAGTTTATGGGAGTGTTAAGAGTTTAAGGTTTTCAATATCAATTTACCAAGTTCAGGAGTGTCATCAAAAAGTAAAAAGAAGAAAGCATGACCAAATGTATATTCTGATACTACGGAAGTGTTCAGAGAGGCCAAGGAGCAAAGATCGCAATTACTTGAGGCCATTCTGACAACTCATATATTTTAGGAAAAGTTTTTTTTTTGCTGTTTTGCTTTTTTGAAAATTTCATTTTTGGCACTTATAGGTTGATCGGAGTTTGTTTTTTTCGCCTGCTTTTTTGCTTTTTAAAATTTCTATTTTTAGGTCAAAAGTTGCATCTGCAACTGAGAAAAGTGAAAATCGCCCAAGTGAAAAATTTTGTTTCATCATCAAGTTCATTTGGGATTTCATGAAAAAAGCATTCAAAATTGTGAAAAAATCTTGAATTCAAACAAGGAAAGTTGTGAAAATTCTTGATTGCAATTACATCCTAGTGCGGAAAATCCTCATCAAGGCATCAAGTATGCCCAAAGAATGCATGAAAACTTGTTTCTACATGAAGTCCACTCTGTCTATCAAGGAAATCCTCATGGCCAAGTAAAGTCCGCCCAGTCTAGGATGACTTCAAATTTGGCTAAGTCTTTTCAAGTATGGAAAATTCCAAGGATCAACCTAAACTCCGCCCTATGAATTTGAAATTCCTCAAACCAATGCAAAGTCCGCCTTGAAAAGAGGATGAAATCGGTCTAAAGCATGGCAAAATCCACAAGGTAGCACCAAGTCTGCAATTGAGAGAGAACTTTCAAGGGAGAAAATTTGGTTGTCAAGCAAATTCCTTGGTCTATGATGAAGTCCGCTCTAGAGGAGGAAATCTTCAAGGATCAAAAGTGGCTAAGGCATAGAGAATTCCTGATTCCAAGCAAAGTCCGCCTTGGTGAGATAGGTAAGAAAAGTGTTTGAGTGTTGGAAATTCCTCAAAACCATATGAAGTCTGCCCAAGTCTAGAGGGCTATCAAATTTGCCCAAGTGTGGATAAAATCCAAAAACACTAGTAAAGTCCACCCACACCTGAGAAAGGTTCTAGAAGGAAGCAAAAAACGACCTAAGGAAGAAAGCTAAGAGATTGGGAGGATCAGAAAGAAAGAAAAGGAAAAAATTAAGTTTTTTTATTTTTAAAAGCTTATCCAAGAAAAATCGACCAAGTTCATGAAAGCTCAAGAAAGAAGAAAATCAAAACGCAAGCTTTTACATCCAAGGAGAAAATCGACCAAGTTTGAAAACTAAAAGAAAGAGAAAAGTCAAAAAAAAAAACAAAGAGAATAAAGCATGGAGGTTGATCTCTTCATGGCTACCCATGAATCCTATAAATGCATAAACTTGGCATTCATTCCTTCATAAGTTGAAAGTCGCAGCTCTGGAGTTCAAAGTAGTGTTTTTCTGATTTCAGAGCAAAGTGAAGAAATTGGAAACATTTTCTTAACACAAATCAAAGATTTCATATCTGCTGAAGGCTTTCTTTTCAAGAATTCCAAGTTCTCCCAAGTTTAAAGGCAATTATCAAGCAATTTTCTTAAATTTTTTGAGAATTCTCTTAAAGTTTTCTAATCTGATTGACATGTTCAGAATGATTTTATGCAGACTTGGAAGAGGTTTTCAATTCAAATTCAAAATATTAATCTAAAAATCTCACAATTGGGGGAGATTCAAAGTTATTTATGATAGAATTTAGCAAGTGTTGAGCAAGTTCATCCTTGCCTTTTCATATTTACAGTCCTAATTCTTGACTGAAAATTTCAGAGGATTAAGGGTGAGTTTTGGATGTAGAAATGCAAAGTGAAATCAGAATTAGATATAATTAGACTTCAAATTCCATATTTTGCATTCATCAATAAAAGTAAACATCATACTTGGCCCCAGGAGGAATTTCTAGGAAAGTACACATGAATTTTCAGAACAAAGGAGCACAATTTGAGTCCAAGATCTCATCGAAATGGAGAAAAGTTGGAGATACCATCCTTGGCCATGTGGACCTTGAAGATTTCAGGAAAAGAATGTATGGGCTCGATGGACGCCTTCCTTCACATACAACTCAAAGAATGATGAGGAATGGAGTTGTCCAAGCTGTTGGATTTTTGCCAGCCGTGCAGTGCAATGAGTTAATTGTCGAATGTGCCAGACACTACAACATCCTAGAAAACCAAATTATAGCACCTGGTGGAAGAGTGTTGGCCTATCTCGGAGAAGTGTCCATCAAAGAAGCTTTTGGTATTTTAGAATATCATTCCACAATATACAAAACTAGAGAAGAAGCCACGAAAACCTTTCAGGCACAGCCTGATCACGTAGAGATTATCAACAAGCTGTGGTTAGATAAACCAAGAGCTCATCACAACAAAATGCCTAAAATACTTTTCCGAACAGATTTCAAGGAAAAGTATGGAGACCTCATCTTCTTGCTTAACATAGTTATGGGAAGCCCTCAAGCCTCCCCATTCGAGCCATGGATGTTTTATTTCATTGAGGAAATCACCACCAGGGTCAAAATGATCAATTGGGCGAGAATTATCTGTGATAATTTAGATGAGCAGCTGAGAGGGTTGGAACACATAAAGGCCTTCTCTATGAGTTCCTACATTATCTACATGTTGGCGAGATGTTACAAATACCAAGTATTGGATTGCAAAGGTGTTGTGGGAATAAGAAAGATCAAGTCAAAGTATATGGTTGCTACCTACAACTACATTTAGAGAAGTCTCACATCAAATGAGTCAATGATGCATTCTTAATGTATATCACCAAGACATTGCAAGGAGGCACTCATCAGAGGTTGACATAGGTATTAGAATATTTAGTATGTTTCCTAATGCTCAAGTTTATCCGATCTTAACAGCAGTTTCATATTGGAAACTTGTTATTTTGTAAATATCCTTTGTATTATTTATGAGCGTGTTGCTCATTGTGAAAATCAATCAATTCATTAAAATCTATTTGCTCTTGCATCTACTATTTTATGGTATCAGAGCAAAATCTTTAATTTTTTCGAAAGTTTTATAATTTCAATTCGAAATTATCTGAACCTAAAATTTTCGAAATTATTTTTGTGATCTTCTACTTTCTCTATGAGGAATCCGGTGCTTTGAAATCTGTCTAGGGTTTGTGGTGTTTTTTCTCTAAGGAAATTGCATCTACAACATCGCGGGTCTTTGGTGGTCGTTTTATATGCTATTTTTCATTAATAACGACGGCCAGCGTTTTTTCCTGCTCAGTCTGGTCGTGGCTTTTGTTCTTCAAAACGCGATGGCTTTTGTCATGCATTTTGTGCTTGACCTGCAAAAAACGACGATCGTTGCTGTAGAAGAAACAACGTCATTTTTGCCTTCAAGCTCGCGACGCCTTCTCTGCCTCTTTGCAGTGTTGTTTACTGCCAAACGCGATGCTTCTGATCAACTCATCCATCCCGCGCGACGCCATTATTGGCGCATCGTCTCTGCACACCCGTGAGGTCTCTGCTCCTTTTTTTCTCCTTCGTGGACGGGATTCAACGATCTTTGAAGCCATTGTGGTCGCCTCTGTAAACAACCGACCCCATTTATGGTTTTTTTTCTGAACTAATTTGCCATTTTTACACACAACTCCATAATTTTTTGATATTTTTTCCTAGCGGCTAGGGTTTCATTCGAAACTCTCAGATTATGTGTTGTCTTGAAAATCTAATTGCAGATTCTTTCTGGGTTTTTCAAGAGCTCAACTGGGTCACTTTCCACCAAATTTTTTGGGTGCATCATTTTCCGTGCCTTAAAATTTGTGTCAGCGGATTTCAAATCCGATTTCAGATTCCTTATGGGTTTTTCCAGATTTCTTCTGGGTCTTTGTTGGATTTTTTTGGGTCAATTGTAAATTTTTCTTGAAATCCGTGCCAGTCGTACTTCATCATTTTTGAAGCATGTACCTGATTTAGCCTTTGTTTTCTACATTGGGAAGCATGCAAGATGGCGTCACTCACCAATTTGATGTTGGAAGGCAATCAACGATTCAACGGTAGCAATTATAATACCTGGAAGCAACGTATGTTGACCATATTTGAGTATCGTCGCCTCGATACACTGGTTTTGGGCACAGAAACTTGTCCTACCACAGTTGGAGCTGATCAGGACAAGTTTGATGATCGTAGCAGAGAAGTTGTCATGCTTCTTAAGCTGTCTGTTACAGATGACCAGCTGCCTCAGATTCCCTCAGGGAAGACAGCCTCTGACATTTGGAAGCACCTGAAGGAGCTACATGAGACTTCTGATAAAAGTCAGTCTTGAAGAATCAGTTGTTCTCCATCATGATGGATGAAAGTATGTCTTTACAGGATCATATCACGAAGATTAAGGACATTCGCGATCAGCTTGAGGCTATTGGTCGGAAAATGGAGGAAGAAGATATGGTAGTCGTCACTCTAAAGAGTCTACCACAATCCTACGAGCACTTGTTGAGACTCAACATTACGTCTACGAACGTTGATTTGAAGTTTCCTGACTTGTGCAACAAACTTCTACAGCACGATCGTTGGAAACAATAGTTTGGTAATCGTGCTCTCTCGTCCTCTTCAGAACAAGCCTTTGCAGCTAAATTTCAGCCATCTCAGTCATCCCAACAGGGGAGTTCACATCAACCTTTGGGCAGTCCTCAGCAAAAGAATGTGCAGTGTCACTACTGTCGCAAGTACGGCCATATAAAGAAAGATTGCCGTCAGAGAATTGCTTCTGAAGAGAAAAGGCAGGGAGGGTCACATCAACAGGCGAACATTGTTGAACATTCTGAACAAAAGGAGTCTGCCTTTTACGCCTTTATGGCTCAAAGGTCTTCAGATCTAGCTAGGTCTTCTGCTTGGTACATCGACTATGGTGCTTCACGTCACTTTTCTCATCGGCGTGACTGGTTTACAGATTTTTCTCCTTTCAGTGATTCAGTTGTGTTTGGCGGAGGTGAGTACAAAATTGTTGGTAGAGGAAATGTTCAAATACAGTCTGGTGGGAGGAATCTCATCTTCCTCAATGTGTGCTATGTTCCTGGTATGGCACTCAATCTTCTTTTTGTGAGTCAGATCATGAGGAATTCTCCTCAGTTGGATGTGGTGTTCAGTGCTCACAAATGTTCCATTATTGATCAAGAGACACGCCTTACTGTTGTTGCTGGTCTAGAGGATCATGGCCTATATCGGCTCATTAACACTGGTGATTCTCCTGAGGTAGCTATGGCAGCTCGTGTTTCATCTCTCAGCACTTTGTGGCATTAGCAATATGGACATCTCAACATCCAGTATCTCTCTCAACTGTCCCGGGAGAGACTTGTTTCTGGCCTACCTGATATTCAGACTCAGCCTCTCGGAGTATGTGGAGCCTGTCAAGCTGGCAAACAACATCGGACTCCCTTCAATGATGGAGATTCTTGGCGTGCGTCTAAGGTACTCCAATTACTTCATGTTGATAATTGTGGTCCTATGAATACATCTTCAGTTACTGGTTGCAAATATTTTCTGCTTATTGTTGATGATTTTAGTAGAAAGATGTGGGTTTACTTTCTTAGACAAAAATCAGATGTATTTAGTATCTTTCAGAAATTTAAGTCTCTGGTTGAAAAAGAGTCTGGTTGTAGTATCATTTCTCTTAGGACAAATAACGGTGGGGAATTTTGTTCTACTGCATTCTCTGACTTATGTGTTACTCATGGCATCAAACGCCAGTTCACTACAGCCCACACTCCTCAGCAAAACAGTGTTGTTGAACGTCGCAATTGTACGATTGTTGAGATGGCTCGTTCTATGTTACAACACAGGAGTGTTCCTAATAAGTATTGGGTAGAAGCAGTGCTTACTGTTGTCTACCTCCTTAATCGTTCTCTTACTCAGGTTGTTAAGGGAAAGACTCCAGAAGAGGTTTGGTCTAGTCGTAAGCCCCGGATCAGCCACCTGAAGATTTTTGGCTCTCTTCCATATGTCTGGATTCTCGATGCTAAACGCTCGAAGTTGGATTCCAAGAGTCAGAAGCTCATGATGACAGGGTACAGTGGCAACCATAAGGCCTACAGACTGATAGATGTAGACACTGGTCGTCTTATCTTCAATCATGATGTTGTTTTTGATGAAAATAGAGGACCTTTTATGTCTTCTTCTGAGCAGTGTTTTGGGGATCAGCCTCACAGTGTTCCTCTTCCTTTAGCTCCCCCTGATGGGAGGGATGATGCCCACCATGAGGCTCTTGTTGCTGATGAGAGGGATGATGCCTGCCATGCGGCTTCTGTTGCTGATCTTGTTGAGGCTCCGGAACCTAATCCTCTTCCTGCTCCTGTTGCTGCTCCTGAACCTCTTCCAGCTCCTCCAGATGTTGGCTCCTCTACTCTCCGGCCTAAATGGTGGTCTAAAACTATTGGTGATCTCAGGGATAATGAGCTCATTGAGGGTAGAGCTTCCAGAAATAAGAGCAAACAGCAGCCTACAGTTAATTTTGCTATTATGGCTAATATTCATAATGTCTATGAGCCCCAGACTTATTCTGGGGCTAGAGGTATCCCTGAGTGGAAACAGGCTATGGAAGCTGAGTTCCAAAGTCTTCAGAAGAATCACACTTGGGCCCTTTCTGATCTTCCTTCGGGGAAGAAGCCCATTAGCTGCAAATGGGTGTACAAGGTTAAATACAAAGCTGATGGAACCTTAGACAAGTATAAGGCCCGTCTTGTTGCACGTGGGTTCTCATAGAGGGAAGGCATTGACTATGAGGAGACCTTTGCTCCTACAGCAAAAATGAGTACCATACGGCTTGTCCTTACCTTAGCAGCCCAATTTGGTTGGAAAGTCCATCAGATGGACGTTAAGAGTGCCTTTTTGAATGGTGACTTACAAGAAGAGGTCTACATGACACAACCTCCAGGATTTAAGGTTGTTGGTCAGGAACACAAGATCTGTAGACTAGTCAAAGCTCTCTATGGTCTGAAACAAAGCCCCTCGGGCTTGGTACATGAAAATTGATAAGTACTTGACCGATCATGGTTTTAAGCGGAGTCCATCGGATTCAAATCTGTATATCAAACATACTAGTGATGATATATTGTTTATAGTTGTCTATGTGGATGATTTGATCATTACTGGCAGTTCAGCACATTTGATCACTGCGATCAAACAGGATTGGTGTAGCACCTTTGATATGACCGATTTGGGACTCTTGCACTATCGCCTCGAAGTTGAGGTTTGGCAGACTAAGCGCAGTATCTTTCTTTCTCAGTCCAAGTATGCCAGAAGTCTTGTGGACAGGTTCAGGATGCAGGATTGCAAATCCGCCACTACTCCTATGGAACCCGGGCTCAAATTGTCAGCTCAATCCGATTCACCTGTTGTGGATGAATCTTTGTTTAGACAACTAGTGGGCAGCCTCATTTATCTTACTGCCACTAGACCTGACATTAGTTTTGCAGTAAGCTACATATCCCGCTTTATGACAACTCCCAAGGCTGATCATTGGACAGTAGCGGAGCATGTCCTGCGTTATGTGAGTGGTACTCCTGATTATGAACTTCTGTACACTCAGAGTTATGATCCTACACTCTGTGGCTTCACAGATTCAGACTGGGCCGACTCTATTGATGATCGTAAGTCTACCGCTGGATATGTGTTTAGTTTGGGATCTAGTGCTGTCACATGGACTAGTAAGAAGCAGCAGGCGGTGGCTCTCTCTTCGACAAAAGCAGAGTATCGGGGAGCAGTTAAGGCAGCTTGTGAGGCAGTTTGGCTTCGACGGATGCTTGCGGGTATGCATGTTCCTCAGACAGGTCTGACTCCCCTATTCTGTGATAATCAGGGCGTGCTCAAACTGGCCAAGAATCTGGTCTTCCATGAAAGAACCAAGCATGTGGAAACTCATTGTCATTACATTCATCAGCTGGTTGAAGACGGATCCATTCAGTTGATATATGTTCCTACCTTGGAGCAGCCAGCGGATATCTTCACCAAGTCCCTCGGTTCTGATAAATTTATAAAATTTAGGGACTCTATTGGTGTTATTGATAGATTGAGCATTAAGGGAGGGTATTAGAATATTTAGTATGTTTCCTAATGCTCAAGTTTATCCGATCTTAACAGCAATTTCATATTGGAAACTTGCTATTTTGTAAATATCCTTTGTATTATTTATGAGCGTGTTGCTCATTGTGAAAATCAATCAATTCATTAAAATTTGTCTGCTCTTGCATCTACTATTTTAATAGGAAGCCAAGGACATGGTAAGCAGGTTTGGATCTTGTTATATCCAATTCTCCAGATTCACATACTTGAGAAACCAAGGATTTGCAGGATGCCCTTACAAACTTCCAGTCAATCCCACCAATAAGATAATACTGCTTGGAGTCATAAGACAGCTAGAGACATATGAGAAAATTCAAAGAGGCAAGAATAAGGCCAAAGTTTCCTTTCCCCTTTTCATAGGAAAAATGCTAGAATCGTGTCCATCAGCACAAGCAGCTAAGAAAGCAAATATAGAAATGCAATGGTATCCATTTCATTTTCACAAATCCAAAGCTAGCTTTGATCCCTATCACCACATTGGGATGGTAAATGGAAAGAAACATAAGCACAGAGTAGATACTGAAGACTTTTGGGCCAATTCAGTAGATGAATATGAGGTAAGGAAGAGAAGGTGGTCAAGATTATCAGTAAACTTAATCAGGACATCCAAACTTTTCCTGGTACCTAAACAACTAGAAGATGATGGAGATTGCACTCAACCATGCTATGAAGAAGAGGAAAATGAAGATTTTCCTCCAATAAAATGGTTTAGTTCTGAACTTACAAATCTAACAACATTAATGAGGCCAATATACCAAGTGGTGGGTAGATCAACAACTCCACAAACTAAAGGAAAAGAATATTACTTTTACTTATGATTTGATGGGCAACATGGAAGCATATTCTTCCAATGATGATGAGCGACTCACATTGTTGAAAGACCTAGGAGTACAAATTCGAAGGAAAGAAAAGATACAACTGAAAGTTCACTAAGAATAGGAGGACAGAAGGCTGCACATTAGAAAAAGAAAAAATTAGATCAAGCTTATTCCTCTGCCAGCACTTCGTCCATAAGGGAGGTTGATTTATTCATGGATCAAAATAGAATATCAATTGTTGAAAACGAACCACAAGTAGAGATGAAAATTCCTTCTCCAATTCATGAATAGAATGCAAAACCTATTCAGCAAGAAATCCAGGAACAACCATCTACTTCAGCCATGGATATGCCAATTGAGTTAGAAAAATATAGAAATTGATATCTTAGGAGGAGAATTCCAGGAGGGGATGATATCCGCACTATGAGGAATTTGAGAAAATATGGAAGATAGTGGCATTGAACAATCTACAATTCCAGATTGGTTGAAAGACACAATGAAAACAAAAGTACCTGTAGAAATTGAGCAAGATGACGATACAAAGGAATTCCTAGCCAGAATGAGCCAAACCAAAGAAAAGAAGGCTAAGAAATATTCTGTCATTCAGAAAAATGACATAGAATCTCGTTCAATTTAGGTGGCGGTACCAAAAGTTGACAAGGCAAAGGAGGATATCACTCCTAAAGAGTATGAAATAGCAACTATTGATATAGGCCCAGTCACCAAGGAGCAGGAGGTTTAGGAATTGGATGTTTCAGTCAAAGCAATCAAAGAAAGATTAAGAAAAGAAGATGGAAGGAAAGATAAACTTAAAATAGAGAATGAGCAGTTGAGAAAGTATATTCAGCATTTGGTAAATCCCATCAGCAAAAGAGATGCAGCATTCACTCCACCTTTGGCTCTTCCACAGGAATCAATTGAAGATTTTGAAGAAGCAAAAGTGACAGCTAATGAAACAAAGGAATGGATTGCAGACAGCACTAATAGAGTTATCAAATTTGTGGAAGAATTGACATCAGTACATGAACAGACTTCCTTATTCTTGTATAGGATCCAAGACATAACAGAGTTTTATGGGGATTTCCAGAAAGTCCAAAATAAAACAATCCCATGCTTAGAAGCATTAAAAGGAATTTCTAAACAAGACTTGATGGATGCAAAAGTAATAGAGGCTGGAAATGCATATGATTTCAACATGTGGTACAAGGCACTGGTGGCTAAGGCTGAAATCTTAGAGAAAGTAAAAGGGGATTGTGCTAAGATAAAAGAAATAATCAAAGAAATTAGAGACAAAGTCCTCATTATAGTCACGGATGTGCTTGAACAAGAAGAAATCCGGGAAAGTGATATGAGTTTGGAAAATTTAAAGAACAAGGTCCACAATCACTTCTTCACTTTCGCAAGTCCAATCTTTGAGCACCACTTGAACAAGGCATCCACCTTCCTATCCACTGAAGATGGTTTTCAGGCACAAGGATCGGACTCAACGATTTGTTTGCCATATATGTTGATGAGTTGGATGTGATAGAATACAAGATAGACATCATGCCAAGTGTCACAATGGATGAGCTCAATCTTTTTGTGACTAGATTCATCGAATTTGCAGATAAAGAAAAGGATAAGGGACGCTTTCTTCTAGAAGAAAGCTCTATCTGAGTTGTTCATTTTTCATTGGTTCTCATTGGATAGTCATTGTAAACCCTAATTAGGATATCATTGTCTAAATATTGTCCGTCAATCTTAAATTGATCTTGGCCCGTCATTTGTTTTTGAACTTCTATATAAGACCCTCCTCTCTCATTTGCAAAAGGAGGGTTTTCGAAGAGATTGTTGCATAAATACCTCTTAAGTAAATTCATTGTTCAATTGTTGGTGAATTTGATATATTTTGCAAGTTTCATAGTTTCTTGTCTCACTTAAAGTAAATTTATTTTCAAGTTGTTAGAGTGAATGAAGGATTTGATGAAAATTCTTAATGTGGAATTGATATGTTTATACCTTTTGTAATTGGATGATTTTCAGTTATTTTGCTAGGCTAGTCTGAACACGTAAAAGAGAACTTAACTTCCATTATTGCATTCATTGTTCAAAATGTTGATGAATATGTGTGATGTGAAAAACCTTTGAATACCATCCTACATGGACTTTTAGTAATGGTTTGTCTGGGCCATCACCTAAGCAAGATAAAGGGCAAACACCTACAGTGGAAGATAAAGAGGGATTTATCCCAGTCATGACCCGAAATAGGGGAAGAGGGTAGAACAATTTTCTAAAGGATAGGCAGACGGATGAGGTGTTTAACAAATTTGATGTGCTAGAAGATTTAGATCAGTTTGAAGAGGTCCCTGCAGGGATGCCTATTGGTCAGGAACCTATAAGGATGGAACAAATAGTTGTTGAGAATGAAAACAATCTTCCTGTTGGTTCACAGGAAGGTGGTCTAGATGCTCAAATGGACATAGATATTCACTTATTGACTTCCAGTGAGTTGGAGACAAGTGGGTGCAAAGAGGTGACAAACTGCCCAAGTTTGGCAAATTCAACAATTAATATAGAGAAGGTTGCCCAGGATGTTTGTAGAAGTAAGGAAATTGTGCCTGCATTGGGATTACAGCAAAAGACTCTCAAAAACGGTGCTCCTAAGAAGGCTCCTAAGGTGGGTAGTAGGAAATGAGATCAAGAAAAGTTGAAATAAAATGGTGAGCAATTGGTTAAGTCTAGTACAATGAAAACCATCGGTTCCTATTTCTCTCCATCTCAAAAATGATAGTTCCCTCATGGAACGTAACGGGTTTGAATAGCATCCCTAGAAAAAAGACTATTCGAGATTTGATCTATTTGCATTCTCTAGATATCATTTTCATCCAGAAGACTAAGATGTTTGTGAAAGGTATGTTGATTTTAGCATCTATGATTTGGTCAATGAATTGGGGCTCAAGGCAGTTCAGGTGGCATTGCTTGTCTCTGGGACCCACACAAAGTTGTTCCAATGTGGTGGATTTTTAGTAGATCTTTTATGTCTATGGTTGCCTCAAGTTCGGAATCAAGTGAAATTAATCTCTTCACCAGTGTTTAGACTTTGACTGATCTCTAGTACAATCCTTGCTCTAGACTCATATCAGGATGTTTAGGTCCCTAGCTCCATATCTTCCTTGGATCCTCACATGGGATTTCAACACTATTGCTAGTGTGGAGAAAAAGAGCATAGGTACTATTAGGCTTGAGCATTCTGCCAAGCTCCTGATGGATAATATAAATCTCTTGAACCTGGTGGACATAAAGCCATCTAATGTAATGTTTACTTGTAATAATAAGAGGTGGGGTGCTAATGTTGTCTCTAAGAGTTAGACTGGTTCCTTGTGGCTAATTTTTGGGTTGGAGATAGTTGGGCCACCAGTTCAGAGATTCTTGATTGGAAAGGCTCGAATCATTGGCCAATCAAACTTTTAACTACTTTCTTCATAACCTCTAAAAATGCCTCTTTCAAATTCCAACTTATGTGGCTTCGAGACTCCTTTATAGGAGTTTATAACAAATTAGTGGTGCGAAGGGAAGCCTGCATTTGGTACTACAATGTACACATTTGTTGAGAGTCTTCAATATGTTAAGTACATGCTACGTTTTTGTGGTTAAAGTGGCTACCTAGTCGAGCCTAGATGACAATACTCGTCAGATTTGAAATAATGGTTTAATAAAGGAATCCTTCATATTAGAAGCAACAATTGTGAAAGAACTAGAGGACTGAGAGTTGCATGAAGATATCTTCTGGAGGCAAAAGTAATCAACTCTCTTCTTGCAGGATGATTTTGAGAGAGATCGCTCCTTCCTATTGCATTCTGTAATTGAGGATACCCCTCTGGCAAGGGAGGAAGAGGATCTTATTTTGGAGTGCATTCACTTGTTGGTCTCTAATGAGATGAATGGTTCATTGAACAAACCTATCACCTTGGATGAATCAGAGAGGATTGTGTTACAGGTGAAGAAAGTGAAAGCCCCTAGACCTAAAGGTTTTCCAATAGAATTTTACCAGGAGTTTTGGATATTCTCAAATTGGAACTTCTAGAGGTGGTTTTGGAATCTCAAAGGAGTAAACAGATGCTAAGAGACATGAATGCTACGTTCCTTGCTCTTATTCCAAAAAGAGAAACAACAGATTCATTGGACCTATTTAGACCTATAGCCCTATGTAATGTAGTCTACGGAATTATTACTAAATTGATTGCAAAGACTTAAGTTATGGCTTAGTTTTGTAATTTCAGAGAGAGCAAGGGGGTTTTGTTGTTGAAAGACAAATTTTAGATGGGCTTGTTGCAATTGAGGCTATTCATTCCATGGCAACCTTCAAACAGAAGGCTATGTTTATCAAGCTTAACATGACCAAAGTCTATGACAGTGTCAATTGGACTTTTTTGCATAATGTTTTGGAGGCTTTTGAGTTTGGCGGCGAATGGACCAAGTAGATCATGAATTGTGACACCTCCTCTTTCTATGTTCTCGCTAATAGCTAGCCTTTGAGCTCTTTGGAGCTTCTCAGGGTCTTTGCCAAGGGGATGCTCCTTCACCTTATTTATTTTAATGGTTGAAGGCTTGGGGAGAATTATCAAGTCTCGTGTGAGGCACGGGTCGATTCAGGGTTAGAATTGTTAAATTTATGAACCAGAAATATAAAATTGCAACAAATGAAATACAAAATCTTAAAATCAACTGATAACGCAAGAAGTTATCCTGGGAAAAACCCTCCTCATTGAGGGAAAAAACCCAGCCCACAGAAAGATAGATCCTTTATTCAATATATCAAATCAATTACAAAAATCTCTGCCCCTTATTGAAGTCTTCAACATTCAATGATCACTCAATGATCAGAGCCAATAAAAATCAACAAAGTATCGTCTAAAGAAGTCATGATACACAAATATCAAAATTACAGTTTAATCTCAATACACATAAAATGTTGTTCACACACTGAGCATAGCATCAATATCTGCAAAATGGAATATATATGATATTCTAACTTTCCAAAAATGTTCAACACTCAACTGCCTGCAACAACAATACTCATGATAACATGAAGCTCAACAAAAGAAACACAATATTACAGATATCGCCAATACACCTGAGAGTCGACACTAACGACAAAAAATATCTCAGAACAAAAAGAGATGATCAAACTCTTACACCACACAAAACTCTCTATCTCGATGTCGCTAAAATTCCATCACAAAAAGAATAATCATGACCAAACATCATTTGAAATGCCAAAGACAAAGAGTCTCGACAGCAGCTCAACTGGCAGGTGTTACAAAGATACGCGAACGTTGGAGGAGGAACCGACGATACCATAAAGCCCGACGACGTGGAAATAAGAAGATGAAATCAAACGGCACATCATCAGAAATATAAGTATCTCTATCGGAGCTACAACTTCAACACTCCCTCTTAGCAAGAGAGAGATCTTCAATATGCCATCACATGACAAGTACACATAGCTGCAATAAAAAGAATGTCAACAAAAATCTCTTCACAGATTTTCTCAATAAAAAATTGTTATCTCAGCATAACAATATTCACCATAGCTACTCCTAGAGGGTGAAACGGAAAAATAAAGTCATGGAATCCCATACATAACTTCCACCATGGCTACTCCCAGAAGGTGGATCCACCATAGCTACTCCCAGAGGGTGGAACAAAGGATTTCACCTCGAACTTCTCTCGCAGAGAAGAACTCATTAACAAGGGATTGCACCTTGAACTTCTCTCGCAAAGAACTCATTAACAAGGGATTGCACCTCGAACTTCTCTCACAAAGAAGAACTCATTAACAAGGGATTGAACCTCGAACTTCTCACATAGAAGAACTCATTAAACATATGCAAAAAATCACTGAAGCTGAGACTCTCTCTCAGCAAGAGCATCATTCTCCACAATACCAAGCTTATCTCGGAAGTAACAGAACTTCCCTCTCGGAAGTGGCTTGGTGAGAATGTCCACAGTCTAATGATATTTAATTTCCACATGTTTGGTTCTATCATGAAAAACTGAATTAACTGAAAGCTTCACACAGCTTTGGTTATCACAATGAATCATTGTAGATTCCAAAGGTTGTCCAAACTAACCTGCAATCAATTTTCGAAGCCACACATCTTCTCTTGCAGCCACACAAGCTGCAACATATTCTGCTTCAGCTGTACTTTGAGCAATGCAAGATTGTTTCCTGCTGCACCAGGAAATCATAGTTGAACCTATGCCAAAACAACATCTTGGAGTGCTCTTCTTGTCAGGCACACAACCTGCCCAATCTGAATCAGAGAACCCCTGCAAGTTTAGCTCTACACATGAAGAATATTTTAAACCCTATCCCACTGCACCACGAACATATCTCAATATGTGTTTGGTTGCCACAAGGTGAATTTGTCTTGGTTCACACATGAACTGACTCAAGCTATTAACAACATAACAAATATTAGGCCTTGTATTAACCAAATACATTAAAGAACCAATTAACTGCATATACATAATAGGATCAACTAAATCTAAATTGGCTGCAACCTCATGTAATTTTTTCAGATTAGCTTCCATAGGAGTCACCATAGACTTACATTCTAACATGCCAAATCTTTTCAAAATATCAATTGCATATTTTCCTTGACTCAATATAATTTCATTTGGTCTTTTCCATACCTCAAGCCCAAGGAAATAGTGCAACAAACCAAGATCTTTCATTTCAAATTCTGAAGCTAACTCCTTACATTTGATAATGAAATCATCATCACCAGTGAAAAATAAATTATCAACATACATCACTAAAATCAGCACTTTGTCATCACATACCTTGAAGTATAGGTTTGGAACAGCATCATTCTTTCGAAAGCCCAAACTCAAAAGATAGTGATCAATTCTCGCATACCAAGCACGGGGAGCTTGCTTAAGACCATACAACGCCTTTTTCAGTCTGCATACATGTGACTCCCTATCATAAATCGCAAAGCCCTCTGGCTTCTCTATGTATACTTCCTCTTCAATTATCCCATTTAAGAAGGTTGTTTTCACATCCATTTGATGAAGTTTCCAACCCTTCACTACTGCAATAGTTATGATGGTTCTGATGGAAATCTAACGAGCTACTGGGGCAAAAGTCTCTTCAAAGTCTACGCCTTCCTTTTGTGAAAAACCTCTAGCTACAAACCTGGCTTTATGTTTTTCTATACTTCCATCGGCCGCATGTTTAATCTTAAACAACCATTTAGAATAAACTACTGATTTACCTTTAGGCCTTCGAACAATGTCTCATACATCATTTTTTATGATGGATTAATACTCCTCCATCATGGCATCCTTCCACACTTGCTGATAAGAAGCTTCTTCAACACTAGAAGGCTCGGATGCTATAATGTGGCTCACCAAAGCTACATAACTTGCATACTTGTGAGGCCTCTTACTCTCTTTGAAAGTGCCACAAGGGGCTGCATAATTTTCAGCTTCTTCCATAGTGTTCCTGACCCACAAAGGCCTTTTCTTATTCGCTGAGCTATTACTAGGACCTGCTGAATGTCTATAGAATCAACTAGATCAGCAGAGTCTTCTAGATCTGTATTCTCCCTCTGAATCTCTGAAGGTGGATCAGGATCAGCCATATCTAAATCTTGAGGATGCTCAAAGTCTTCTCTATCGGATTCCATGTTAGACTCTTTGGATTTCTGCAAGCTACATCTTCATCAAAAGAAACATCCCTGCTGATTTCTATTTGCTTTTGACTTGGAATGTAGATTTTGTATGTTTTTCAAGATTCACTATAACCAACAAAGATGCCTTTCTTCCCTGATGGTTCTAACTTTGTTCTCTTTTCTTTTGGAACATGAATGTAAATAGGGCATCCAAAGATTCTGAAATAATTGATATCTGGTTTGATACATGTAAAAGCTTCTTCTGGAGTTATGTTGTTTAGAATCTGATGAGGGCTACGCTTTTGAATGTGAACTGTTGTCCTGCAAGCCTCAGCCCATAGAAAAGTTTAAAGGATTTGATCATGAATCATAGCCTTCGCTGCCTCAACAATTGTCTTGTTCTTTCTTTTAGCTACACCATTTTGTTGAGGATTATAGGGACACAAAACTCCCTCTTAAACCCAGCTTCAACACAAAAGTTATGAAATATACCATAAACATATTCTCCTCCATTATCAGATCTTAGAATCTTAATCTTCTTGTTAGATAAATTTTCAACAAGTACTTTGAATTCTTTAAAACAAAACAGCACTTCATCAGATTCTATAGACTTAAGAAAATAAATCCAACAGTTACGAGAAAAGTCATCAATGAAGGTAACATAATACCAAAAACCACTAAGGGAAGCAACTGACATAGAACCACATAAATCAGAATGAATTAACTCTGGGATTTCCTTTGCTCTACTTTCACTACTATGAAAAGTACTTTTAATATTCTTACCTAGAGCGCATCCCTTGTAGACACCTTCGTGATTTTGATTCAGCTTTGGAAGACCAACCACAACCTTCTCCATAGAAAATAAAGTTCTGAAATTTAGATGTCCAAATCTTTTGTGCCACAGCTCACTTGAGCTAGAAGAGTCGTGAGCTAATGCATGAATACAATGTGCTGAAAGCTTAAAAAGGTTGTCATGTCGCACACCAATCTCACGAGCTGATTGAATGTTGTTCTTCTTACATGCTAGAACTTTTCCATCAGCAATGGCAACATGATAACCCTTGTCTTCTAATGCAGATATAGAAATCAGATTCCACTTAATGCCAAGAACAAAAAGAACATCACTTAAGTGAAGAGGAACTCCGGAATCCAATTGGAAGGAAGTAGAACCGGCACCCTTCACGGAATAACTTGCATCATCACCAATAATGTCTTGAAGATGAGAATCCTTTTCTTTCAAGTTGAAGAGATGCTCACGATAACCAGTAACATGACGAGATGCTCCACTATCAATCAGCCATGTATCACTGTTGGTATGGACATTGCTAGAAAGTGCAGAAATAATACAGAATCTCTCTTAATTTTCACTTGACTCCTTTTGAGGAGAAGAGTTTTCTACATTTGCAGCAGTTGCTTGAGGCTTTGGTCTTGAGGTACAATCTCTAGCAAAGTGACCAAATTTGTCGCATCTGAAGCACTGGATCCTAGAAAGATCCCTTTTCTTTTTCTTGGAGTCAAGAGTTGACTCAAAGTTCATATCTCTGAATCTTTTGAAATTACCTTTCTTCTCTTTTCCTTTTGAAGTGTGGGCAGCAAGTACATGATCATCTTCATGATGATTTCTACGTCCATTGCCTCTAGCTTCAAACCTGCATTCTTCTTGAATGCAATCAGCTCTCAACCTGACAAATTTAGGAAGATCATCTCTCCCACTAACACCTTGAATGAAGGATTCCCAAGAGTAGGGAAGTCCATTCACGGCAAGCATGACCAGATCCTTATCTGCAAAAGATTCTCCAATAGCACTCAGTTGATCCTTTAACTCTGTAATTTTCATGAAGTATGAAACTGTTGATGTGAGTTTTGTACCACTACATAACATATAGGACTAAACGCTTGATACAGGGTATCAAACACTCAACCCTCTCTTGAAAAGTATATACTCACGAAGGACGTGAGGAAACACTCCAAGGTTCTTTACCTGTGGATCCTAACTCAGTTATAATGATGTGATTTGCTGGTAATCACGTCGGCGGGCTTACGTTGTTTCTTCAAAGATACTGAACTCTGACTATGGTGATGGTGGATTCCAGCTTTTCAATGTATATTCCCTTTGTTTCTCCTCTTGAATTTATATCACTCCAATCTTCACTTCACAAACTCTTGCTACTAAGCTACTCACTACCTCACTACTACTCCTAAGGATGAAG
>MU225140.1:784827-821870 GCA_018584345.1 Thuja plicata | reverse complement strand
TTGCAACATTCTGTTGTTCTGGGATTAAGCATTGTTGCTCGGGTAGAGTGTTGGGTTCTTCACAATATACAAACTTGTTGTAGTCCTCTGGTTCTTTTATGCTTTCCAGCTCATTCTTTTCTGCAAATTCATCAATCTTTACATTTGCACTTTCAACTATTTTGTTAGAGGCCTTGATAAGACATTTACAAGCTTTGCTTTTGGTAGAATACCCCAGAAAAATACCTTCATCACTTTTGGCGTCAAGCTTTCCATTTTTATCATCCTTTAAGACATAACATTGACTACCAAATATCTTGAAGTAACTTACATTGGGTGTTTTACCATACCATAGCTCATAAGGTATCTTCTTTGTGTCCTTCAATTGTACTCTGCTAAGTGTGTAGACAGTAGTGCTGACAACTTCCCTCCAGAAGATTTGGGTGATGTCTTTCTCTATCATCAGTGTTCTTGCACAATCAACTATTGATCTATTTCTTCTCTCAGCAATCCCATTTTGTTGTGGTGTTCTTGGTGCAGAAGCCTGTCTTTTTATACCATGCTCATTACAGAAATTAGTGAATTCATCTGATATAAATTCTCCTCCTCTATCTAATCTCAAACATTTCAAATCCTTACCACTTTTTTTTCTACCATAGCCTTATACCATTTAAACATCTTGAATATTTCAGATTTATCTTTTAGAAACATAACTGTCATCATTCTAGAGTAACCATCAACAAAGAGAATAAAATATCTATCTCCACAATAGCTCTTTGTCCTCATAGGTCCACAGAAATCAGCATAGACTAATTCTAGAATATCATCAGATGTATGGGTTTTACTTTTGAAACTAGACTTTGTCATTTTACCTTTTTGACAATTTTTACACATGATGTTGTATGGCTTTGTCATCGTCGATAAGCCTCTTACATTTCTTCTTTTGCTTATCTTTATCATGTTGTCAAAATTCACATGACAATCTTTTGTGCCACAACCATATGTCTTCGTTTCTAGTCATTAAGAAAGTGGTGTTAGTATCATTCAAATAGAATAAGTTACCTTTAGTCTGTTCATCGATACCAATCAGTTTCCCTGATTCATTGAAGATCTTTGCCTTCTTGTTCTCAAATGCTACTCTGTGACCTGAATTATTTAGCTAAGAAACACCCAACAGATTATAATTAAATCCTTTTACCCAATAAGCATTTTCACATTTAATCAGGTTATTCAACATTATAGTTTCTTTACCTTCAACCAGACAAGGTGTATCATTTCCCATTCTTACTGTACCACCATTGTAATACTCAAAAGTGTTAAATTTTTCTTTGTCACTGGTCATGTGGTGAGTGCAGCCACTATCTATAATCCAGATGTCATTCTTGTTAACTTTAGATATGAGTGCAATTTCTACATACCTTTCATCTTCATCTGAATCATCCTTCACAGCTACAAATATCATCTCGATGTCTTCATTATATTCGGTGTCAGTATCATCATCTTTGCAAGCAGCTAGGTAGCTAGCCTTCTTGCCTTTATCCTTGTAGTCTCGGGTATCTCTTCTTTCTGATTGTCAGTAACCTCTATAATCTTTGTTATCACCTCTGTCAGATTTCTTCTCAAAAGGCTTGTCATTACTTCAGTCCTCTTTTCTTTTGTTAGGACATCTTGCAGCAAAGTGTCCAATCTCTTTACAATTAAAGCATACAAGTGGTAACTTGCCTTTGTATTTACCTTTGGCTCTCAGCACTCTTCTAGCCATAAGTGCTTCTATTGCATCTAGATCTTCTTCTTCACTTTCACTTTCACTTTCACTTTCACTGTATTTTCTAGATAAGTATCTATGACTGGATTTTCTTATTTTCATAGAAGACTTAAATGCAGACTCTAAGTTTGGTAAGACACTATTGTCAAAGTTATTCATTTCAAATGAAATCAGTCTACCAATTAAACTATCAAGAGTAACTGTTTTGTTTGCTACTGCTCTCATTTCTTGAATGGCAGAAACTCTAATAGCATATATAGGCAATAAAGTTCTTATGATTTTACTTACCACTGTCTCCTCTTCAAGTGTACCTCCAACACCTCGTATAGCATTGACTACTTATTTTATTCTTGTGTTGTACTGTGTGATATTTTCTCCTTCTTTCATTCTGAAATCATCAAATTTTCCTCTAAGGCTTTCTGCCTCGGCTCTCAGAACATTTGTATCACCTCCATGTACAAGCTTCAGTTTGTCCCACATTTTCTTTGCAGTTTTGCAATCCTTGACATCTTCAAATTTAGCATCGAAGAGTGAGGAAGAAATCTTTATAACCATACAATTATGCTCATGATTCTCTCTCAATTGATCTACTATCAAAGCTCCTATAGGCAACACATATTCAGTATCTAAGAATTGAGTAACATCATTACCAATACCTGATAAGTGGAGTCTTATCCTGCTTTGCCATGAAGCAAAGTTGTCTTTGTTCAACTTGGGCACATCTCATCTGTTCATCTTGTAATCTTGACTTAGGTCTTGAAACCTTCCTTCTAAGCACACAAGCTCTGCTACCAATTGTTAGTAATAACTGAGAGGGGGGGTGAATCAGTGGCTTCAAAAACTTATCCTTAAACTTAACCACCAATCAATAAATCTTAGTTTATTAAGTCCCTACAAGATGCATGCCATGAAATACTAATAATGATTTAACTGTCTGTCAGTTTTTCTTTTCTGACTTTGTTCTCTTTGATTACCGATAAGCAGTAAAAACTATTTACCGACACTCAGTAAATATACAAAGTATACCGATCAATCCAGAAATGCATATGTGAAATGTAAAATAGTAAAGTAATAAACCATACACACATAACACATGGATTTTAACGTGGAAACCTTGTTAAGGGAAAAAACCACCGGGACTGGTACCCCAAATTTTCACTCTTCTGAAGTGAGCCCTGTTAGGAGCCAACCCTGTTAAAGGTTACAAACATAGTGTTAGGTGTGACCTTGTTAGGATTTTATACATAGAGGTTGTCACTTAGTATCGGGCATCTATTTGCTACCATCCTTAAATCAACCTCCTTCTTAGACTGTCAATAGGCTTTAGGCAAATCTTGCTACCATCCTTGAATCAACCTTCTTTTTAGACTGTCAATAGGTATCTGGCAAGTCCAATGCTACTTTCATGAATCAACCTTTTTGGCACTCATTGGGATGTACCTCAATATATAGAAGATTGTTAAGTCCTGCTTTGTTAAGAGACTTGATGCTTCAATGGTTAAACTAAAACATAATGACATGTTTCTAATGCAACTTGAATTATAGATTTTTAGATCTATTTAATTACATTACCTCTCTGATTAATGTATCAATTCAATTCTTTGTGCTCCACACTTTCTGCTCTGTGTTGTTGTGCTTCATTGTTCATCGGTGTCTGTCAAATTCTTTAGCTCTCCTTCAGTTTGATTGATCAAGACTGCATGAAGTTATCCTTCATCAGTTTCTCTTCAGCATCCTCTTATTATTCACTCCCCTTCATGTGATTACTGAAATGAATTAAGCTTGTCTCTTATATAGACATGATATTCACCATTTCTTGATTCTTGGCGTGAAAAATAATCCAGCCAATCTGATTTAAAACATAACTCATGATTTATCTTATAGTTATCTTTATGCCAACTGTACAAATCTTCTTTAAATCAATCACTTAGCTCTAGTCAAATAAAACAAAGAAAACAACTAGTTAAGTCTATCTTTAGCTCTTGCCAGCTAGATATTTTGGCATTTTTTGAACTCTATGTTATGTCAGT
The DNA here is from genome assembly GCA_018584345.1 of Thuja plicata. Taxonomy (NCBI): domain Eukaryota; kingdom Viridiplantae; phylum Streptophyta; class Pinopsida; order Cupressales; family Cupressaceae; genus Thuja; species Thuja plicata. Next base: position 818,096 of record MU225140.1, on the reverse strand, counting down.
CAAATCTACAGTTAGTCATTGGTGACAACTGCTAGTTCCATCGGTGTGACTCCAGTCAGCTTTGGGATCTCCATTCGTTGGGCATCATTAGATTTTTCTCATCGGGCAACTTTATTCTCAACTCTTTAGGCATCTTGTGATTTTGTTTCATCGGGCAACACTGTCTTCTGCTCGTCGGGTATCACTGTGACTTTGCTTCTTTGCCTTTACCGATGGTGTGCACTCCGTCGATGTTATCTGTCACTTAGTGAATACTTGACTTTTATGCATTGTTGAAAGCATAATCTTTGTTCCATTGATTCTCTGAAGTCTTTGGCATTATATACATGACCGTATAGATGATATCAAGTCGACATCAACGACAATACAAACTATTAACTGATTGAATGTCTTGCATTATCTTTAACTTAACATTATCAAACATTTAATCAGTTACATGTCATCAAGGCCATCTCTCCTTGATTTTCCATGTGTTCTCATCTCATTTGTCCAACGTGTCTATTTCGTGTCATTTCAGTGCATCAACCAAAATATGCGCAGACCCACACCCTAAAACTACCCATCATACTGTCTGAACTAGATAGGGTGGTCATGTGACATTCTACTACATGGCCATCCAATCCACCACCCTCATCGCCATTACTTCACGTCGACACCTTACACTACAACATATAGTGGCATTAACTACGCATCACCTCTGCTTACTTGCACCTAAAGGCTCACATTATTCGAGCAAAACTCAATTCAATATGCCTAACTCATCGTGGATTGAGCCATGTTTCATTCTATTGTATCTCGCCAATTTTGGAGTCTTCATTTCTTTTCTCACCAGAGCATATTCGACTGGGGACTCTGCAACTTCAACTTCTGACAAGAACGTACTCACCCATTCACCAGCAACACCATCATTTGCAGAGTATTTTCTTGGGTTTTTGTTCGTATTGGTTAGTATTCAATGGTTTTTTGGCATGCAACAATGCCATTGTATGGCATTTACTTCCTATTGGGTTTGTTTTGCAGGTATGGATAGGACATGCAACAAAGAGGAGACTTCTGAACTTTGCATCCTTACCCTTCACGACAACTAGTGGGGGGTGTTGTACGAGGTTTTTTCATGGCTCATGTTTGATACAAGTGGGGATTTTATCCTCACTAAGGCCACCATAGACCATTTGGGGCTTTCAGATGTGTGTTGTTTCATTTGTTTTGTATCCTCTAACTCTAATGCTTGTTCTTTTTTTGTTTGGTTCTTCTTGTGACGTTTTTTAAGAGTTTGTATTACTTACTATGTTCATAAACGCTTATAAGTGAAAAGGTGAATTTTACTCTTGTGTTCTAGCTTCACTAGCATTTTATTAGTCCCATGGATTCAATAAATTGGTATTTTCAAGCATCAATGTTAATATTCGGCTTATGGATTTCATTTTCACTATTTAGGGCCCATTTGTTTCGCGAAATTTGTGCATACTGGAATTGCCAATTCTAGAGTTGAATCCATTCTGGAATTCTGCTATTCTCAAAATGAATTCTATAATATGGGCTTGTCCTGTTTGGTTCACCTGGAAGATGACTGAGAAGATGCAGATTCTGTGTTTGGTTCCACAAAACTGGAATTGGAATTGGAATTTTGTTTTTGCACACACACACACACACACACACACACATGTGTGTGTGTATACATACACATACACACATGTGTGTGTATATACACACATGTGTATATATACACATGTGTGTATATATATACATACATGTGTGTATACACACATGTATATATACACATGTGTGTATATATACATACACATGTATATACACACATATATATATATATACACATGTGTGTATATACACACACATGTATATATACACATGTGTGTATATATACACACACACACATATATATACACACATACACACATATATACACACATGTGTATGTATATACACATATACCTATATATATACACACACATGTGTATATACACACACATATACAAGCATGTGTACACACACACACATATATATATATACACACATACACATGTGTATATATACACACATACACACACATATATACATGTACATGTATGTATATACACATATATATACATATACACACATGTGTGTATATATACACATACACACATGTGTGTATACACACATATACACATATATACACAAATGTATATACAGACAAGTGTATATACATACATGTATATATACATGTATATATATACTATATATGCATGTGTATATATAGTATATATACATGTGTATATATAGTATATATACATGTGTATATACACTTGTATGTCTATATACACACATGTATAAATACACATGTGTATATATACACACACACACACATATATATATCCTTGTAGAAATATAATATACATTATTGACACAAAAATGAGAATGCATTTTCCTTCCCAAAATAATAGTCACAATTCCAATTCCACTTTTCAATTCCAATTCCAAGTCGGAGGAGGAATTGTGGAATGCTCAAAAGGACCCAAAATTAGAATTCGCATAACCCTATTCCAATTTTTAATTTTGGAAACAAACACTGAATTCGATAATTCGCAAATTTGGAAATGCCAATTCCTGGTCAATTCCATGAAACAAACGGGCCTGGTTTTCAAGTCAGCTGTTAATATTGGGTTTGAGGTATCCAATTTCACTATTTAATGGATTCAACTTCATTGTTTAAGGGTTTTAATTTAAGGGTTTAATGGATTCAATGTAACTGATTATGGGTTTTGATTTCATTGTTTAAGGGTTTCCAATTCAATGTAGAACAATTTCAATTTAAGTGTTTAAGGTATTCAATTTTACTGTATATGGGTTTCCAATTTCAATGTTTATGTTCGGGATTAAAGGTTTCAATTTCACTACTGACGAGTTTCCAATTTCACTGTTACTCTCAAGGAATTCCATTTTACTATTAATATAGGGTTTAAGGGTTTCGAGTTCATTGTGGGAGTGGTTCAATTTCACTGTTTAAGAGTTCGCAATTACAATAAAAATGTATAAGGGCATCAATTTCTATGTTTCAATTTAGTTTAAGGGTTTCAATTGCAATTGCCTAGGGTTTCAATTTAACTTATTTAAGGATTCAATTTCCCTATTTAAGGGTTTCCACTTCAATGTACAGTAGTTTTAATTTAAGTGTTTAAGGGATTCAATTTTACTGTTTAAGGGTTTCCAAATTCATTGTTTATGTTAGGGATTAAGGGTTCCAATTTCACTATCGATGGGTTTCTAATGTCATTGTTACTATCTTAGGGTTTCCACTTACTGTTAATATAGGGTTTAAGGGTTTAACTATTATTGTCTAAGGGTTTCCATATTATTATTAGTATAGGGTTTAATGATTTCCAATTCAATATTGGAGTGTTTCAATTTCACTATTTAATGGTTCACAATTTCACTAAAAATTTCTATAATAATTGTTTAAGGGTTGAGAATTTGTAATAACAGTGTTTATACTATCTTCTCCCATGAGAAATTTGTGGATGACACTCTCATTATGGGGGAAGCTACTATCAAAGAAGCTAGGAATATAAAGAGAGCTCTCACAACTTACACTTTCGCTTCAAGTCAACTCATTAACTGGTCTAAAAGTTCTATTTTTTTTCATCAATACCCTAGAAGAAAGACAGAGAAAAATATCAATTATTTTAGGGTGCAATATTGGTACTCTTCCTTCATCTTACCTAGTATTGCCCCTTTGCACCAAACCTCCTGATAGCTTCTGGAATTCCATCATTGATAGATTCAATAACTAGCTTGCTGGATGGAAAGGAGCTCTTTTAAGTAATTCTAGGAAAGTTCAGATCCTAAAATCTACTCTTCAAAATATCCCAGTGTATGCATTGAGTCTTTTCAAGATACCTCAAAAATTTGCTACTATTATTGAAAGGATTCAGAAAAGATTCCTTTGGTCTAGAGTGGAAGAAAAGAAAAGACTTAGCCTGGTGGCTTGGGAAAATGTTTGCAAACCCAAACGTTTTGGAGGGCTTGAATTGAGAATGATTAAAAATGTTAACAAAGCTCTCCTAGCTAAACAACTTTGGAGAATCTATGGAAATAAAAAAAGATGGAATGGTACAAATATCTCTTTAACTACAATACGCTGGAGGACTTCATCGTTGATAGGGGAAATCTCAATGGTTCTAACGTATGGAATAGTATTTGCTCCTATAAAGACCTCATTATTAAAGGGAAAAGATGGAAGCTGGGAGATGGAAGCAGAATTGACTTCTGGGATGATTTTTGGATCCAAAAGGCCCCCTTATCTAGCAACAAAGATTGGAAAGAAGCTATTGATCATTGCAAAGAAACTGTTGGGGTTAAACTGAAAGATTATTGGCAAGGTAACAATTGGAGAAATCTTGGAAATACAGACAGAAGATTCATATCCCTCCAGCATGATTTGCAAAGCTGGTTCATTCAGAATAACCACCAGGATAAAATCATTTGGGATCCTATGCCTGATTGTAATTATATTGTGGCTTCAGCCTGTGATCTTATTTCTAAAAGGGAGGAAAGACCTTTATGTTTGCAAGTTTGGTATAAATTTCTAATCCCCAAAATCAACTTCTTTTTTTGGATCTTAGCTCAGAACAAACCTCTTACCCTTGATAATCTCAGTAAAAGAGGTTTTTTTCTCCTAAATAGATGTTTTCTTTGTATGGAAGAGGCTAATCCTGTGATCATATAATGATGCATTTCTCCTTCACCCATAGGGTTTGGGAAATAATCTTTAAAAAATGGAATCTTTGTTGGTTTTTTCCTCTTCTTTGGCAGGACTTTGTCAAGCAATGGTGATGCCCTCTTTCGGACAATTTGGCTAAAGAGTTCTGGAAGATTTTGCTTCCTCATTTTTGCTAGCATATCTAGAAGGAAAGAAATAACATAGTGTTCATGGAAAAGTACTCTAAACCCGAAGTGATGAACAATCAATTAGCAGAGGGGTGGAGGAAAACTTCAATTTTTCTATCAACATCAACGCTACCAAGAGCTACCCTCAAATATCCCAGGAGAACATAAGAAATTAGAACTTTTGTACCCCAACTTCCAATTCTATTCATCCTAGAATGCTTGTTGTTTGGACCTCCCCCCTTTTGACTGGGTTAAAGCTAATTTTGATGGTGCGATTAAGGGCAACCCGGGAGCGGCAGGAGGAGGTGGAATTATCAAAAATTGGATGGGAATCGGCGTTGGTGCGGTGGCAGTCCCTCTGGGGGTTCAATCCAATCATAGAGATGAAGCAATGAATACTCTCAATACTATGATGTTGGCTTATGATCTTGAATGTAAAAAAGTTTGGCTGGAAGGAGATTCTCTTAATATTGTCAATAACATAAAAGGCATAAGTAAATTGTCTTGGTCAGTCGAACACATCATTGATAAAATCAATCAAATTGCTTTGAAATTTGAGTCCTTCCATGTAACCCACAACTACCGTGAAACTAACCAAGCGGCAGATTGTTTGGCTAACCTTCGAGTTAGAAGTGATGCCAGTCGTAAGTGGCACAGATCAACCAAGATTAATGATGAGATCGACTCCATAATTAATCATGACAGGATCAATCAAAAGGAGGGAATTATTAGTAGTGATGAATATAATACATATGAATTAATTTTTAATCTGTGTACTTTCAATGCGAAGTGCCAAGTGGTGATAAAGTGCATTCATTGCTATTTTATATCGCATGCTTTATGGGTCATAAAAATTGATAAGCTACAGAATTGCAACTTCTTAAGGTGTTTTGAGCTTAGGCGGAGATACCTAGAAACAGACAAAATTGAGAACAAGTTGATGAAATCTGGTGCCCATAGCAATATGAAGAAGGAAGTTGAGATGGGTGGGGATCTTAAGAGGAAGGAGCCAGTGGAATGTAAGTGGATCCACGAAAAAGAAGTCTAGAGAAAGTTCTAATTACGTAAAAATAGGTTTTACAAGGACCTGAAACCTATAAAAAGAGTTTTACAAATATTCAATAAAGTTTAGCTGAAACTGTGCCATAGCACCCAGAAAGGAAATCAAAAAATCCAAGTAGGAAAGCAAACCAACAAAAATCCCCTAAGATCTAAAAACATGAACATGCATGGAAAAAAGACAAGACCAAAAATAGGACAACTACATGTCATCCACAATGTCTTGTGCCTGGACAACCATAATCTGCATCTGACCGACAGAGTTCTTGAGATCTTTAGTCTCCTTGTCTTCCTTTGGGCTCGACTTCCTGGTGCTAGCTCGCGTACGTTTTCCAGGTCCCGCAATTTCCTTCACCTCTTTACCATCCTTATTCCCTCTGTCATGTTCCAGCTTCTCCATCGGGATCTTCGCATGACTAGTATATGCCTTTAAGCTTGCCAGACATTGATCACCAATCTCGCACATGGTATCCTCCAACTTTTCCACTTTGTTATCCAATATGTGGATTTTCCCTGTGAATTCATCTTCCACCGCCCTGTCAGCTCTTTCCTTCAGCTTCTTTTCCATGTTGTAGACTTTATTCACTATTTCCACATGGGCTTCAGATCTCCCGGCTGCATCTTTCATCTCCTCCAGACAGACCACAACAGGTTTATCCCCTATGTTGATTTTTTTTATGATATTGACCTCAACTTTCATGATCTCCATTTTATTTTTAACATTGGTAGTATCATCTAGCATTTTACCCAAAGTACAAGTAAAACCAACAAGATAATCCTTCCTAATCTTTATTTCATCAGAAACAATAATATCCATACCAATGTCCTCATTAGCAGGGATATTTTTAGCCACATTCTCTATTGCATCTTTCTCTATGATTTTAACTTTTTCCTCCACTATCTAGTCAACACCCTTCTTCTATTTAGTCTTTGTGTTCAACAAGGGGGTTTCGTCCACATCCTTATTGTCTCTGTTATCATCTTTATTCTTTTCCCCAAATTCCTCTCCGAAGTTAGCCTCTATGCTCTACTCCTTTTCCATCTCATCCTCCTCGTATGAGGACAAGTCAATTCTTCTTTTGCTAGGGTTTTTACTTTTCTGGATCCTCTTATTTTTACTACCCATTACCTCCCCATGTTTCCTTTTCTTAACCTCTTTTCCCAATTTCTCCTCGTACTCATCGTCTTCCATCTCCTTCTCTATTTTAGAGTCCTCCACAGTAGACTTCTTCTAGTTTCTCTTGGAAGAGGAGCCTTTTTTCATTATTTTCTTAGGTGTTTTATTCCACTGAGGAGTCTCATCTTTTGTCTCCTTCTCTATTTCATATTCCTCCACAGTCGTCTTCTTATGGTTTCTCTTGGAAGAGGAGCCTTTTTTGTTATTTTTTTATGTGTTGTATACCCCTAAGGAGTCCCATCTTCTTCCTCCATCTCCTCCTCATACATAATATCTTCTTGTTCACCTTTTGTCTCCTCCTCATCCCTCTCAATCTTCTTCAAGAGAGGTCTCTCCACCTTTTTTGTTTTCACAAAATCAAGAGAAGTCTGGAGAAAGTTGAAGAAGGGAAAAAGTGCACCATTTCCTGAAACAGCTCCATGGTAATGACAAAGATATTACTAAGGATTTTGTTGCAGGGTGGAATAATGGCAAGGTGAATTTAGTAGGGAAGACCTTCACTCTTTCTCTTGAACTTCTGACTAAGATTACGGAGCTTCCTCTTGAGGGCATGCATTTCTCCAAAGACAAGAAGGCGGGAAACAAAGTGTATAAAGTCTTCCCTAAGACTGATGAGGAAAGAGCTATACTTGTGAAAGGTAATGTTGATTTTGTAAACCTGGCTAATGTCAAATGCATATGGGCTTGTATCCTTAGATCTATAATGGAATACTTTACTCTGGATGGTAGGTATACTAGGGTTTACAATTATCATTTTGTGTTGGTGAACCATTTCAGACATAATATTAGGGTCTCCTTTCCGTTCTTTCTCCTTAGTTCTTTGAATCACAGTATAGTGGATCATAAAGTTAAGGCTACCCCTGTTCTGCATGAGGGGCTTATTATGCTTATTGTTAGATTTGATAAACACAAATCCTCCCAAGATCACCTGCATGCAAACCTGTCACAGAATAGAAGCAAGATAGAAGAGAAAAAGAGCTATGGCGGCCAAAAAGCCAGAGATATGAAATCCATGTTGAAAAGAATAAAACTTCTATTAACAACAATACTGAATACAATCTCCGGTCCTCAAATGCAAAGAAGTGAATCCTTATAAAAAGGAATCATGAAACCCTAAAGGGGAAACCCTAAAGAATTAGAAAGCTGCCTAAGTATAACTTAAGCATAGAGTAAATAGACTAATAATCAAATAAATTAATTATTAGCTATACTAAGACTACTCTAACACCCCCCCTTAAGTGTAACTTAGGGAGAATCAAAATAGCTAAAGACTACTGCAGAAAGCATAAAAGATGGGTCCCGACAACAAGGCCTGATCAAGTAACCAAAATAAGAAAGCAAACTAGATGAAGGAAACTAAGCCTTCAATCTAGGGAAAAGATGTCCCAGATAAATGAACAAGAATGAGCAAGAAACATCTCCGAAGCATGTAGCTGAAAACTCTGTCAGAAGAGACGGCTGGAACCCCCACTGAAGTGCATGACCAGGTAGAGAAGACAATGTCTGAAGAGCTGATCAATTGAACCAGGAAGCAATAGAACCAACAGGTGAACCCCCCCATAATGCTGAACAGGGAGAGGTGACAGGAACACTGAAATGCAATGCCAAAAACATCTGCAGAAGAAAGAACCAGGAACACCAACAGTGCAATAGAAGTACAAACATAGGATAAAGGGCGGTGTCATCAACACACAGCATGGGCTAATTTCATAGAAGGTACACTCACTTGACAAAGGTGGATGCGCCTAAAATGACATAAGCATCATAACCCCCCATGACACTTTATAACAGAGTGCGAGTACAAAAACTATACAAGGTGCTCGAAATCCCAGAAATGCAGAAGAAGGCACTTTATCTCAGTGCATTTATAGAATAAAGATGCATCAGAAGAAGCATACAAGCTCAAAGTTAGAAAGAAGAGTGAGCTAGAAGTACAGTAGAAGAGATCCCAGGACCTGTAAACCCAAGCAATCCACTAGATTGCATAAAATGCCAAACTCGGAGGAGAGAAAACCTAGAGCAAAATCTGAAAAAAAGACCCCTGCAACTGAATAGTTCACTGAACCAGCTTTCTGACGATATCTAGTTTTCCAAAAATGGAGTCCGGATGAGCCAGATATGACTCCCGGAAGGCAAAAACAAATATAAGACTTTGATAGCAAAAAACACTGTCAAAATAGTAGAACCCAAAAACCCAACCTCCATCATCAGAAAGTGCTCAAAAAGAGATTTTTGACGGTATATGGAAGTCGAAAAAAGACCCCCGGATGCTCAAGATAGAGCGAAAACAGTCCCAGGGGGTCAGAAAGGCCTCAAAAAATAAGAGATAAGCTCCTGGGGCTAAAAAAATAGCACCCCTGGGCACATGGCTCGCGCAGGGGGCTTAACTGGGGCCCCTGGACATGCATGTGACCACCCACTAGCGCTAAAGGGCCTACGGGGCTAAAGAAAACACCGCCGGTGGTGCGGGCTGGGCGGAGCGGTGAGAACAGGGTGCTCAGCTGGCGGAGCGGCGCCTGTGCACAGGTAAGCCGGGTGGGGCGAAGGCCGAGCGGCGGGGGCCGCGGTGGGCGCCAGGCGCCAGGGGCCACGGAGGGCGGCAGGAGCCAGTGGGGCGGCAGGGGCCGGCGGCAGCCGGAGGGCGGGGAAGGCCGGGCGGCTGGGGCCGTTGAAAAGGTGGCGACAGAGCCACTGCCGGAGGGCCCGCAACCGGTGGAGGCAGTGCGGCGGCGGCCCTGCGGTGGCGCATTTTTGTAAAACACTACCCACGCTATTAAAATGCCAAAAAACCTTTAAAAAATGGGTTTTTTTAAATTTTGTTGAAATTTTCCTCGGTTTCTGTGCCCGTACGACACTGGAAACCATTTTTTTTTTTGTCTTAGAGTCCAGTAGTCCAAAATGGACAAGTTTTATATGTATTCTGGGGTTTTTGGGCACTCTGAGCTCAATGGAGATGTCCGTTTGAGCTCAAAGTGACCAGAAACAAAACTCAAAACAAAAAATACATAAAAAACCTCTGAAACCCTTGGAAACCTTCTGCTTCTGGCACGCTTCAACGAAACACGAACATCGAACAACAGGAGAGCTCTGATACCATGTTAGATTTGATAAACACAAATCCTCCCAAGATCACCTACATGCAAACCTGTCACAGAATAGAAGCAAGACAGAAGAGAAAAAGAGCTATGGCGACCAAAAAGCCAGAGATATGAAATCCATGTTGAAAAGAATAAAAATTTTATTAACAACAATACTGAATACAATCTCCGGTCCTCAAATGCAAAGAAGTGAATCCTTATAAAAGGAATCACGAAACCCTAAAGAATTAGAAAGCTGCCTAAGTATAACTTAAGCATAGAGTAAATAGACTAATAATTAAATGAATTAATTATTAGCTATACTAAGACTACTCTAACACTTATCACTGACTATGCCAAAGATCATATCTCAGAGCCGATTCCTAAATAGATTTCCAACACCAAAAGAAAGTACTCTGATACTCCTCCTGAAAAGAAAGCCAGCACTGGTTTGAGCAAAAAATCTCGTAAGGTGAGTCCTGTTAAACTCGATATGAAGTTCTCTATTTTTTATGATATTGAAGGAATGAAGTCGGAGGATGACCTAGAAGAGGTCTCCTATGAAGATGAAGAGATGGCCAAAGGGGAGTTGAGTAACAGAGAAATTTATCATTCTGTTACTCTGGAAAAAGGTAATGATGAGAATAAAATCCCGTTTGTTGAGGCTATAGATGACTCCAGAAAGGAAATCCCTGAGGAGGTAACTGGGAAAATCAACAATGTTATGGAAGTCTACATTGAAAATATTCATAAGAATAGTGAGAATGATCCTGAGAATAAGGATATTGAAGCGGATAGCCTGGATAACATTATGAAGGAGTATACTAAAGAATCTGATGATTTGGAAGCTGATAATGAAAATATTGTCAATTATGCTGAGGAGGAAAACTTCAATGATATTCAAGGGAGTAAGGAAGAAGAAACTATCGATTTAGATAATAAAAAATATGTCGATTCTAAGATCATTCCCACTCCTCCTGACAGTCCTAAGGGAGAAAATGAAGAAAAGGGAAAGAAAATACAGAAGCAAAAAAACATTGAAGAAGATCTGTGGGATCAGGACTTCAAAGTCAAGAGAGTTACAAACATAAGTGTGCTACAAGCTGTGAGAAATAAAGCCATAAATGGCTATAACATTAACAAATCGGTCCAAGAAGATATTCAGGAAATTCATACTAGGCTTAAAACCCTGGAGGCATGGAATGCGATGCTAGAGGACACTATTGTTAAAATGCAGAATGATGCTGAGGAGTATTAGAAAGGTGAGGTTGTTTCTAAGAAGGTAACTGATAATAATATCAAGCTGGAAGAAATTATTTCCAATGTTATTGACAATACTATCAAACCAATCAAAGAGAAAGTGAACAATATTGAAATAATGATGAAGAAGCTGATCATAATGAACAACGAGGGCATACAAACTACTGTTGATAATTTGAAGACTCTATGTGCTCTGCTGGAAGGGAACAACCCTGACAAAGGCAATGATGAGGAAGATGGGAAACAAGATATTCAATTATCTGGCCTTGGTTCCAGAACAAGATCTAGTACCAGAAAGAAAACTTCTTCCCAAGCCAAAGATATCACCAATCTGAAAGAGTCAATTCAGAATATCTAGAATCAGATGGTGGAGGCGGAAGAGTTTGTTAAGATGTTGGACTAATTCTGGTGTTGGAAGGTTTTTGTGCCCATTTTGCTGGTAGTTTCTCTATTTTTTCTCCTTCTCTTCACTATGTAATGTGGGGTTTAGCCCTGTTGGTTTCTGTCAGCTATTTTGATAGAGTGTTGTCTTTTTGTGCTTAACTTGTCTATCTTTTTCAACCTTTTTAAAGGGTTTTGGGATCCCTTCAAAACCTGAAGTTACCATCATAAAAAATAGTGTATATACTATCAACCACTTATATTTAATTAACAACTAAAACCTTGAAAACCATACCCAAAGCAAACACAACATAGGAGGCACAAACATTCATTTTTCTATACCAAAGTCAAGTCTAAAATCTTAAGTTGGGTTAATCTTGGCATTCAATGCTTGCATGCCATTGGTGAAAGCCTATCCAAGTCATATGCAATTGGGAAGCTCCTAAAATCTATCACTTGTATGTTACTAGTGAATGTAACTCTATCATATGATTGGATACTTATTTTGGAAGAGCATGCTTCTCAACTCTTGTCATGTTGGAGCAATGATAAGTAAATCTATCAGTAGATCATAGGTTTTATGATGTTGGTGATCACCTCAGGATCAATGGTACAAGCTAAATTAAGAGAAAAATTGCCCTTATAGATTCTTTTTCTCATCCCTAGTTGGGATGCCAAGAATTCAACTCTTGTATTTATCTCAATTTATCATTGTGACATTCACAAAGTGCCAGAACATTGATCTAAAATATGTTATTCGAAGGGTTTACACTCCGTTGGAGCTCTAAATTTTTGGCAAACTTTAGAGTCTTATATAGTGATAAAACTCTAAAAATGACATCCTAAACTCCATGCCCAATTATTTATGACATGATGGAGTACATGAAATGAGATACAAAATATATTAATTTTTAATTAAAAGTTGGGGGATTGAAGAAGGAAGCTTTGTGGCAAGAACAATCAAAATTATGTAAGCGAAGGTTTCAGAGATGATAGAATTTTGACCTACTGTAAAGATGATGTTGACAGAGAATGAAAATGATCAAACATTGAAAATATATAACAGACCTAGTTTGGAAAATCAAATTTCCTATCTCCAATAAAAATCTTATGTTCTTGAAATCTATTTTGGATTTTTGTCCAAACCCAAATCCGAAAGATAAATAGTTATTAGTTTGTTTGTTGATTAGTTTTTTCAAAAGAAGTTTTTAAATGTTAACATAGGGTGGTGTCTCTTCACCCTAAAGGGGTGTGAAAACCATTCATCCACATATATATGTGGCATAAAATGCAAAAAAACAAAAAAAAAACAATAAGATACAATACAATACCGATTTTCATAGGATAGAATTTGATCACAACTGCAACATGGACTCTGATGTACTATTTTTTCAACATTAATAAAGAGATAAGTGCCTTTTCTCTCACATGTGGTAATAGTTTTCAATTATTTTCAGTTAGTCTCTCAGATAAATCTATTTAGATAGATTGTTTCATTGTGTTAAATTCTCATGTTATTTGTAATTTGAAATATATATACTGTTTGATCATCAGTTGAAAGGTGTGGTTGACAAACTTTTCTCTGTTCTATTGGTCTCTCAAAGACAGAGTTAAATTTAGTAGAACTAACTGTATAATCTAGTTTCAATTATAATTCATGTAGAAGCCCTTGAAATGATAGTCTTTTTATATACAAGTTATTAAAACTGTCTCTGAGGTATACGTAGGATTGATATATAATTGACTATATTGCCCAAGTAGGAGCAAGGCATTGATCTTATCAATAATTGAAATATACTCATTCAGTTCATTATTCAAAGTTTGTGATATTTTATTCCTTTGATCTATTTCATTTAATATACCTTTTGTCAAACATTTACTATTAATCAAATCATTTCAGTTTTTGCAGCATTCAATATACAATTGATTGAGATACTTACAATTTGATTCCTCTCAAGTTTACTTGTCACCTTGAGAGAATCCACAAGTTTTATATTCAGTTATCTGCTATAAAAAGCCTTTGAATCAATAGATTTGGTTAAGGTACAGGCCTACCAGCCTTGGCTTTGTAGAGCCAAAATTGCAGAAGCTCAAACCTCCATTTGGTTGAACTTGTTAGTTGGCAAAAAAAATTGGGTTTCCCAGCATTGGATTGTCAAGTCCATAGGAAATCCAAACCATTGTTTTTGGGCACCAAAAAATTGGTGACTCTACTGTGGAGTTGTCTATGAAAGACAGTGTTGAAGATTACCTAGAAGCTCTGGTGATATAATTAAGACTCTACTGGAGATAAGAACTCAAAAGATAGTAAGTTATTTCCTTCTGGCAAGAAGGTGGCAACTCTATTTAATAAAACATTTCAGTCAATGACTCTACTGAGGGAAAAAACCTAGAAGGATATAAGTAAAGTGTTCCTCTTTAAAGAGGTGGCGACTCTATTGACAAGAACCTAATGTATAAAGAAAGAAGTTACTACAAATTTAGATATTTAGTATGTACCAGAATACATATTCACATAAAGTATCAAAATTTTGTAACCCAAGACCAAAATTTATTATGGAAGTATATAGACCATTGATTTTTGATAATATCCCTAGTGGTCAGAAAGGTTTTCCTCTTAAACTGAAAAAATATGTTCCAAAATTTTGTGGAGATGGATCAGAATCACCAATGGAGAATTTACATGAATTTTGTAAATTTATTGAATATTGTCATATCTATGCAAAAGATGTGATTATAAAACTATTTTTAAGATCATTGATAGATCATGCAGGTTTTCTTTTTAGTATGACACCTGAACAAAGCATCTCATCATGGAGAGAATTTGAGAGATGGTTTATTGATATGTTTCATGATGCAAGTGAAGATGACATGCATTATGAATAGGACGAGATTCAAGATCACATTATGGAAGAGGACTCTTACATGTCTCCTTTGGATGCATTTTTTAGTTTGGAGACATTTGAGGGGAAGTCTACATCATATTTGTTCATAAGGATGGTAAGAATTTTAAAAGAGATTCCATCTGACATCGTGCCTTCAAGCGAGGAATTAGTAAGAAAGTTTTTGGAGTTGAGAATCTCACCATATGACCATGTTTTGAAGCCCCTTTTTTAGATATTAGAAAAGGATGGTGGAGACAGAGAAGAGGAGGCTTATGATCCGATTGAACAAGGCCTTGTTTTTTATGATTATCTCAATAGGGAAGAAAAGAATGATGACATGGAGGGAGAAATTTTGGATCAGGTTGAAGAAGAATTTGTACATGATGAGATTTGTATGGAAACATGTATCAATGACCATGATGATAACAAAGAAAACCTTTTCCGTATAGAAGAAGTTTCAACTTTGTTAGACATGGAATATCAAAAACATGTTGAGAAGAGTGGCCAATTTTTTTTTTACAATTCACCATGATAAGCAAGTTGATGCATCAGTATATATTCAGGGAGTACTAGACAAAGGAGATGATAAATTCCAAGAATCAAATAGAGGAAATGAAATAGAACATTATATAGCATATGAACAACATGAAGTTTAAAAAATAATGTCAATGAAGATATTAATCTTGTTGATGAAATATCTGATGATCTTGATGAAAGCTCTCATGGATATATGCCCGAGCTCTCTATGTTCCTGAATCCATTGTTTGAAGAGGAAGTAGAGGAAGATATATCTATACCCTTGAATCCATCAGTTGAAGAATATTTTCTATGCAATCAAGTCCATCAACATCATGATAAAGACAGTGGGCTTAGTGATCATTTTGAGGATGATGAAACTCAGAATATGTATGGGGAAGTGTCATGCCCAAAACTAGGGCAGAACACACATACAATTTTTTTTTAAAATGCAAGTGCATACCACTAACAAGGATGTATTTGAGGTAATGTGATATCAAGGTGAGGTTAGTCTTCGAGTTGTAAGGTATATACATAGGTTGAATTAGGGTCACACCACATACAGATGCAGAATTAGAGCATCAACCAGTCATACGGTTTATGTGAACACCTGGGTCAGGTTGATTTAACTTTGGTTTCATGTCTTAATCTATGTGTAGTATCATGATGATAATCAATTGTTAAGAGTCATACATTGAAATTAGATTGCCCTTGTAATCACTTTATTTCTAACCTTAGTTACAACTATTTCATATAATTCTAGTCCCAATTCTCTTTCGACCATTAACCACTAGTTTAAAATTCAATAATAACAAGAAACTAATCTAATCCTAAACAATTTAAATTCTCCCTTACAAATTTCCATGCAACTATAGTCCTTTAATTCTTTAATAGAATATTAAATAAATCTCAAATAGAAACTCTAAATTGACCTCTAATCCCTTTGAACACATGGCCAACATAACTCAATTTATCGTATTAAAAATAAATTAATATCTGTCTATATATTTTACTTAGAAAATACGTCTAACAAATCAATAATTAATTACAAAATTAAATAAACTTTATCTAAATGACATTACATGATTTTAATAACCAATAAGAAATTAAATTCATAACATATTAGCAATTCTATATATATTTCACACACAAACTAAGGTTTCAAATCTAGTAATTAAACTACACAATTTAAATGAAAATACATCTATTAAATGAGGCTACTTAATTCGATAACATAAATCAGAATTAAATCTATTTAACTAACTTAATCTATCTAAATAAAATGATCCCTTCTAATTATGTACTTAATAGGTAGAGTAGAATAATGTTCTAATAATAGTTCAATATCTAATTAAATCTAATTATGTTAATAAATCCATAAACTAGCAACTAACTACCTATTAACTATCTATAAACCAGCCTACCTACCTACCTATCAACCTATCACCTATCACCCTATCCCTTTCCAAATGTCACATCCTATCCCCATCCCCCATGGCCCACTTGCTAAGTGGGGGGAAATGTGAAAGCCCAAAAGCCTTTTCAAAACTTGCAAAATTTTATGAGGGGAAAAAGGCCTTAGCAAAGGATTTGCAGGAAATAAGAATGGTGGGGGCCACAACAATATAAGGTGAAGTCAACATAAGTATATTTCGCATGGGAAGGAAAAAGGTGCATCAAAACCAAGGAGAGATGGAAGCATGCGAATTTCTCCATGGTTAAGGTGGGGCCGAAAACACTCTCCCCAAGTTTAAACTATATTAAACCCTTGGTCCTAGGGAAGTACTATTATCAAAGGTCAACTCAAACTGCAACCAATGGGAAGGGGTTTATTTCTTTGGGTAGTGATTAATAACATGTTAGCCCCCAAAATTGTGCATTGGGAAAGGATAGGTAAGGGGAAAAGTTCTTGTGGGGCCTAAGAGGATGGGTGAGAAAGATTAAGCCTTCCCAATTAAAGGTTATGTTTTAGCATAAAGCAGGTAGTTTAGAGGGGTGTTTAGGGGATTTATAAAGGGGTATTAGAGAGGGGATCTTTTATAGAATATTCTCTATGTAAGGGGAGGGAATTAAATCCCTTCCCATACATTTTCCAGAGAGCTTTTTGTTTTATATTCTGGAAAATGACATGATAGATTTGGTTGTATTTTTTTTACACATTAACATCATTGACTTCTTTTTTTTTTTTAAGATACATGCATGAATTTGATTGTTTTATTTTTGTTTTCCAAACATTATGCAACTAGAATTTGATCACTAATATTAGGTGATTGTTTTCATTATTATATTAATCTCTTTGACTTACTATAGTTAGTAAGCTAATCTCTTCTTTTTAAGGGTTGGAAATGCAATGATTTTGAAGACGAGGTATGATCTAATTAAGATAAAAAATTTAGAATTTCAAGGAAACATGTAGTGTTCTTGACTGGAAAATTTAAAATCACATACACTAGAGGTTTCAAGATTTAACAATTCACAAGGTTTACATGCTATGAATATTATTACAAAAAAGAATGAGAGCTTTTCACATTTTGCTCAACAAGCTTACAAAATGGACTTTAAAACACTTAATAAAAATGATCCTCAATCACAATGAGTAATCATGCAACCATAAAGTTGCTCTTTCACAACAATACCAAAAAGAAGACTTCTTCCAAACTTTTCCACATCTAACTTGATTTCAAAAAAACCTGCAATAAAACATGAAGGGAACCATGGGAGCTCACCTCCCAACCAAGGCCTCAAAGAGACCACCCCCAAGCTTGGAGAACCAAGACTAAACAAGGTAGCACATTCTAATTTTCACAACTAACATAAATGCACAACAATTTACTCCCAACCAAGGTTTCACAAATGGGCTTTCCAAACCATTGAAGTAGGGTGAAGGTGGGCTTTTCCAAGAAGGAGAATGCCATTGCATTCAAATTTCTCAATAAGAGTTTTCTCCCGTGCCTTTCCAAGACTAAATCGATATTTCTTCCATATACACATTTGGTCATCTCTATACCAAAAACAATATTTACAACATGGCTTCATGGAGCCCATACTCCATGAATTTATCCCTCTTCTCCAAGAGAAGAGACTCTCACTACAATGGAGAGCCCAACTAACCCCTTCACCCAATGCCACTTCTTCCCTTTCCAAATGGTGAGTAATGCCTTAAACTCCCATGAACAATACTCCCAAATCTAAAAGAACAAGAGATGAAACAAAATTCAAATGCATCCCCAAACCCAGCGCATAACATCAACATCTACATTCAACAACACTTTACAAGATTACATAAATGAAACCATACAAGATTTACATATTCATTCAAACAATATCATGCAAAGCTTAAATGCAAGAGCATTCCTCTATGACAAGAATCCACCAACCTTGGTCAAGAAAAATGACAAGAATGTGGTTGAAAAGAAGCCCTTATCATTTTTCCTTTTCTTCCTCCAAATCTAGTTGTCTCCAAAATTGGAGAGTGGGTGAACACTCACTAAGTTTTCCCAAATCCTCTAAAAAGACCCCTAGAAGTGCACTCAAGACTTAGAAATTAATGATACATACCCGCTAGTCCTTTTTCCTTACCTCTTGTCTCCCCTCTTAATTGTGATTTTGGTAAGGAGTGTGGGACAAGTTAGATGCATGTGGCCATCTCTATTTTCGCCACTTTTGAAAAGTAGGCATTTTGGAGAGTCATAATGGTGACCTAGGTTTATCCCAAAGGTAAAAACTATCTCTAACCCAAGGTAATCCCTTAGGGTTAACTAATTTTGACCAAAAATACACTCTAGGATTACTTTTGACTCCACCAAAGTACCCCTAAAGTTCAAATCTGAGTTCCAACTTGATGTGATCCCTACAAGACATCTATAAGCAAGTGGGATTAATATAATATCCTATAAGGTTAGGTGATTATTTCCCAAGCCCTAATTGACATGTCACCATCCACATGGACAACACAAGTGTCAAGTGACACCAAACAACATACACATCACATTCACAATGACATGTCCAACAACAACATGAATTTTAAACTATTAACACACATTCAGATTATGTTTAAAACAAAGATCACATTACAACGAGGTTTCAACCCCTTATTGGATTAAACCTTGGCAAACTCAATTCACATGTGTTTAGCCCTGATTCTCTAAATAATTTCATGGTTCTCTTTCCTGCACACTAAACTCGAGCATCAGTAGTCCAAGATAATAAAATCACATGCAATATACATTTTCAATTTATAATTAGCAACATTAATCAATAACAGTATTAAATTCCTAGTTGCAATTTTCATACAGAAATGTTTAAAACATAATAATTACATAATCATCATGACATAACATCCATGAAATAATCAGGTCTAATCATGATTCGATCTTCTCATCAATTCACTTATCTAAATATATATAATCAAAATCAACCACATGTTCTAGGTCTAATCCATATCAAAATGTAATCCACACAATATAATCATTATCATAAAATAATATCTCAAGTTTCTGTCAGGATAATCAAAAAGTGTATCAAAACATAAAGTATCAAAGTGTGATCGAGCAGTAAAGTTGTGATGGGTCAGGGTGAGGCCTCACAGGAAGTGTATTCAGAAAATGATATGTGCATCATTTCATCCTATGAGCAGAAGTTATATCAGACATGTGAAGATGAGATTGAATTAAATAGACATAATAAGGAGAATATATTGAAGAAAATTTCTAAAAATTATCCAAATATCCTATATGATCAGATTCTTGATATAAAAGAAGTTGTAGTTCTTGAATATGAACTATCTTCAAAGCCTTTATGTGAGCAGAAACAATATCTAGAGATTGGAAATGGGGCAGATTGTGTGCAAGGAGATATCCAAGCAGAAAAACTTATTTTAGATACTTGTATAATTGATCCAATACATAGGGATCCTCCATTCAGTAAAGAACACAGTGATGATTTCTCAAAGGAAAAACACAAATCAAAAGCCGAATACTGCATTGATAAAGTGAAACCAATAAGTATTCTCTATAAGGATGATACATCTAATACAACAAGGGATCAAAAGTTAGGGCTAAATAATTCTTAAACTTTTCTATTTTCAAATATTATAGTTGATAAGGAAAAGGAACGATATAATATCATATTTAGGAGATTCAAAGTGTTACATGAACAAAATAAAATTTTTGACAGAGGAAAAGAATAATATTCATTTTGGGGGCCAGGGGCCACCAAATTAAGTTCAGACAAAATTTTTATGAAGAGGATTATAAACTAATGGTCTGATTCTCCAGAGATAACTGGGATCTCGCTATGCTAACATGGAGCATACGTCCCCAGAAAGAGCTTGTTGGAGCTATAAATTTTTGGCAAACTTTAGAGTCCTATATAGTGATATAACTCTAAAAATTACATCCTAAACTCCATGCCCAATAATTGACGACATGATGGAGTACATGAAATGGGATATAAAATATATTACTTTTCAATTAAAAGTTGAGGGATTGAGGAAGGAAGCTCTGTGGCAGGAACAATCAAAATTCTATAAGCGAAGGTTCTAGAGATGCTGGAATTTTGACCTTTTGTAAAGATGATGTTGACAGAGAATGAAAATGATCAAACATTGAAAATATAAAATAGACCTAGTTCAGAAAATCAAATTTCCTATCTCCAGTAAAAATCTTGTGTTCTTAAAATCTATTTTGGATTTTCGGCCAAATCCAAATCCGAAAGATAGATAGTCATTAGTTTGTTTGTTGATTAGTTTTTAAATTTTAACATAGGGTGGCGTCTCTTCACCCTAAAGGGGTGTGAAAACCATTCATCCACATATATATGTGGTGTAAAATGTAAAAACATAAAATAATAATAAGATACAATACAATACAAATTTTCATAGGATATAATTTGATCACAACTGCAACATGGACTCTGATGTACTATTTTTTCAACATTAATAAATAGATAAGTGCTTTTTCTCTCACCTGTGGTAATAGGTTTCAATTATTTTCAGTTAATCTCTCAGATAAATCTATTTAGATAGATTGTTTCATTGTGTTGAATTCTCATGTTATTTGTAATTTAAAATATATATATACAGTTTGATCATCAATTGAAAGGTGTGGTTGACAAACTTTCCTCTGATCTATTGGTCTCTCAAAGACAGAGTTAAATTCAGTAGAACTAACTATATATCTAGTTTCAATTATAATTCATGTAGAAGCCCTTGAAATGATGGTCTTGTTATATACAAGTTATTAAAACTATCTCTGAGGTGTACGTACGATTGATATATAATTGACTCTATTGCCCAAGTAGGAGCAAGGCACTGATCTTATCAATAATTGAAATATAGTCATTCAATTCATTATTCAAAGTTTGTGATATTTTATTCCTTTGATCTATTTCATTTTATATACCTTTTGTCAAACATTTACTATTAATCAAAGCATTTTAGTTTTTGCAGTAATTCAATATACAATTGATTGAGATACTTATAATTTGATTCCTCTCATGTTTACTTGTCACCTTGAGAGAATCCACAAGTTTTATATTCAATTATCTGCTATAAAAAGCCTTTGAATCAATAGATTTGGTTAAGGTACAGGCCTACTAGCCTTCGCTTTGCAGAGCCAGAATTGCAGAAGTTCAAACCTACATTTGGTTGAACTTGTTAGTTGGCAAAAAAAATTGGGTTTCCCAGCATTGGATTGGCAAGTCCATAGGAAATCTAAACCATATTTTTTGGGCACCAACACACTCTAAGCTAATTAATCCAATTATATTTCTCCAGACATATTCATTGCATTATACAATTGCATTGTAGGTCTCAAGGTCAATTTACCAACACATTTTTAATATATTGAACCCACATTGGTTGGCCTTTATCCAAACACATATACATAAACCATTACAAACTCGTAGAGAAAAAAATGTTCATTCACTTCAATTAATGGTTATTCAGAATACATACATTATTTATTAGACAAAGATTAAATAGTAACAATATCTTAGTTTTGAGTACAAAACATTTTCATTTAGTACCAATCATAAAGTTTAGCATACCATTGTCCACCCAATAGTTATAAAGGTATAATATTATATCATGTTTGGTAATGCATACCATTAACTACCCTTAATTGCAAAGGTCATCCCAAGGAACTAATATGAATAGTGATAAACCCTTTAACTGTGGAATTGATACCTATAAACACAATATTACACCTCTCCTTACTTGCACCTAAAGGCTCTCATTTATCAAGCTTAATTCCATTCAATACTCCTGACTCCTCGCGGATCAAACCATGTTGTATTCCTTTCTATCACTGGTTTTTGAGCTACATTCATTGGTTTTTTGGCTCTCAATGATGTCATTGTTTTGCACTTACTTCCTCCAGTCAACATCTATCAATTTAACTCTTAATATAGAAAGAATATTTTTTATTTCATTATTTTAGGGTTTCATTTTTAATGTTTAAGGCTTTCAATTTCGCTCTTCAAAACGTGGTTTATGGGTTTCCATTTCAATTTTGAAGGGTTTCACTTTCATTGTTTCAATTGATTTTAAGGCTTTCAATTTCAATTTTTAAGGGTGTGATAGAAGCATAAAAAACAAATAATCAAATTATCTATGGGCAATAGGAGTGAATCTAATTACATAGGAACCTTTTCTCTTGTATGAAATATATGCATTCAAAGATATAAGAAGATAATATTATAAATTTAATACATTTTGGAATTGGTGGACTTAGATGAGGCCACAAATGTGGTAGTGACTAGTAGGATATAATGGTACATTCCCTAACTTGGAATGAATACATTGAATAATCATACATAAGCATTAAAATATGTAATTTCCTTTGCATGTATTTGAAGAGTTGGTGAGATATAGAAACCCTTAGGAGAAATGGAACCCTTAGACCCTTGCATATTGATTCACATCCTAATAAATTTATAAATTTCACATAATGCTCTTTGTATTGTTTACTTCATGTTCATTTCATTTTCAGTTTTCTATACCCTTACTAATTGTTTTACATCCTCATAGTTTGTATTATTTCTATATTATCCTTGTTGTTCAATTCATTTCCAATAATCTATTATTTATATTATTACCTTGATGTAACACTAAAATAGTAAAATTAAAACCCTTAAATAGTGAAATAGAAACCCTTATACACAATATTATACAATTCCTTGCACTGGTCTAAGGGTATAAAATATACTTGTCCTTGTTGTGGCATTAACTCTGTGTCCCCTCTCCTTACTTCAAGTGCATCTTTCCATGTTTGAAAGTGAATCCCTTCAACAGTGAAATTGAAAACCTTAAACCCAACATTAATAGTTAAATTGAAACCCTTAATATATATATATATATATATATATATATATAGAGAGAGAGAGAGAGAGAGAGAGAGAGAGAGAGAGAGATGTGCATGTGTGTGTGTTGTATAGTAGAAAATGGTGAGCAATGCTAAGATGAAGATCACTCACCAAGATCTAATGTACATTAGGAATACAAACCCAACCCTTAAGTGAAAATATGATTAGCACAACCAAAGGGATAAGGGTGTTAATGCAAGATCTAACCAAAGGGGGATTTGGTATTCCTTTTTTATGGTGGGGGGGTGGTAGATATTATGATGATATGATAAAGCAAGATATATAAGATCTAATCTATGAAAGTAATTGCAAGAAAAGAGGAAGGATGTATGCACCTTGAATCAAGAAGAGGAAATATGAACTTCAGATCTGAATTTATCTGTCATTGGAATGTCAGATCCTATTGTAACTCTAGAACTAGAACTCCGAGACCTGTATCTATATGCTCTATAATTTTCAGCAAAAAGTGGTGGGACAAGCCAGTTTTTCAGGGACAAGTCAAGAAGTTGACTTGTTCCCGACAACTCCAAATTAATGAAATTTTATGGGTTCCCGTGTTTGCACCTGTACTTCCTAGATCTGAGCATGCAATTCCTGAAACCTATTCTTGCGCATAGAAAATGGAAAATGGTTCTGGAAAGGGTTTTGCCTTGGTCAAACCCCTATATAGGAATTAACCTTGAAATTGAATTGAAATTGCATAAAGAAAAGAAGTATGCAAAGTAAAAAGGTAAATAATTGATTCACCTTATATGCAAAACCCTCATGGATGGATATTGAGATTTGTCAAACCCACAAATATTCTTATAATATGCTTGGAATAGGATGTAGAATCAAGAATACCCTCACAAACGCATAGATCTATGATTGCCACTCCTAGATCATGAATGTATGTATGCTTGATAACCGCTTGGAGAAGGAGAGAGAAAGAAGGATGGAAGGATATTCTTTCTTGGCTTGTGAATTTCTCTGCTTGGCCATCACGGGAGAGAAACTTGCATCAAATTGAGAAGATTGCCTTAGCTTGAATATATCTTAGAGGAATGGAGACTTGGAGATCTTGAATTGGATGCTTGCCTTAAAATCTTGAATCCAAATCCTCAATTGCACAACTTGAATGCTTGATTGCTTGACAACAATATATTGCACTTGATCAACTTGTACTATAATATCATATGCAAAATGAGAGGAGAGATCCCCCCTTGTATACTCATTTTGGGATTCAAATTTAATCCAAGCCGACCACAAAATAATACCTTAGAGAAAGACCCTAACATTGGGCCTAGAGCCAGATCTAGGCTCAAGAACCTAGGGACAATTCAAGAGCTAACTTTTACCCCAGGGAACAAGTCAGGATCTCAAATTGTACCCACTAGGAACAAGTTGAGAAGTTGACTTGTCCTAGGTAGAATAAACCCAGGATGTCAGAAAAAGTGAGGAGATGTGGGAAAAACTTAAATGAAGACATCCGAGATCAAGCATAACGGACATACAAACCTCAAAATCACCAAAATGGGGTCTAATAGGTCCTAAAAGATATCCAATTATGGGTGCTAACTTTTTAGGAAAATATATTTATCCCCCACTTTAGCATAATTATAAGACAAAATCATGGTCACAATAAAGTAGATCGAATGCAAAGGATGATCTCATCAAGGTCAAGGAGACAAAGAAACGTTAAGTCTCGAAGTGACTTAAGTCTTCATTAAATCCAAAACCAAGATAAGAGAGACATCTCTCGAAAGAAAAAGAGAGGCAAAGAGAGAGGGGTGTGATTAATATCCCAATAAGAGTATGTCGTATTATGAACCACATAAAAGAAAGCACTACAAAAGATGGAATTGAATGGTCTAGCAAAGTGTGCTATGCTAGTCAACCTATCAAAAAGGATCAGGCCTTAAGGAAAGAATTGTATCTATTAAGGGATCCAAAAATAGAATGATCACTCCTAAGGAAAGCATTATAAAGTGATCAGTCCTTAAGGAAAGGTTATTTGTGTTAAGGGATCCAAGGAAAAACACAATGGAAACATTGCCTTATTGGTTATCCAAAATAAATCATTGTGTGTGTGTAAATGTGTACAACAATGAGTGGAGTGTATGCCCACATGTTCAAGCAATTGTAAATGCCTTAATGGGAGCAATAGCTTTAACAAAGCGTACATGCATCCATAGGAGACATTTCCACTATGAGATGCCTCCAAGCAGAAATAAATCAAGGGAAATAAGCACATGCCAAAAGAAAGAGCACAAAAGGGATCTACTAACTTTGGGGTCAGTAGGTCATATGATAACTCATGTATATCATAATTATGTCAAAATGAACTATCATCATTCCCCAAAGGTAGGAGAACTACAAGAACAATAGAATAAAGAAATGTATGAGTTACAAAGAATAGTATTTTTGGGTTGGCATCATGGAGACCCAAAAATAAAAGGTAATTGTTGCTTTTCATCATCCCCAATCAGACAACACAAAGCCACATTTATGAACAATAGCACATGTACAACATAACATGAAACAACATATAAAAGAAGTGAGATACAAATAGAAGAATGTTATGACAGGTCGATTCCTTTATCACCTTGTGCCAACAGATCAACAAGGGTCGTTTAAAGACATCTAAGTAAAACATATAGCAAGTAGTACATCATGGGGGAAGCACATTATGATAAAAAGACATATACATTATAATCCACTGTACAAGAGGAGCTAGTCAAGTGTATCACCTGCCCCCCAACTTGTTTTGTAATATTTTGGGAAGGTGGGAAACTCTCAAGCAGAGAAACGTCAAGCATGATAGATGGAACAATAGCCAGTTCAAAACAAGGAGCATGTTGTGAAGATAGGTCACTTTGTTTGTCACTAGGAGTGATAGATAACTATTGTGAAAGCATAGCTAGTAAACCATGATCAAGATCAACAGTCTCATACATTTCATTAGAATCACTAGCATGAACATCATTGTTATCATCAAAGACATCATCATCAAGAGTATATTCTTCATCTAAATTAATTGTAATAGAATCCAAGATACAATTAGAATTATCATGTTTTCTTAATTTCATCTTTTTCAAATTAACTTCCTTTGTTGGCTCAAGCATGGATTGGTCAAAGGGAAGCAAGGCATGAGTAGGTGTATGAGGTGAAGAAATGTTTTGAGAAGCATGTTGGCAATCTCTAGTATAACGCTTGTGGTGGTGATCACAAGCATGATGGTTGTGTTTGGTTTTGTTTGAAATTGGGTTTGGTTTAGGATCAATCAACATCAAGACCTTTTCTTATTTGGGAGGAAGAATGGAAGGAACCACACTAGGATTAGAGATGACTGGAGCAGAATGTGTATATGCAATAGGAGGTAGAACAGAAGCATATATAGGAGGTGTAGAAGGTGTAGGGAGAAGTCCAGGTCTAGGAAAAGGAGATGGAAGACACTTTTTGCTAAGTTCACAAATCGTTTGGAATTTGTAAGCTTGATAAGAATGGAAGATATTATCAAGGTGAGATTGATCTAGTTGAGGCATAGAAGGCCAAAATAAATCAAGGTCAACTAAGTCTCAAGGCACTTAAGGATGATAAAGACTATGGTTAACAATCATGATATCTCCATTATGAGGAAATTTTAGATATTTATGAATAGGAGAAGCTATGGCTTTCATGAAGGTAAGCCAAGGAAGACAGAGTTTGACTTGAAATTGATCAGAAGTTGGTATCACAATAAAGGTAACATCTATAGTTTTATTACCAACCTCAACATGAAACAAAATAGAACCATGGGAAGGATAAAGGAAACCATTTCAAGTTTGGATCATAACATCATATTAATCGTAAACATAATGTTGCAATTATCTATTAAAAAGGTGTTATTTAGTTATCATATTCACCATGCAAGTAGGATCAATAAGCACACCACAAGAATGAAGGCCATTAACCTTTGTGATGATATAGAGACAACCATCAGGTGCTTTAATTGTCTCAGTAGAGTCAATGGAATGCAAGGATTGGATTGAGGTTTAGGTTTGATTTGATCAATAAGGCTGACAACATGATTAACATCATCACATTCCATATTACAGTCAACCTATTGAGAAGAACACGAAGGTTGAGTGGACTCTATGTTATTGGTTGAATGATATAGAAAAGGATTGGTGTAAATTTACAAGTTTTGATTGGTAGGTGCTATTGATTTGTTTCCTTGATCATTGACACCTTCAACAGATATATCATTAGAATCAATAAGGTCTTGGATCACCATTTTAAAGTGGAAATTTTTTTCAGTATCATGACCAAGTTGACGATGGTATTGACAAAAATCTTTGTAGTCAAAGTGCTCGGGAAAAGATTTGGAAGTTTCAATTATTTTTATAGGAGGAAGTGTTAACACATTAGAATTAATTAGCTTCAACATCACATTATGAAAAGATTCAGAAAGTTGAGTAAAATTAAAATAAGGTTTAAAGATAGATGACAAAAGAGCCACACCTTTGGATGTTGTTGCCAATTGCTCATCAACATTGTTGGATGAATTGTTGATCTTAATGAAGTTCTTTGTTTTTTGAAATTTGTTGAAATTATTGGATGTGATATCACTCTTATCAACAGGAACAATTGGAGTGGTGCTCTCAAACGGGCTCACTAGAACTTTATAATTATGAAGCATTGCACACAATTGAGTAAAATAAGAAAATTCAGAAAGTAGAATCTTATCTCTAATGTCTTTTTGTAAATTAGAAAGGAAAATACGTTGCACATCATTATCAGGCACAGGATAAGAAATTTGAGCATACATCTACTAATGAAATTAGTCACCTTTTCTTTAACACCTTGTTTACAATGCATTATATTAGTAAAAGAAACTATAGGACCAATGTTGTTTTGAAAATTTTCAATGAAAGCATTGGAAAGCTTTTGAAAGGAATCAATAAAAGGAGGCAAAGAGAAATACCATTGCACAGATTTTTCCACGAACCTATGATTATGAGAAAAATCACTACACAAGGTTTAAATGTTTTAACATGAGTCAAAGGATCACCCTTACCTGTATAAGTCTTAAGGTGAGGACTCTCCATTTATTGTAGGATAACAGAATGGATAATATCCAAAGATAAAGTACTAGTAATGTCACAAGTAGGTGTGGTATACTTTGATCAAGTCATTGAAGCAATTTGTTGTTGCAAAGAAGACACAGTTTGAGCAAGGCTATTAATGGTAGAACCGATAGAAAGGATGGTAGGAGGAGAAATGTGAGAAATGTTGGAAACATTGTTGGAAATCACTAGAATGGTTGAATATGAAAAAGGGACACTATGGTAAGTGGGCATAGATGAAGGCAATGAAACACATGGCACACTTGAAGGAATAAAAAGAGCAATAGGGTTAGGAATTATCACATGGGTAGGATTGGAATTTTGATAGGAAGTTGTTATAATAGGTGGATCATAGGTAGAGACACAAGGAAGTGTGGTAGGAATAGGATTGTAAACCTCAAAACTAATAGGAGCTTGAGTATAACCAATCTCTTGAGAAACTTATTGGACATGTTATACATTACTATGAACAATTTGAGGGATAACACAGAGGAAATCAATGCCATGTTCATCATTATGAATGAGTTTTTTCAAACCACCAAGCAAGGCCACAGTTTTGGAATTAAATAATTCCTTGACCTAGCCATTGTTCAAATTTGTCCATGTCATTAGAAATTTTATAGATTTGTGTGGGAGGAACTCTTAAAGCCTCATCTTCGTCATGGGAAGGGTTTTTCTCAAGAGGTGGAGGAAGATCATTATTATTCATATTGGTCTCATCAAGATTCCTAGGAAGGAAAGAGGAATCAGGATCAAAGGAACCCATAAGTTTGTAGCTTCTCCTAATGAGAATGTTACATGTAGGACTTAATGTAATAACACTCATGCACAAAATAAAAAGGAAGATATGTGAATTGAATTAAAAGTAGAAGGTTTGATATCATATTTAAAGCATAAATCAATGTAGATCTAACCCAGTTTTATATTTTGAAATCAAAGACATCTAAATAAAAATAATGTAATGCATAAAGAGATCTAAGCAAAGAGAATCTAACCATAAAAAGCAAAAGGAGGAAATGTCATACTTTGGGTTCACCAAATGCATAGTGGAGGTGAACCTAGATATCCAAATGCATAGATTGTAGCAATATGAGGTAATGACATATAAAATAGATCTAGATATCTGAATGCATAGAAAGGTAATCTAGCACCAAAATCAGAATGAAAACGTAATAATTTGATTTCACTAAAATGCATAGTAGAAAATGGTGAGAAATGCTAAGATTTAGATCACTCACCAAGATCTAATGTACATTATGAATACAAACCCAACCCTTAAGTGAAAATTTGATTTGCAAAACCAAAGGGATAAGGGTTCTAATGAAATATTTAAACCAAAGAGGGATTTTGTATTCCTTTTTTAAAGGGGGGGGAGAGATATGATGATGATATGATAAATAAAGATATATTAGATCTGATCTATGAAGGTAAATGCAAGGAAAGAGGAAGGATGTATGCACCTTGAATCAAGAAGAGGAAATATGAACTTCATATATGAATTTGACTTTTGTTGGAATGTCAGATCCTGTTGTAGCTCAATTAACTGGAACTCTAAGACCTATATTTGTTTGCTCTGAAATTTTTAGCCAAAAAGTGCAGGGAGAAGTCAAGAAGTCAACTTGTTCTCGACATCTCCAAATCTGATGAAATTTTTTGGGTTACTATGTCTGCACCTGTACTTCCTAGATTTGATCCTGCAAGTCCCAAAATTTGTTCTTGCGTATAGAAAATGAAAAATGGTTGTGGAAAGGGGATTGCCTTGGTCAAACCCATGTTTAGGAATTAACCTTGAAATTGAATTTAAATTGCATAAAGAAAAGAAGTATGCAAAGTAAAAAGGTAAATGATTGATTCACCTTGTATGTAAAACCCTCATGGATGGATATTGAGATCCGTCAAACCCATGAAGATGCTTGTAATATGATTAGAACAAGATGTATAATCAAGGATGCCCTCAAAAATGCATAGATCTATGATTGCCACTCCTATATCATGAATGTATGTATGCTTGATAAACACTTGGAGAATGAGAGAAAAAGAAGGATGGAAGGATCTTCTTGCTTGACTTGTGAATTGCTCTACTTGGCCATCATGGGAGAGAAGCGTGCATCAAATTGAAAATATTTTCTTTTCTTGAATAGATCTGGGAGGAATGGAAACATGGAGATCTTGAATTGGATTCTCGCCTTCAAATCATGAATCCAAATCCTCAATTACACAACTTGAATGCTTGATTGCTTGACAATAATAGCTTACACTTGATCAACTTGTAGTATGATATCATATAAAAATGAGAGGAGATATACCCCTTTTATACTCATTTTAGGATTCAAATTTGATCCATTCTGACCACAAAATAAGACCTTGTAGAAAGACCCTGACATCGGGCCCAAAGCCAAATCAGGGCTCAAAAACCTAGGGACAAGTCAAGAGCTGACTTGTACCCCAGGGAAAAAGTTGAGATATTTACGTGTACCCCCAGGGAACAAGTTGAGATCTCGAATTATCCTAGGTAGAATAAGCCTACAATGTCATGAAAAGTGAGGAGATGCGGGAAAAACTTAAATGCAAATATTCAAGATCAAGCATAACGAACATACAGACCTCAAAATCACCAAAATAGGGTCTAATAGGTGTGTGTGTGTTTGTGTGTGTGTGTGTGTGTGTGTTTGTATGTATGTATGTATGTATGCATTGTTGGAAAGTGACAATGCAAGCAATTGTTATTTTTTCATTGATGTCAAACCTTTACTGGTGAGACTATTGTTATCTGTTTGAGTGCTATATCTACTGTTGATGAAGAAGATTTAACAAGAAGACCAAGTGAATGGTTGAGTTAGGGAAATTAAATGGGTACTTGATCAGTTGGCACTCTGGCAAAGTAATTAGTTGTTTATCTTTCAAAGATAGTTTTTCTGGCTGTTCTGTGCCGAGCAAAGTTGCTTGTGCTGAGCGAAGTTGCTTGTGACAAGAAAAAGTCGTTCAATGCCGAGCACCATTGAAATTTCTGAGTGAAAACAGTGATGTTGGCCGACTTACAATAATTGGATTAATGATGAGATTTGAGATCTCTGGATGACTTAGTTGATTTTATTGGGACATGTAATGTTAATTAAAGATTGATCCACGTCATTTCATATATGGGTAACCGTAATTAATGCATGGTTTCAAGATTTAATTAGAGACTACTTTGGAGAAGTAAATGTAATGCAAATATGGAATGATCCATTGGATTTGACCTAACCTAGGATCTACGATCTTGTTTAAGCGGTGAAAGATTTATTTGACCTAGACAGAGAGGTATATGATAACCTCAAGGGGTTATTCATTTGGTATGTTGTAGTGTGCTACTGAATGTGAAGTGGATGTAAATGCAAAAGGGTTGCATAGTTGATTTACTGTTTAGCATGATCTAGCAGAGAAGGCTGAATACAGAAGAAGAGAGTTGCATGTGTGATTGCTTGACAGATTTCCAAGAAGATCAGAAGGTTGAAATGACAATGCAGGCTATCTAGGGAGTTAACATCAGAGCTATAATTGGATCTGAATTTGCAAACTAAGTTGCATGTATCAGATCACAACTGCTAATTACTTTCTAACCATTGTATCAGTTAAAATCCTTTAACAAAGTTGACTTAATAGTCATTTATATAAATCCTCTAACAAGGTGACATTTAGGTGGAATGTTCTAAGTCCTCCAACAAGGCCACTCTTAACAGGGTGATTAAATCCTTTAACCAGGTCACACCTAGTAGTGTGTTATTGTAACCTTTAACAGGGTTGGCTCCTCACAGGGCATCACTTTAGAAGAGTGAAAAACTTGGTAGCATGTTACTGGTGGTTTTTCCCATATTGGGTTTCCACGTTAAATACTTGTGTCAACTTGTGTGAATGCTTATGGTTTATTTTACTGTTATGTTTCTACAAGCTAATTTCAATTGACAGTAAACTGCATGATTAAGTTGTTGACTTATGCTACTACTGCCAAGTGGATCTAAAATACAAAAAAAAATTATTTGCTACATCTAGACCTGAGAATAACTGATTCACCCCTCCCCTCTCAGTTATTCTAAATTCATTCTAACAATTGGTATCAGATATTTGGTCTCCTGAAAACAGTTTGAAGGTACTTGGAGCGAAAAGATCAAGATGTATAAGGAGGTTCTTAAGCTAAACAAAGATAACTTCCCTGCATGGCAGAGTTTGATGAAACTGCATCTGGCTGGTATTGGAGATGATGCTAAGCGACTTATTGAACATGCCTATGTACCACCTACTACTCCTCTCACAACTACACAACTAAAAGAAAATCAAGAACACAATCAAGCAATGTTGGAGATCGCCTCCTCATTGAGCTATTCAGAGTTTGATGATATAAAGAGCTGCACAAATGCAAAGCAGATGTGGGAAAAACTTACAAATGTCTATGGTGGAGATACAAATGTGCTTAGAGCTAAATCAGAAAGTCTAAGAGGTAAGTTTGATGAGATGAAAATGCAAGAAGGTGAAAATGTTATTCAGTACTATGGTAGAGTAAAAGAAGTTGTAAATGCCATTAGAGGGGCTAATGGAACAA
>MU225140.1:743345-761404 GCA_018584345.1 Thuja plicata | reverse complement strand
TCACATCACTCTCACCAAATAAACCTATTCATTAATTAACTAAGGTTAATTAAGCTAATTTCTTGATTCCTACAACAATTAGTCTTAATTATTTGCTCACACATGTGTGAGCAAATTTTCAAAAATTGACTTTTCCAAATAATCCTTATTTGATGCCAACAAGATTTATTACACCCATGATGACACCTTCTTACACTTTCTAAAAGTGTTTCATTGGACTAAAACTCTTACACCCTCTTACACCTTCTTACAAGATCCTTCACATGTGTACTTTAAGTACACTTTGACCCATCACATCCAAAGTTGCTCACACATGTGTGAGAAAAGTGGGCCTCTTGCATGGCTTATGTGTCCCTCATGTGGCACCTATGTGGATGCCACATGAGCTCCAACTCATCCAAGCCCTCTCTCTCCTCCAAAAATACTATAAATAGAGGCCTTTGTCAAGAGCAAATCATCTCTCATTTTATGCATTGTTATCATGCTAATTTAGTGCTAGAATTTTTAGAGTGTTTTTCATGTTCATGCTTTAGATAATCTAGAGATTACATCTTAGACATAATGGTGAATGAATCTAGTTCCTAGTTTCCATTTGATCTTGCATATCATCTTAACTTAATCATTGAATCTTCATCTTAGTATTAGTGTTGTATTTTCATTAATAGTGAAAGCTTGAAACAAGTTCCTTATACTTGTTCTTGAGTGATTAGCTTATCATTTTCATGCATTTCATAGTGGGATTATGATAGTGTGTTGGGAGAGCACACCCACATAACATCTCTAAGAGTAAATCAACAAGGCATTGGGTGCCCTTGTTCAGCTCATCGGAGGTTATGATGGAAATCATGTTTTTGAAGTATGCTTTTTAGACATGTTAGTGTAGTTTAAACAATTTATATCTCTAACGTTTGCATGTCTGAGTGTGCTCCCAACAGGTAGGTTTCCAACATATACAACTTGTTCCTTACTTGTTAACAGTTAAATTGAATGTATTCAATCCTACTTAGCAAATGTACTATTATATCTTACTTAGTACCTTGGTCAGGTAAGTAAGTATGGGCACCTAAACTTGGCCTAGGACCCATTCCTTTTAATCGGCCACCTACATCACTGAGTTGGCAACCCCAAATCAAACATTTTATCGGCAACTCGGTGA
This sequence comes from Thuja plicata, assembly GCA_018584345.1. Lineage (NCBI taxonomy): Eukaryota > Viridiplantae > Streptophyta > Pinopsida > Cupressales > Cupressaceae > Thuja > Thuja plicata. The sequence continues at coordinate 760,248 of MU225140.1, read as the reverse complement.
TTCAAAACGTGTTTCTATCCCATTCATCCAACATGTCAACAATTTAGAACAAGACCAATGTTCTATCTATTGTTTCCTTGGTGTTTATTTCCTTCTCAGTTTTCTAAACCCTTAATTATTCTTGTTATTGTTCTCAATTTTGTATATATGTGTATGTGTGTGTATATATATATATATATATATATATATATATGTATATATGTGTATGTGTGTGTGTGTATATATATATGTATGTATGCATATATGTATGTATGTATGCATGCATGCATGCATGCATGTGTGTGTATGGGTGTTTGTTTGTTTGTGTGTGTGTCTATATGGGCGGGGGCCCAGAGCGTGCACACCCTAACTTGAAAGACCCACAAAATAATTTCATAGAAGAACCTTTTTTTATTATGAAATCTTCCACATGTAATATGATGGTTGTGCCAAGGTGTCAACAATTTGAACACGACCAATTTTATTTTGATCCTATCCTTGATGTTGACAATTTTGATGCAGCATGGGCATACATGTTTGCATTTAATATCCCATGGGCAGGATCCAAATAAACGACCCCAAATAGTTGAAAGCGATTCAGACAAGAATGGTAGTTCAAGGTAGTAACTATATTCTTGACAAAATTGCTTTCAACATTTCGGGCTATTTTATTTTGACTGTTGCACTCATGAAATACACAATTGTTCACAACCTCAAATGCACAAGTGTTCATATTGTATAAAAATAAAGGTACTATATCACTAAACCATGTACTACATGCAGAAAATGAAGAGTCTTAACATTTCAATTGTCAAAAAATGTATACTTGTCCTAGATGTGGTTATAGATGCCATTCTTTGAAACCAATAAGGGATTATTGTGCTTCACCTAGATATTTATATTACCTTTCTAATATAGACTGAAGTAAATTTTACATTCATTTGAAGTAACTTTTACATTCAATTATCATTATGACATACATACATACTTCACACCTCAAATGCACAATTGTTCACATTTTATAAAAATACATGTTCTACTTCACTCAACCATGTACTACATGCAGAAAATGAAGAGACTTAGCATTTAAATTCTAAAAAGATGTATACTTGTCCTAGATCTGGTTATATATGACATGTAATCAACCATTAATAGATATATGTCATTCTTTGAAACCAATAAGTGATTAATGTGCTTGTCTTGGATGTCTAGATTATATTTCTAATCTAAATTGAAGTGACTTTTATATTCAGTTGTCATCATCCCAAACAAGCATACTTCACACTTCAAATGAAAATGGTGAGGGGAGATGAGCCAATACGTCTGTGGGGTCCTAAATGTGGCAACATTTAAACCAAATATACATATAGGCGTGTACACAACACTGCCAATATCAAATAAAATGAGGACATGCTGCTATTTGAAACCTTTATACTGGTGAATTATGTTGAACTCAAATATTCAAATTGAATGGACCGTGCCACACAATTCATGAGTATAAAGGTCTTTAAATGTTAGAGTGTTCTTGTTGTATTTTATGCCTCATGTGAATACTTGTAAACACCCTAACCGAATATGTTGTGATCTAAAACTAGTCAAACAGTCCAGAATAGGCAAGATATAAAGGAATGAAACATGGATGGGTCAACAAAGAGTCAGACATATTGAATGAAGTTTTTCTCTATAAATGCAAGCCTTTGGGTGAAAGTAGATATTAAATTGATAAGAACATAAACTACACTTGATCTTAGGTGCAAATAAGGAGAGGAGACACGTAGTTAATGCCATTTCAAGAGATAGTGCATGATTACACAATTGAACATTTGCTTTGCATTGTTATCAATTAGGACTTGCAGTCTTCTGATTCCCTTTTTAGTGTTTAAATTTGTTGAACTTATCCATTGAAGGTCAGTAGAACACCTTTGCAACAAATTTTAATGCTACAAAGGCTCCCAAATATAATGATCATTGTAAGGTGTGGATGGGAAGTGATGGTGATTAAGCTGGTGGATTGGGTGGGAATGTGATGGAATGCCAATCAGTCGCCCTATCCACTTTTTACGGCATGGTTAGAAGATATAGGGGGTGCACCCACACACATTTTGATCAAGGCACTAAAATGACATGAAATGGACATGTTGAATGAATGAGACTGGAATACATGGCAATTTGATGACTCAACATGATAAATTTATATTTGGGATAGCTAGGTCAACAACCTATGTGGTAGATTAAAAAAATATTGTGGACCCTGAAAGTTAGGGTGTACATGTTCTCGTTCCTCTCCCCTATATCCTTCAAAATTATAAAAACTTTTCTTCTTGCATTGAAATTTAGCTCATCAAGTTGTTGACATCTTGGCTCAATCATCCTATTACACGTTGTAGATTGCATTAACATATAAGTTATACCAAATGAACATACTTGGAAACAAAAAATATGTCACATTCATATATTTATAACACATGTTTCCAGTTGTTATTTGGTCCTCTAATTCAGAAAGAAAAATTATCCCAAAGTTAGCTAAACCAAAGAGGAAAGGAAGTTATTGGTGAGGTGGGTGATTTTCATGAGGCTAAAAAAAGAACCATGTTCTTGTCCCCTATTGTTCATTAATTGCTACCCACTTCACTTGGTATTGTGTTATAATATAGAGTGTTAGCAACATATGTTGGGATTCCTGCAATATAGTTATGAGTATCAGGAAATGTAAGGGATGCTGAAGTAGGTGGACAATTATAAGTTTTTGAATATTTTGGGATGTTTAAGTTTGTCATATCCCCAATTAGGCCACTCCCTTAAAGAAAGGGAGTAGATGGACTATTTAACAACTTCTTTCTAGTCAAATCCATAGCCCGCTCTTGAAGCCTCCTTTCCTCTACCTCTTGTTCTTTCGTTTCCTTATCTCTCTTTTGTCTATCCTTATTTCCTTATTCTCTTCTTATTTCTTAATTTCATTTTCCTTATGAAAAATATCCTTTTCTTTTATCTCCTTCTCCTTCTTTTCCTTTTCCAATATACGTGAAACCTTATTTTCTTTGATATGCTCTTTCTTTCTTTCTTTTCTTTCCTCAAGTTATTTTTTCCTAAGCCCCTTCTCTATAAGAAAATTCATATAATCACTAGACGTTAACAACTGGGATTGTCAGCTCAAGTAGATCCCATTATCAACCCCCTACTGTGTTTCTGGTTAAAAATGTGAACAAACATCTTTAAGAATTTGGTCATTATTATTTCTTGTTGAGAACCTGGTGTCTCAGTTACTTGTGACAATAGGCTTTCATCTTCCTCATTCCCTACTTCACATGTTTCTTGTGTCAAATTTGGATCTATACCACCATATGATATGCCACAATCAACATAGTAATGCATAAATTTCAGCATGATAACAGTGGGTGGTGAAGGGAAAGTGAAAGACCCTTCTTCTTTCCCTTGTAAGCCAACACCTAGATTTATAGCCCCTTCTACCAAAAATGATGGTGGTATTAACGTTGATGGAAGACCGAGATTGCTGTCCACATTATCAATAAGGATTTCCATTTCATTTTTAGGTGGCTAATTATAGTCCACTTGTGAATTGAAATCATATTGATGGATTTGAGCTATATTTTCTACAACATCTTGCATTGACATATCAAATTTGAAGAGGCTAAGCATCTCCTACATTGCAGAATCACCTTCGTCAAAATTAATTTCAAATATGTATTGGTTTGCATATCCTACATGAGCGCATCAAGATTAAGGGGCCATATCTTGGTCCTTTTGAATCTTTATACAATGTTAGATACAATCAATTCCCTTGCCAAAGATTAGATGTTTATTTCTAGATCTTGCCTCCTAATTTCAACATTTGGAAACCTTTCCAACCATGATGCTCATTCTAATTTGAAGTATGATTTGAATGGAGAAAAGATAATCAAATCTAGGGGCTATAGGTTGTGAACGGTGTGAGTCAACAATGTGAGCAAGGCAATACCTAACATTTGTGCCTCTTAGATGGTTATGACTGCAACATGGTTGCCATGACCATAAAATATCAACAAGTGCATTTTAGTGGGTGAAATACCCCCTGGAACAAGGCAAGTGAAGTAGTGAAACCAATTAAGAAAGAGTTCCTTGGTCATCCATGCATGTTTCTAAGTTTTCATGCAAGCACTTGATTCACATTTGGATATGTAATTTTGCAATTTCTTCTTGGCTTTGAACAAGTAGAATCCTGGAATGGTTTTACTAGAAGCATTCATAGAATAAAGAATAGTAATCCATTCATAGCTCTTGGGAATCATGTAAGAAACATTATGGATTCCTCTTCTATAAAGAACCCTCGTAACCCCATTTCTTCCCACCTGCACACTAGTTTCATCATAATTCCATATGTGGCCAAGTCCATATGGATTTGCAACATTTTCTTTTGACAAAGTGTTGGAGAAAGTAGAGATAATAGCTTGTATTAGATTGAGTGCCATTTCTTTGTCGAGGCCTTATGCTATTTGCAATATCAATTATTGATGGTGGGCCTTTAACCCTAACCACCTCAACTTCCTAGGCATACCATCCTTGAAAGGGGTGGGTTTTGTCTCACATATCTGATCTATAGTTGCCTTCTAGTTCACAATCTTCAGTCCATGACAAAGTGCAACCATCTCTTGGTACCACTCAACAATCTGGTCTTCTTCCTTGAGGGTGAGGATAGTTAGGGGACCTTTCTTGGAGGTGTTTGTGAGACCACCCAACAATTTAAATATCGTGGTTGTTGGAATGCCCCATTTCTTTGACATTTCCCTTATCAAATTATAATTGTCTTTAATATATTTGACTGCCCCTTCCATGTCAGATGCAGACCACAACTTTTGTTGACCCATAACTTGAAGCTCTCTCACTATTGTACTATCCCACTGTCTTAGTAGAACATGTTGTGGGTTTATTTCAATAGGATATGGATTTATTTGAGAAGTCTATGGATTTTTTAAAATGGAAGGTGGGGTTTGAGGGTCTGAAGGGAAGTTGGAACCTCTTTTATGGGAAGACAACCTTGTTGATGCTCTTTTCTTTGCAGAAGGCTCCTTCAACCGATCTGACTTCCTCATTTACAGAAAATAAGTAGAATATGTGTGTTATAAGTGAAAACATTTATAATTTAAATAGAAATAGATTGTTAATATAATGATCATTTATATTATTAGTTTTCTATGTGACCATAAAATTGTAGTACACTAGAAAATGTGTAACTATTGTTACCTAGTATTTGAATTTTTCTCTCCTTGGTTTGTGTCGTTACTATCTTATGCTCAAATTTGTGTCTGTCCTTGGTCCTTTCTTCATTTTGACTTAGTGACTATTTAAATTTGGTCATTCACGTTCTCCCCAACAACCTAGTCAACTAGTCTTCTGTAAATTAGTACTTAAAAATTGTGCCTTGTGTAGCTCTCAAAACCCCTAACCTACCTGACTATATTGTATGAATCATTGTCTTACCTTTGCCATCGACATGTTAGAAGTTTTTCCAAACTTTTCAACTCTTTTATTTTAGAATAAATTTTGCAATGTCCCCAACATCCTTTTTTGTTAGTGAGTCGAGAGGAAATTGTAACTATCAAGCTTTTTTTAAAGGGCAAGTCGGTCTCCGAATCCCCAACTATGAATTATGCAGCTCTAAAATAACATTTTCTTATAAGAAACAAGTATACCTAGAGCATCATATGTTCCTTGAACTATGAGGCACACCTCTCAAATTGGACATGGAAAGACAAGTGGTACAAGCGAACCAAGAAATTAAGGCTGAAAGAATCAGAGACAATGAGTTGGTGGTAGTTAATGTTCTTAATTTTTACTGCTTTAATCTTTTTTTTTTAAAGATTTATCTCAAAAACTATAGGCTCTGGAGGGCCATATTTTGTGATGTTTTATGTTGAACTTTAACTGACCTTTGGGGCAGTTATCTTCAAGAAACCATTGGTTACCGAAGTCAGTTACATACTTATACTTATTTATAGTTATTTTCTATTGTGTTAGGGGTTATAAAATAAAAACTTAGAAATGAGCTTTAATAAAATATAGTATATGAAGGTGGTTTTTGTGAATTCGAACTATGTGTTGCAATTGATGGAGTGTCTTTCTTCTTATGTGGAATTGCAACTATTGTAGATACTATCATCTGCTCTATGTTTAAGTGTTGAATATTCTTGTTTAATATTCAATTTTGTGTGGAGTTGAGCAACAAATTCAAGTAGTTTTGAATTATTTGATGTAATCTTTTCAGAAGAAACTTTGTGTTTTAGTATTGTTTAAATATATGCCTTTCAAATCTTTCTGGTTAAAAGTTCCCCTCCTTATTTTATTTATGGTTAAAAGCATACTAGTTTTATTTTGAAGTTATTTTAGATCATACAAAGGTAGTTGTGTCTTCCAAAATAAGCTATGATTTAGTGTAGAAGTTCATCACACTTAACTCAACTGTTAGTTTGAATTTTCCTTTTGCTAGGCACAATAAGTTGGAAGAGTTAAGTGGCAAAAATTTGAACTAACAACTATGAAATGGAACCAACTAACCATGCCATTTTTGTAGAGTGACACTTGCTGATCAATATTCACAACAATTCTTGATGAGAAACTATTGTGCACTTTCAGATTGAGTGACAATGTAGTGTAATATGATAGTGATGATTGAACATAAGAAGTATGATTCCCTTTAGAAAACACATAGTTTAACACATGCATGGACATGTTGTTTGTTTACTTTCCTTGATAGTTATACAGTCGAGATGACAAATAGTAAAAGGTGTAGAAAATATAGTATGGATGTGAAACAATAAGAGGTGTAGAAACCTAACAATTACATTTGTAGGGATTCATGATCGAAACCTTCTAGGTCAACTAGATGTGGTGGTGTAGTTGGTCTGGGTTCTTTCCACATAATTTATTAAGTGTAGACACAACAATGCATAGTAGGAAAGAAAAAAATTTGAGGTTTAATGTATACCTTCATAAAAATCCAAGATGGGATTTGTTCGGTCACTACTCTTTGAAGCCTCTATTTTCATGAAAGACTTTTTGAGCATTTACTAAGTTGTGGACCATAGTTTTCTAAGAAATATATATTCAGATGGTTGGTTTTCCATGATTCCAGAATGACCTTGAATAATTTAGAATAGAAAAAAGATCTTGTCAGGAAGACACGATCACTAGAAGGATACAAAACAACAAATAATTGGTCAATAATACGAGCATGCATCACAATCCATTCTTTATGTGCTCGAATTCGTGGATATGAGATCTCTACTAGCCATTTTGTGCGAGGAATTAGCCTGTGGGGTGAGGGAGAAGATTCAAGAAGATATGATAGGAAATCTTCATCTACATCATTTTGAGAGTAGGTTACAACAAGACATTGACTTGTCAGTCTACGATGGGCCTTCAAATATTTATCCTCATCATTTTCATAATTCTTGATAATGTGATAGTGTTAATATGTGTTATTAATATCAATGTTGATTTATGTCATGGATTGGATCATAGTCATTTGTTTGCAATCATTTGCATAATGCTTCACATTATAAATCTAAGATGTGACGGGAAAGATGAAGTATGAAATGGAACACACAAAACAATGATGATCAATCTAAACAATGATGGTTGATGAGAAATAATTATGTATTTTAGTATTCAGTGACAATGTATGCATGCAAGATGATAGTGATTCTTGAATGATCAATCTAAACAATGATCCTTGATGATAAATAATTATGTATTTTCATATTCAATGGAAATGTATGCATGTAGGATGACAATGATGCTTGAATAGAATTCACAAAATTTTTATTTTGTTGATAGTTATGTATGGGCATATACTTTTATGAAAGAGTAAGTGAATTTGTAATGATCATCAAGGAAAGAGTAAAAATAATAGATTAAGTGAATTGAATTGAGAAACAAGGATAATATATAAAGAATAGAAAAGTGAAATTGAATTGAATGTCAAGGAATCAAAACAAACAATGAGGATGTCAAACAACCAGTAAGGATATAGAAAACTGAAAAAGAAATGAACATGAAGGAAACAATACAAAATATATTAGGTGAAGTTTGTAAATATGTAAGGATGTTAATATTCATATTGTGTGTAAGGATGTGAAATATAAATGAACATGAAGGAAATAGTAGAAATCATAGATACTTAGAAATGATTTGAACAACAATGATAATATAGAAAGACTACAAAATTGAAAATGAATTGAACCTCAAGTAATCAATAGAAACCATAAGGATGTAAAACAATTAGTAAGGGTGTAGAAAAATGAAAATGAAATGAACTTGAAAGAAATAATACAATGAACATTAGTTGAAGTCTATAAATTTGTAAGGATGCAAATCTTCATATTATGTTTAAGGATGTGCAATTTGAATGAACATGAAGGAAATAATAAAAATAATAGATAATTGGAAATGAAATAAACAAAAAGGATAATATAGGTAGAATACAAAATTGAATCACAATGGAAACCATAAGGATGTAAAATAGTTAGTCAAGATACAAAAAAATAAAAATGAAATGAAAATGAAGGAAACAATGCAAAGAAAATTATATGAAGTTTGTAAATTTGTAAGGACGTAAATCTTCACATTTTGTATAGGGATGCAAATTGAAATTAACATGAGGGAAACAATAGAAATAATTGAACAACAAGGATAATCCAGATAGAATATTGTTGGAATTTTAATATGGGAAAGCAGTAACTGAGAGGGGGGGGGGGGGGGAATCAGATCTATAAAANAATATTGTTGGAATTTTAATATGGGAAAGCAGTAACTGAGAGGGGGGGGGGGGGTGAATCAGATCTATAAAACTTCTACCAATTATAAACAAACTGAATCAACCATGTATTCATAAAAATAAGCTGAAATGTTGTAAAGATTTAACATCTAATCATGAACACATAAAAAAAAGATTTTGGTAACCCAGAAACCCTTGAAGGTAAAACTAGGGTGGGGATGACACCCACAAATCTTCACTACTGTAGTAATAAAGTGTGCATGTTAGGGCTACAAAGTTTTGATCACTTATGATGATCTACCTTGTGAGGGGTCTACCCCATTAAGAGCTTATAGACTTATAAAATCTACCTTGTTAAAGGATTTAAACTTACAACAAAGTAATCACTCGGTAAAGGAGATTTACAAAGGCTTGTTAGGACCACTCTATTAAGAGATTTACCCTGATTCACTTGCTAGAATGTATCAGTACCCGATCCTTTAGTCTGCACTACAAATGATGATAATAGATCTCATCTTTCCAACTCTTAACTAATCTCTCAATCTTATTTATCTCTATTCTTGTCTTCACTACTCTGCTCAGTCGGTAAGTCAGGTCAATGCTTCAGATATGCAAAACATGGATATACTTCTGATCTCTGATCTTCACATCTGCATCCAAACACATACACTTACACACATACAGATTAGGGTTTGAAGCATCCCATATATAGATCATCTAGATCAAGATCAATGATCTAGATCCATCATATTTTGTTGCTTAGGCATCCCTAATTTAGATTGGTTGCATGGCTTGCCATGATCATAAAAATAACCCATAATTAATGCATTAAATCTATGTGTATGATCATTAAATGCTCCATATAATCTGACCAAAATGGTTTACCTTGGTGTTTGTGCCATTCCAAACACATAAAAAAACTATTTTACTCGACATAACCAAACACTGGTACTCGGTCAATACTATCTCACTCGACATAACTATATGATGTCGCTCATCACTAACTCTTCTATGCAACTCAACAATCATTCTACTCGACATCCATTGAGTAATCGATGACCTTTGACTCTCTCAACAGTAACTACTACTCGGTCTCAGCCTTCACGGGATGGCTCGGTCGCAGTGATGACCGACTAACCTGCCTTGATTATGACTAAGTGTGGGACACTAATAGACAACAAATATTAGAGATCAACAATCTCCCCCTTTGTCATTAGTGGCAAAAACACTTTTTCATGACTCTTTAGTCCTTTACAAAAAAATATAGTACTCAAATAAACTTAGAACTCAGAACTCCCCCTAGGATTCTAACTCGGTATTTCTTCAGTTGAATCTTATGAAATTTCCCCCTTGTTTTTGTCTCTCTTGTTACTTTGATCTATTGGGGTCGTTGGGGTCAAACCATACTTATCCAAAATTGGTTTATCGATCTATAGTATCATTGCTAATGCGTTATCCCAACTTGTCCTTACAGATTCCAAAACTTGAAATTTGATTTCTAGCTCAATAGCTAGATCAATCAGACTCTCTACAATGTTCAAATGTGGATCTTTCTGTGCTAGTTCCTTTTCTTCTTTTACCTCTTTCTGTATAACCTCCAAATGAGGTATCAACATTATCTGAATTGAAATCAATTTTGCCCTTATTCTACCATCATTAGCCTTAATCTTGGCTAGTCTCTCTTGGGCATGTGTCAACCTGCTAAAATGAAAAGAGCTTGAACTTACATCCATGCTCAGTGACTATCTTTTTGACTTTAAATCTATTTGTAGCTTTTGAATAAGCTATTGATTCTTCTTTGTAAAGAATTCAGTATCACATAGTTGTTTGTACAAAGAGAGAAATTCTCCATCACTTCTTCTAAGTTTCTTACCAGATCAGAAAGTGCAACCTTCTTCTCGGTAAGCTTTGTTGCAACTTTCTCAAGTACCTTGGTCTCAAATTTTCTCTCAGATCGTTGCAGGAGTTTCTCATTTGCGTCTATGTCATCAATGTTCACCTTTTGAACAATATGAACAAGTTGTTCCAAGATAGGTTACTTCTCATTTAGGTCTTGAAATTTAAATGCATCAACAAATATTTCTTTAATTTCATGTAATACCTACTTATTTTGATGTTCTCATTTCAATTATTCTTGCTTCCTCTTCTTGTTCAATAAGTCCTGCAAGATTAGCATATGCTCGTAAGATAAGTTATCAGTATACCAATTTGGAATGACTATAAATTCATCAAGTGTAACTTCAAATCTCTTATCCTTCTTATTCTTATGTTATTTCTTCTTCATTGGCTCTGGTGAGATACTACTCGGTTTGTGTTCAGCTTTCAAAATACTAGTATCACCACTGATTGATACTATCTCCTTCTAAGTATTAAGTATCTGCTCGGCAAATGTATCAACACTCTTAACTTCAATAAATACCAGAGGAGTAACATTAGGTAATTGTACTAATGCTTGAATGGCCTCTTCCTCCTTAGGTTCCTATTTCTCCTCGGTCTCAAGAGTCTTGGTCACCTCTGTGAATTCTTCAAGTGATTTGGAGATATCTAATGCAGACTTATCTACTTGTTCTTCTTTGTTTTTATCTCCCTCTGCACTGTCTTCAAGGTTGGCCTCAATAGGTGAATCTGGAATTATGAGTGCCTCTTTTCCCTATTCCTCAACATTCAAACCTTGTGTTACCTCATCAACTGTTAAGTCCTCATTTTGTTCTTCCTCAACCTTATCTTTCTCCTCATCTTCAACATCTTCCTTCAATCATCCTCAACAATGTCAATCATTTTATCTTAAATATCACCACGTGTCTTATCCTCAGTATTATCTAGCTCATCAATGTCTTCTTTATTTTCAAGCTCAATTTGTTTATATATGCCTTCATCGTTATTCTTGTTAACTATTAATCCAAAGATAATCTTCCATATCCTTTGGGTTTGGTACACAACACCTTCTACATCATTCTTTAGTATGGAATAGGCTCTCAATTTAGGAATGAATCTATTCCTATATTGATCCATAAATTTTGCTTTATGATTCTTTGTTAACTCAGGCATAATTTGAGCTAATGTTCCTTCTCTGATTTTCCTTTCTGTCACCATGGCATGCTTCCATCTCTCATCAATTTTGTTTGCTAGTTCATCAGGGACTAGGTTCCTAATCTCCAAAAGGTGTCATCTTATATGATACTAACATGTCCATCATAGCTTCTTCTATCTTAGTCTTATCAGTTTTTCTTAATTTCTCAAACTTAATAAACTTGAAACTTGACAAACCTACTAAATTCTGGATGTTGTGACAAATTTTGTTAACATTAGAAGGATGTCTGTGTGTTGCAACTTTGAACTTGTTGATGTCCTTAGTTTCTATCAGCTCTTCATCTTCTACATCTTCACCCATAATATATTTTCTTATCAGCTTCCTTTTAGGGTGACTCGACTCAGATTCAGTTTGAACTTGTTTTCTTTTCCATGAGCTTACCCCTTTAGCATCATTTACCAACTTATTCTTTGGTGGTTCAACAAATATAATAACTGTTGATGCCCTGGTTCTTGGTTGAGATGTGGCATGAGGAGTAGATTTCTGCTGTGAACTCCTCCTCTTGGCTGGCTTGACAACCATCACTTTCTTGTCCTTTTTGTCCACTTCTTACTACCCTTGGTACTACAACTTGCAAATAGGTGTTATCAGTATCAACTAGAAAGCAAACATCATTATAATGTTTCTCCACTAGTGATATCGGGATTATGCTCCTTAGTCTCATCTTTTTCTTGAACTCCACAAAATAATTACCCATGACAGTATAAAAATTCTCTCCTAATTGCTAAATGAACTCGGTAATCTGAACTATTACTGGTAGGTCCTGACTCCATACAACATATCCAATAGTAGGAAAAGTGTTATGTACATAGAAGAATATACAAACAAGTAATGAACCGAACTTACACATAGAGTTATTTTCCTTCCTAATTGTTGATAGGTTCACGACAAGTTGAGTCATCTGTAACTCAAAAATATCATAAGTATGATCCTTCTTCACTATTTTCCATGCTTGATCAACTTCTATACATGGGACATTGTCCAATCTGTTGGATTGATAGAATTTGTGTGCAATGTCTCTGACTCTAAAATCAATTTTTGGATCGGTGATCATAGAAATTACCATTCCTCATTTTCTCCAATTGGCCAAAGTGAACTTTTCAATATCCTATTTTTTTCTGACAATGCATAGTACACTTCCCTTGCACAATGTGATAACCAGTAACTCGGTGAATAATATATTTTGTTATCTTTATTGGTCCATTTTCTTACCATAGACACATATCATGTGTTCTGCTCAACACAATCCTGATCCATTTGATCTTAAAGTCATGCGGGAAGCCTAGGGCACATACTAACCCTTTCTTGACAATATGTTGATGATCATCCTTTAAAACTCAGTTTTCACATAATTTACCATAAGCTTCCCTCAATTCAAAGTCTCCAATTTCTCTAAATTTGCATTGTATAGTCAGAAAATGGAAGCACTTCCATGGTAGACTGGTTTATCCTTCTGAGTAAGTGGTTTTGGGTTCATTTCAGGTGCCTCAAATGGGTTCCTGATTTAGACCTGGCTTTCCCCCTATTTTGCCCCAATTCTCCACCTTTCTCTGGCCAATTCCTGGCATTCTGGACTGCAAATCTATGTTTTTTGACCTCAGGGTCAGTGTAAAATTTTTGGGTCTATGTCAAACTCAACCTTGACCTAGGTCAAGGTCAACCTCACCCATGACCTAGGTCAAGGCCGACCTTGACCTTGACCCAGGGTCTACATTTCAGGGTACCATAGTTTTCGGATGTCGGTCTTTGAAAAGGTTAATTCCCGCTTTCGGGTCAGTTGTTTCAGATTCTGAAGTGGTAAATCATAAATTAAATTTAACTTAGGTCCTCTTCTAGGGGAATGGGTCTAATTGGAATTTAATTCTCCTATGTCGGCCTCTCTAGAAGATTGTGCCCTAGTTTCATATAAAAGGAAGCCTTTCTCTCTCATTTTCTCTAAGCATTACGAATGATCATCAAGCAAAAAGTTCAAGCATCCATTGTTTTACATGTTTTCAAGATTTCAAGGTGTTCAAGTATTCCTCTCAATCATTTAAGATATCCATTTAAGATCAAGGATTCAAGATTTTAAGCCTTTGAAGGGATTTGGTTCCAACATTCAAGATTCATCATTCAAACCCTAGATCTAGCCATCATGGTGGTGTGATCTTCCTTCAAGATCCTTTGTGCATCCTCAAACACTCATTCATTCTCTTCAAGGTGGATTTAAAGTATAAAATCATGGAGGTTTATGGTTTCTCTTGAGTCCAAGCTTTCATATTTACATCCTTTCTACATTTGAATTACAATTGCATATCTATTGAATATCATAGCTTCATTCTTAGATTCAATTCTACTACTTGCTAGCATTCTATACTTTATTGATTTCAAGGTTAATTCCTAAATCAAGGTTTGACTAAGGCAAACCCCTCCCCCCCAACATACAAATCTCTTTTTCTTGTAGGTACAGGTTCAGGACTGAAGATTTGAGACTAGATCTGGATACCCTTTTTAGCGAACTATCAGGATCCACGAACAGATTTTCTGTCGGACCTGTGCAGGCCAGGGTCAAGATTATTGGGTTAGTGGTGAGATTATTGGGTCAAGGTCGACCTTTTTCACAAGACGGTGTCAGATCGGAAAAAGATTTATGGGTTTTGTTTGTCTCTGCGTTTCCTTTCCGCATCATACTTTAGAGTTTCCAGAAATAGAGTACAGATCCCAGAAAACAACATTATTTGATCTGCAATTATTTAAGGTTAATACTTCCTCTCATCCTTTTCAATTACTATTATATATCATATCTATTTAATCATAAAACATAATTTAAGATCTTCTTCCTTTCTCCCATTTCTGAATGATTGATTCATTTGTGCACTGATCCTACTCTAGGGTTAATCAACTTGGATCTCTCATTTGTGCATTTAGGGTTAAAAGAGGAATATATTATCTTCCTTCCCCCTATATTCTTAATCACATTTCAATACACACATTCAAAAACTAAATTAAATGTAAATGTTAAGGAAATATACAATCTACAAAACAAACCAATCAATCCAATTTCCCCCCTTTACATTTTGGTGAACCTGCTATAGACAACTCTTTCTTTTTGGTGTTAGATTTACATGTTTATGCTAGATCTTGCATGTTCTTTCAATTAAATCTAAAATTCATAAATCAATATCTTGTGTTAGTTCATTTTCATTGCATTGGTGTATGAGCTTTACCACTTCTAGTCCTACTTATAGTATCCCGGTTAGAAGAAGCCGTAGACTTATGGGTTCCTTTGATTCCGAGTCTTCCTCTTCTTTCCTTAGAATCCTATATGATAATTTGATAACTCATGATTCCAATCCTTCTATGGAGCATAACTCTTCTCACTCATCCCATGATGAGGATGATTCTTTAAGAGTTCCTCCTGAACAAGTGCAAAAACTCTCAACCAAACTTGATAAAATGGGAAATTGGATTATCCAAGAAAACCATAATCAAGATTCTATCCAAGCTATAGAGGCTATTAAGAAAGTCCTCTGTGATAATGATCAAGGTGTTAACTTCTTGCGTGGTCTCACTCATCTTGTGCATTCAAATGTTAAACCTTTAGCTCAAGAGGCTCAAGAATTAGGATATACACCTCCTATCACTAGTCAAGGACTTTCTTCAGCTCCTAGAATTCCTACTTATACTTCTCCTTTGATGAATACATCTATCCCAATAGCATCTATTCCTATGAGTTCTCCTATGGTATCTTTACCTACCTCACAACCTTCATATCATACTGTACCTTTTACTTATTCTAATCCCCTTCCAACTGTGGTACCTAATGTTCCACCAGTCGTGTCTTCTATTCCTACTACTTCCTACACTTTTCCTAGTGTTCCTAATATCTCTATGCCACATGTTTCCTCTAATGATTCCACAATTATTAGTTTGGCTCAAACTGTGTCATATTTACAATAACAACTTGCATCTTTAACCCAATCCAAGTTTAGCATTCCTACATGTGACAAGGGTAGTCCTTTATCCTTAGACATCATTCATGTTGCTATCCTTCAACAAGCTGATATGCCTCATCTTGAGAATTAAAATGGTAAAGGCGATCCTATCACTCATGTTAAAATATTTCAAATCCTTTGTAGTGATTATGCTCATGACCATAGGATTTTAGCTAAATTGTTTGCTAGAAATTTTCATGATAAGACTTTGCAATGGTATTTTTCTTTACCTCCTTATTCAATTGATTCTTTTCCTAAAATTGCTAATACCTTTATCCAACAATTTCAAAATAACATTGGTCCACAAGTTTCCTTAACTGATTTAATGCATTGTCAACAAAACATTAAGGAAAAATTGACTGATTTCATTGGTAGATTTAAGCATTTGTATGCTCAGATTTCTTATCTTGTTCCTAATATTGATATTCAACACATGTTTATTTCAAATTTACAAAAATATATTAGAGATAATATTCTACTTACTGAATTTACCTCTTTTAAACAACTTTGTGCATCACTTCACCATTATCAGTTACAAGTGAGTCAATTTGAGAGCAACACTCCAATGGCTCCTGTTCCCATTGATAAGAGTGACAATGCTCCTAATCCTAATAAGTTTCAGAAACCTAACAACTATGTCAAGATTAATAACCAGATGAATGTGGTTGCTGATCAAGTTGTTGTTACATCCAATAATGCCACTTCTGCATCCACTACTTTCTGTATGAATCGTACATTTACTCCTCTCTCTAAAACTTTGCATTCTATAATGATTAGGTTGTTAAGTTCTAATATGATTACCTTGCCTCCTATTTTACCTCTTCTCCCTACCACAATAGCATCCAAATACTTTGATTCTAAGGCTTTTTGTCAATACCATCGCCAAAATGGCCATGATACTGAAAAATGCTATTCTCTAAAGCATAAAATTCAAGATTTAATTGATTCTAAGGCTTTGTCTGTTGATAATTTTGATGGTAGTGGAAATAAATCTATTTCTCCTCCTAATCAAAACCTTCAAATCTATACGAATCCTTTACCTACACATGATACTAATACCATAGCTCAACCATCTTCTGTGGATATTAT
>MU225140.1:729259-743295 GCA_018584345.1 Thuja plicata | reverse complement strand
GAAATAAATCTATTTCTCCTCCTAATCAAAACCTTCAAATCTATACGAATCCTTTACCTACACATGATACTAATACCATAGCTCAACCATCTTCTGTGGATATTATTTATGATTCAAAGATGGATGACCTTAATCACATTATTAATGATGTGGAGTGTGTTGTTTCATCTCAACCTACTGTTCAAGATCCTTCACCTCTACTTCAACTTCCAATTCCATCTAAACCTCAAAAACAAACTAAGGATAAGCAACCTCAGGAACTTTTAATCACCGTTGATGATTCTGAAATGATTAAATCTCCTGATGGTCCCCTTTATATCTATGCTAGGATTGCTAAGATACCTACTCGTGGTTGTCTTGTTGATCCCACATCTTTAATAAATGTCATTACTGAGGAAAATCTTTTTATGAAAAACTTACAACGTGATTGCTATGATCCATCTGATGCATGGATCCAAACTTGCAATGGTTTTCTTTATCCTGCACTTGGTTCTATCAATTACCTGTTGAACTTTGTGGTAAGGTTGTAGATACTACCTTCATTGTTATTCCTACTTTTGATCAATTTCAAATCAAATTCAGTTTACCTTGGATATCTACTATGCACGCTATCTCTTCTCCTATTCATAAATGTCTTAAGTTCATTCATAATGGAGAATTCAAAATGATTAATCATAGTTTGTATCAACCTTCTAGACCTAGAGATTGTGCTACTCTTTATTTCTTTTGGCCTTCATTACCTAACTCATGTCCTCCTTGCCCTGATCATCTTTTTTGCTCATACCAAGCCTACAAACATCGCAAAATTGTTGAGTTAAGCATGCCTCAGATAGATCTCAATCGTGGTCTTTTGCCTACTCCTTCCATACCTCCTTTAGACCTTATTCTAATTCTAATAATCTAGCTCCTACTATTTCATTACCACCCATTGAGAATCCTCCTATAGAACCTGTGAAGGAATCTGTGGTCATTCCTCCTAGTTCTCAACCTATGTTAAGCAAAGAAAAATGCAATAAATCTACTAATGAATGTCATAAGAAGCATAGAGATAACTTCTCTTCTTCAAAACTCTTTACCTTCTTTTGACGAACCTATGTTTGATGTGTCGAAAGAAGTCAATATCCATAATGATGTTAAGATGAATGATTCTGATGATCCTATTCGCATCTTAGATCCAATTTCAATTAATCTTGATGAGGAAGATACTTTAGATGATCCTATTGATCTTAGTGATGAATATGAGACCATCGATCTTGATACTGACTTACCTTAGATTCTTTCAAGTCAATTAAAAATACACCTAGTATCGAGCAACATGATTCTCAAGAGGATCCTTGTTTGGAACTAGCTATCATTCCTACTATATTGGATATAGTCCCTCTTGCGAGTTGCCCACCTACCCTAAATTACATAAACCAAGATGGGGAGGGTTGGTGATGCGCTTGATTGGCTTATCCTTCATGGTAGCCCTTTTTGTGTTTGCATGCTGTATTGTGCTTCTCCCGTAATGTGTTTGCTAAATTTTTGTTAGATTCTTTTATACGACCCTTGTTATTTTGTTGGTGCAAGGTGATAAAAGATTCAAACCTGTTGTACAATTCCTCTATATGTATCTTTATCCTTCTATATGTTATTTCTATGTTATGTTGTACTTGTGCTATTATTCATAAATGTTTCCCTTGTATAATCTGCTTGGATCTGTGACATGGTAGCACTGATTCTTTTTGGTCTCCAGGATGTGGTCCGAAAAGATTCTTCTTCGTGAAATCTTAAGTTTCTTTCCTCTATTGTGATTGTAGTTCTACTTTCTTTGGGGAATGATGTCAATTCATTTGCAATAATATCATATTTATATGTACATGTTATCTTATGATCATACTGACCCCACAGTAGGTAGATCCCTTATGTTCTCTTTTGTTTGTTTATGTTTTATTTCCCTTGATTTGTCTTCATTTGGGGGCATCTCGTAGTGGAAACATAATCCGTAGAGTTTTTTATGTTTCCGTTCAAGCCATTTCTCATGTTAAAGTGTTAGCAATGACTTTAATGTGGGGGCATACGCTCTACTCACTTTTCACACACACGCACGTTCAAAATATTTTCAAGCACTTAAAAACTTTTTCCCTTTATGGATTAAAAACTAATCCTTAAAGCATGGACATTTTACATTTTATTTTACCTTTTTAGGATCTCTTGATCCCTCCAGTTTAAATTTACATGGATCTCTTGATCCCTCTAGTTTCAATGTTTTTGATCCCTTTAAGAATAGATCTCCCTGATGGGTTGACTAGTGAGTAGACACATTCACTAGGTGGTTCAATTCCATCTTTCCAGTTACATTGTTTACTTGTGTGGTTCACAATGGGACATAAGTTCTCATTGGGAAAGATAATCACACCCTCTCTCTCTCTCCTTAAACTAGCGATGTCTCTCTTATCATGATCTTAGGGTTGATAAAGACTTAAGTCCCTTGGGGGCTTGAGGATTTCTTTGTCCCTTTTTGATTCCAATAAGATTGTCTATTCTTTATGATCTCCTTTACCAAGAGTTTGTGTTGAGTCCATACTCTTGCTAAAGTGGGGGCTAAATGTATAGTCAAAAAATGGAAGCACTTCCATGGTAGACTGGTTTAGCCTTCTGAGTAAGTGGTTTTGGGGTCATGTCAAGTGTCTTGAGTGGGTTCCTAATTTAGACCTGGCTTTCCCCCTGTTCTGCCCCAATTCTCCACCTTTCTCTGGAGATTCCTGGCATTCTAGACTGCAAATCTGTGATTTTTGACCTCAGAGTCAAGGTCAAACTTTTGGGTCTATTTCAACCTCGACCCTGACCTAGGTCAAGTTTGACCTCACCCTTGACCTAGGTCAAGGTTGACCTCAACCTTGACCCAGGGTCCAGATTTTAGGGTCCCACAGTTTCTAGATGTCGGTCTTTGAAAAGGTTAATTCCCACTTCCGGGTCGGCTGTTTCGGGTTCCGAAGTAGTAAATCCTAAATTATATTTAACTTAGGTCCTCTTCTAGGGGAATGGGTCTAATTGGAATTTAATTCTCCTATGTCAGCCTCTCTAGAAGATTGTGCCCCAGTTTCATATAAAAGGAAGCATTTCTCTCTCATTTTCTCTAAGCATTACGAATGATCATCAAGAAAAAATTTCAAGCATCCATTATTCTACATGTTTTCAAGCTTTCAAGGTGTTCAAGTCTTCCTCTCAAGCATTCAATCTCTCCATTGAAGATCAAGGATTCAAGATTTCAAGCCTTTGAAGGGATTTGGTTCCAACATTCAAGATTCATCATTCAAACCCTAGATCTAGCCATCATGGTGGTGTGATCTTCCTTCAAGATCCTTTGTGCATCCTCAAATGCTCATTAATTCTCTTCATGGTGGATTTCAAGCATACAATCATGGAGGTTTATGGTTTCTATTGAGTCCAAGCTTTCATATTTACATACTTTCTACATTTGAATTACAATTGCATATCTATTGAATATCATAGCTTCATTCTTAGATTCAATTCTACTACTTGCTAGCATTCTATACTTTATTGATTTCAAGGTTAATTCCTAAATCGAGGTTCAACTAAGGCAAACCCCTCCCCCCTAACAAACAAATCTCTTTTTCTTGCAGGTACAAGTTCAGGACTAAAGATTTGAGACCAGATCTGGATACCCTTTTCAGTGAACTATCAGGATCCGTGAATAGATTTTCTGTCGGACCTGTGCAGGTCAGGGTCAAGATTATTGGGTCAACGGTGAGATTATTGGGTCAAGGTCGACCTTTTTCACAAGATGGTGTCAGATTGGAAAAACATTTCTGGGTTTTGTTCATCTTTGCATTTCCTTTCCGGATCATACTTCAGATTTTCTAGAAATAGAGTACAGACCCAAAAAAACAACATTCTTTGATATGTAATTCTTTAAGGTTAGTACTTCTTCTCATCCTTTTCAATTACTATTATATATCATATCTATTTAATGATAAAACATAATTTAAGATCTTCCTTTCTCCCATTTCTGAATGATTGATTCATTTGTGCATTGATCCTACTCTAGGGTTAATCAACTTAGATCTCTCATTTGTGCATTTGGGGTTAAAAGAGGAATATCTTATCTTCCTTCCCCCTATATGCTTAATCACATTTCAATACACACATTCAAAAACTAAATTAAATATAAAGGTTAAGGAAATATATAATCTACAAAACAAACCAATCAATCCAATTTTTCTTCCTTTACATGCACATATAACATGCTCGCACATCATGTATCATGAGTACCTTAGGTGTAATAGATGACAGGACTCACGTAAGATCTCCCTTCATTGCAGTTTCAGGAAAAACTCAAAAATTTGGTAGTGCACACGCATCGCTCCTGACCAACTGAACATTCATCATTGCTTTGTCTTGTGTTTTCACACCAATGAATGAACTGGCTACCAGTTCTACAAGTTAGGGTTCACAAAACAGGTTCTGTGTAACTCGGCAACAACGGGTCTTCAACCTTCTCAATACTTGTCGACGATGCATATGTGGAATCTTTTCAAACTCTACTCAAATCTCTCTTGAATCATCTTTAGAATGCTCTGCAAACTCTAATAATTGTGTGGAATGAAGAATGAATGCCTAAATTGATTATATACCCTCAAACAGTTAGATTAGGTCTTCAATAAATGCTTCATTCAGTGGTAGATGGATAAAAGTTGTCCTTGACCCTTGATTAAATAGCTCGATTATCACACACCACTTAGTTAGAATAGTGACTCGGTCACTAGTGATTCTCGTTTGACTAATGCTTGGTTGACATATCAAATTGGTTGGTATGGAAGCTCGACATATGCTGATACTGATGCTCGACATCAAATATTCATTACAATTCTTTTTCTTGGTTCTTGCCTAAAATTTGTCCTAATGCATCTTAAATTATGCATATATGGACTTTAATACATCTTATGTTAGGAACTGGTGTAAAATATGACATTTGAGAAAATAGTTCCTTACATACCTTTCTTCTTAATTGGAAGTAGTGTGATCGCCTAATCCATTGGATTGGGTGATCTTGGCTTCACTAGATCCACTATTGCTTGCTTCTTCTTTCTTTATCCATGTTAGATTCATCTGATTCCTTATCTTCTATACACTAGGTGTTGGGGCTCTGGTCTTTCAATCTCTCTTGGTATGACCAATCTTGAGACAACTATAGCAGACCATACTTCCATTCATCCAGCTTTTGGATTTACCTAAAAAATGTATACTAATACAATTCTCTGCAACATGACCATATTCATTTCAATAATGACAATTGTACCTTGTATTATAATCCCAATTGAATGTGTTACTTTTCCTTGGTGTATTACCTTGTTTCTTGGATGTCCATTTGGATTTTGCACTCGATCTGCAATCTTGAGTTCTATGACCAAATTATGACAATTGTAGCAATGTCCTTGGAATCTAGGTGAAGTAGGTGTATTTCTAGTCTTTGACCTGCATTCATGTGCCTGATGTCCATGCTTCTTACAGTTAAAATAGTATCCATTAAATTTAGGTTTAGGATTTGACTTACTATTCTTGCTTCAACATATGTTTGCTATGTGACCTGGTTTCCCACAGTGATAACACATAGGCTTGTTGTTCTTTGGCTTTGCATTCCTCAGTTCTCCACTCTTTGATGATTCTCCTTCTTCAGTGGAAGACTAATTCTCAGTATGTCCAAGTCCAGATGTGTCATTATTCCTTATTGGCAATCTCATAAGTTCCTCAAAGTATCTCAATGCTTTGTTTGGTTTATTTATCCTCTCAATGAGTCCTCTTTTAGATCTCAACTCATTTTTCAGTTGATTGTTCTTAGATCTCAGATATGTGATTTCAATTTCTTTTATGTATATCTCTTGATTTGCAAATAACAGTTGGTTGACGATGTCCAACTAATTGTTTGTGAGATTCTACACATTACTAGTCCTTTCATCAAGTCTGGTAGTCATATGTCTCTTGTCTTCTTCTGCCATTGTCTTGTCTTCCTCAACTTTCTTCTTTTGGTCAATCACCTAACATAGTGTTATTGATTGAGTTTCTTGTTTGACTTGTTCTTTTAGTGTGTTGTTCTTCTCCAATAGATCTTCAATTTCTTCATTACATTCTTTTGAGTCTCCATTGTCAAATAGACCTTTAGTGTCTTCTTCTTTATATTGAGTATCTTTCATCTAAGTTGCTAATTCCTTCCTAGCTTTTAAGGATTTCCTCAATTCTTCTCTTTCTCTCTCAAGATGTTGTAGTGCCAGCTAAATATCAATCTTATGATTCTCAATGACCTTTCCCAACTTAGAAGCCTCCATTTCCAAGATCTTAACTCTCAAGTGGTTATACTTCTTTTAAGAGAACAAAGCTCTGATACCAATTGTTGGAAGTCTAATATGGTAAAGCAGTAACTGAGAAGAGGGGGGGGGGGGGGGGGGGGTGAATCATATCTATAAAAATTCTACCAATTCTAAACAAACTGATTCAACCATGTATTTATAAACATAAACTAAAATGCTGTAAATATTTAACATCTAATCATGAACACATAACACAAAGATTTTGGTAACCCAGAAACCCTTGAAGGTAAAAATGGGGTGGGGATGACACCCAAAAATATTCACTACTGTAGTAATAAAGTGTTCCTATTAGGGCTACAAAGTTTTGATCACTTTTGATGATCTACCCTATGAGGGGTCTACCATGTTAAGAGCTTACAAACTTATACAATCTACCTTGTTAAAGGATTTAAAATTACAACAAAGTAAGCACTCGGTTAGTAGATTTAAAAAATCATGTTAGGACCACTTTGTTAAGAGATTTACCCTAATTCAATTGCTAGAATGTATCAGTACCTGACCCTTCAGTCTACAATACAAATGTTGATAATAGATCTCCTCTTTCCAACTCTTAACTGATCGATCAATCTGATTTATCTTTATTCTTCTCTTCACTTCTCTGCTCAGTCACTCTGTCTGGTGAATGCTTCAGATATGCAAAACATGCATATACTTATGATCTCTTCTCTTCACATCCGCATCCAAACACATACACTTGCACACACACATGGATTAGGGTTTGAAGCATCCCATATATAGATCATCAAGATCAAGATAAATGATCTAGATCCATCATCTTTTTCCACTTAGGCATCCCTAATTTATATTGGTTGCATGGCTTGCATAGGGAACCATGATCATAAAAATAACCCACAATTAATGCATTAACTCTCTGTGCATGATCATTAAATGATACATAGAAGTCGGCCAATATGGTTTACCTTGGTGTTTGTATCATTCCAAACACATATACAAAAACTATTTTACTTGGCATAACCAAACACTGGTTCTTGGTCAATACTATCTTGCTCGACATAACTATATGCTGTCGCTCAACACTAACTCTTCTATGTAACTCGATAATCATTCTGCTCGGCATCCATTGAGTACCCGGAGACCTCTCACTCGCTCGATAGTAACTACTGCTCGGTCTTGATGTTGGAAAGTGATCACTTTTGTATGTGTTACATCACTTTTTGCTTGTCATTTATGGAAACATATCTGGCATATTGATCGATTGATTTGAAGCTAAGTTTTGGTAATTCAATTCTAGAATCGACTAAGTATAGAAGAAGAAATACAAAGGTATTTTACGTATCGAAGATCAAGATTGATAAGTTAGGATGTGCGAGCTTAGAGGGAGATATTATGGGGTATGTACGACCTACATCTAAGATCGATTTGATTTTGGTGACAATTATAGAGAGTTATAATGAATTAAAGATAGACAACATCAATAGAAAAATGATACAAAGTAGTTGAACTGAAGCGATGATTTGGGGAGTATGAGGTGGACTCCTGAAAAGCTAAGTCAGATTATGGTTATGGATAATATATATTTTGATTATGTAAGAGCACCAACTATGTATTTGATATTTGCATTATTAATTGTATTTTTTATTGAGAGCTGACTATGTAATATTTGGTTAAGCGAGCCGACTTGGTAAAGAGAAAAGATATATATATGGAGTTATTTTGTAGAGAGAAGATATAGATGTGAAAGATGGATGTATTGATGGATATGTGACATGTATGAGATGAAAATGGTAGAGTAGAGGATTAACAAAGATCATTGAAGAACTATGACTCGAACTATCTAAGCATTGAAGATGCTTGTTTTATTCATGACTGAGAACACTTTGTAACATAAGTATTATTGTAAGAGTTGTAAGCTTAGTTGGCCCCTAACAGGGTGTTGTATACCTTTAACATGTTTGTTATTCCTTTAACAAGGAATTGTACTATGTAATATTCAGCTCCTAACAGGGCTAGGTCTCCTAACAAGGACATTATACTTTAGAGCATGCTTGTGGGTACCATCCCCACCAGGGTTTTCCCTTGGAGAGGGTTTCCTCAAAAACAAATAATGCTGATATGATTATTGTGTTATTTTCTTATGTTCTTTTGATTTCAATATGCTTATGGTTTATGTTGAATTGGTTCAAAGTTTATTTTAAGTGTTGTAATACTGATTCACCCCCCTCTCAGTATTACCTAATCCTAACAATTGGTATCAAATATTTTGGCCCTTGGAGAGAAAGCTTAATAGCTTAAGGGAGATCAGAATGGATTTAGATAATTTGCAAAATAACTTTGAAGCTGCACTTGAAGACCTTGATAAAGCTAAAACTGAGAATGGAGACTTGAGATTCAATTTAAGGAGAGCAGATGGATTCATCAATAAATTGAAAGAACAACTTGAACTTTCCAAAAATTAGAGACAAGACCTTGTGGTTCAGATAAAATAAGATTCAGACAATGATAATTCAGATTAGATAAAGCAACTTGAAAAAGAGAATGACAATCTGAAGCTTTAGAATGAAGCAATGCCTAAATAAATTCAACAAGAAAAAGATGTTAAAAACAAGATTGAAGAAGATTTGATAAATGCAAATGTTTTGATGGAACAAATGAAGAATGAGGTTGACCATTATAAGAACAAGTATCTAGAATTGGAGAAATACAATTAGATCATAAAAGGTGAACTTGTTGAGACAAATAGACACATTGAGAAACTAAACATGAGAAGTGACTTGATCGATGAACAACGAGACAGATAGAAACATAAAGGTTATATGATTGGTATTGGCTTCAATGAAGCTGAATGTTCCAAGAATCAAGAAGAGAAACCAAATGTGAAGATTGATGAAGAAAAACCTACTGTTGAAGAACCTAGAGAATAGATCAGACCTTTTAGAGGTAGATGTTTTGGTTGTAACAAGTTTGAACACATGAAAAGAGATTGTAGAGGGCCCCTTTTAAAACTTTTTCTGGTTATTGTTTTAACTATAATGCATATGGGCACAAGAAAGTAGAATGCAGGAAAATAAATCAATTTGGATATAGACAAGACAATAGAGGAGAACATACAGTGAAACCTATATGTTATAGATGTAATAAAATTAAACACATTGAGAAGTTTTGTAAGCTTCAAGTAAATCAAGACAAAAGACCTCCTATATGTTACAAATGCATCAATCCAGGACATATAGCAAAGTTTTACAGGTATAATGGAGTGAACAACATAAGAGTACCACCTCCTAGGAATACACAAAAGAATGACAATGATACTGGTAAGAGTATTATAGAACTAAAGAATGATTTTGACAGTTGTTTCAAGAAAGCAGACGATGACAATAGTGGAAAGATATGGAAAATCAAAGAGACAAGTGAGATATTGGTTCAAGGAGAGATAGTAGATGTTACTAGATCTTTGGCTGATGTTAACAAAGTAGAATCGACATAATTGGCCAATCATGGCCTTAAGGGGAGCATTGTATAAAGATATCAAAATATATCTTGCCCCTAATTATGTGGATTAAGCTCTAGTGAGCTTAGGTGTGATATTGGCCGACATCATGGAATGTATATCTAAGAGCACAACATCGAACAATGCATATATTATGATCATGAGATTTATAATTGATTGGACAAAATTGGGTAATGTGATCTTTTAATAACTTAACATTGTATAAAGCACCTAATGGTTATCTATTTCCTTACAATTTAAAGAGTAGTGACCTAATGAGATTAGAGAGTAGGGACATTCAGACTATCTAGCAATTACCTTGCATGATCGATCGAAGCGTATACTCAAAATTCAACATGTAAAAGGTATTTACATGATTTACAGTTATAGAAACTATGGATGCACTTGTGATATATGATGTTGTGGAAAGACCTAGATATAAATTCAAGAAACATCCTTTTAAGTTGTGTGAGGATGATCCGGAAGGAGAATTTTCCCAGACACCGTATGACATTTTGCATGTTAAAGACATTAGGGCATATATTCATTGCAAGTATGACATACTGGGTATTGATGGTATTTCTACTGAAATGGAGTACATGAATGATAATGGCATTATGAGAGACGAGTTCAAACATGTTGATAAGTTAAACATTATGAAAATTCTGGACTTATACGAATTGAACGAAGATGAATGGTTTAAGATATTGCTGAGTAGAGTTCATCATCAGTTTATTTGGATATGTGAGCAACTTGTGAAGATTTACAGTCAATTGATACATGGGATTACTGGACTAGATAATACTAGAATCATCCATGTGGTAGAGAAACATGTTAAGAAGCAAGTTGAAACCCTAACACACTCTAAATGGGATAGGCGAGCTATGATAGTGAATGACATATATCTACAGGATGTGAGATTGATTGCTATGATACTTGGTTACAAATTCTACTATAGTAGTAGACCTAATTCAGTATCTGCTGGAGTTATTATGATGGCCTACAAAATGGTTAAAGAAAATACAAAGTATAACCTATGCGAAGTATTGGCACAACAATTTTTGGAGAATGTGAAGTTGATAAAGAAAGACAAATCCAAAACCTTCAGATTTGGTTCATTACTAGTTCACATGTACATTCATATTGACCATGACTTTCTAGGAATTCACCCTAGTGGTTGGAGAAAAGGGATACCTATTGGTATTCAGATTTCATAGAGTTACATAAGGCAAAATAACACATGGGTTGATGGAGAACTATTTGGTATAATTAAGATTCTTTAGAGGCAGATGAAAGAAAGATACAAGATTCCTGAAAACTTAGTTGAAAAGTATAAGGATACAATCTGTTTCATGGTTGAAACTAATCGTGTATGCTTTGAGGTTATTTTTCCAAGGAAGAAATTGTGTTATCCTATGGAATATGAAGTGAGTTCAGAAGTGCTAATTATGCAGATTGAACATGTTCTGGCATCTGAGGTAGATACATCTGAGGAAAGATGAGGTACTTATAAAGAAAAATTAGCTAAAGTGAGAGAAGAAAAAACCAAAGGCTTGAGGAAAAGGAAAGTGGAAAACATTATTCATGAATGTGGAGTTAAGGAAGGATTTTCTGAGGAAGATTTGAAGGAAGTGAAGAGGAAGCTAGAAGAATGATCTTCTGGATTGGCAAGTACTTCATCCCTTCCACATCTTGAAGTTGTGATGGTAGCTACTACACCTAATATTGTTATTGATGTAGCCACCCCTTCATCATCTTTGAAGACCTCACATGCAATAAAATTGGTTCCTAGAGTGAACACTAGATCCTACAAACAAAATTCGCCACCTAAAGAACTAAGAACTAAGAGAGAAGAGAAGAAAGCTGAAAGTGAAAGACAAGTACGGAAACCAGACTTGAAAATGATTGAGAAGAGAGCTACTGAGAAAGGAAATCTAGTTATAATAAACAAGTACTATGATAGGTATGAGGAATCTGATAAGCTTAAGATTGAAGATATTGTAGTAAATCATTTACTTATTTTCAAGAAAAATTTGTTAGAGATTGAGGGCAGTGTACCTAAATATTTGTATGAGAGGTTGGAAATAAGAAAATAGTTAGCACACATTGAAGATGAGACTATTAGGAGTCAAGTAATTGATAAAATGTTACCTGTGATTTCTATGCAAGAGAGAGATATAATATTCAATGAACTGAAACCATTATTGAGGACTAAGGCGAGGTTAGTGAAAATTATTGCAAGAAAGTATGAATATGTTACTGAAGAGACTAAGAGAGAAGTAGATCAAATACTTATGTCAACTATTCTTGAGAAGACTTCACCTCCTAAGACTACAATACCTACACCCTTAGGAATGGGAGAGAGTTCCAAATCAGTTGAGGCAAGTGTTGAGAAAAGTGAAGATGATATGCAACCAGATTTCTACATTTCTGGTGTGCCTGTGACACTTGACACTTCTCATGATGAGAAGGATCCATTTGAAGGAAACATTGAAAGTGCAATGGCGAAAGAGGAAGGATAGAAAGAGGAAGAACAAAGAGAGGAAGAATAGAAATAAATGGAGCAGAAAGATGAAGAAGCAATAGTTGAAGACAAAACTGAAATTGTTCTATCTTATTGTTGTCATGTAAAGAAAAACCCATAGATGCTGATGTTGATTTCATGGATGAGGATGAGTTGGTGATTTTAGCCTTCACCGCACTCACTAAAGAAAAGGAGAGATCTGAGATGAAGAGTGACAAGAAGACTAAGGTAATGTCTAGAGAAATCAATACTATGAACAAATTGCTTCCGGTACCTATTGTTTTCCAGAGTAGAGATGATATAGAGAACGTGAAGATGACACTTGATGAGTTTGATGCTCACTATGAGAATCTAGTGAAGATTGTAGAAGAAAAGGAAGAGAAGAGCTACTTAGAGAAGAAAATGATTGAAGTTTTCCAGTCTATTTCTTGGGACTTGGGAATTTTGAAATCTTTTACTACAAAACCTAAGAGTTGTGTTGCACATGGCAGGACGTTATTCAGTTATTGCATGAACCCTATCAGACATGTTCAGAACATGGAATACATTATTGCTAAGGATAGGGAAACCTTGAACAACATGATGAATAGTTGTGAGGCCTCCTCACAGTCTGTAATGGAAATTGACAAAGAAGTAACAAGGATTTTGGATAATCTGAATGTGTTGGATATAGAGAAAGGGAGAGTCATGACAAGGTTTGGTTTGCTGAAGATTTTAATCACTCCTAAGCTATCAATTCTTGAAACTCACTTATTTGAGATGGAGAAGACTATAGAATTATTGAAAAAATCTATGTCCATAGAGCTGAAAGTAGCAGAGATATCATCATATGCATTGAATGGACTAATTCATGTTAGTCAGCTATTGGTTAAGTCATGGAGTGCAGAAGTGAAGATCTTAGAAGATTCTTTTTAAGATATTTTGAAAATGGTGAGCAAGCACTAGTTGTATTATTTTTATGCACCTTTGTCATTATTATCAAAGGGGGAGAAGAGAGAAGAAAAAATGAATACAGGAGAAGAGAGAAGAAGAAAAAATGAATAGGGGAGAAGAGAGAAGAATAAGAAATGAAGAAGAGACAGTTTTTGTTTTTGTTGGAACACTTAGTCATTTTTTTGTTAAGTGTTGCCATCAATGCCAAAGGGAGAGATAGTTGGAAAGTGATCAATTTTTTATGTGTTACATCACTTTTTGGTTGTCATTTATGGAAACACATCTGGCATATTGATCAATTGATTTGAAGTTAAGTTTTGGTAATTCAATTCTGGAATCGACTAAGTACAGAAGCAGAAATACGAAGGTATTTTGGGTATCAAAGATAGAGATTGATGAGTTATGATGAGAGAGATTAGATGGAGATATTATGGGTTATGTACAACCTACATCTAAGATCAATTTGATTTTGGTGACAATTACAGAGATTTACAAAGAATTGAAGACAGGCAACATCAACAAAACAATGATACAAAGCAGTTGAACTGAAGCGATGATTTGGGGAGTATGACATGGAATCCTGGAAAGCTAAGTCAGATTATGGTTGTGGATAATCTATACTTTGATTATGTAAGAGTGCCAAATATATATTTTATATTTACATTATTAATTGTATCTTGTATTGAGAATCGACTGTGTAATATTTGGTTAAGAGAGCCGGCTTGGTAAAGAGAAAAGATATATATATATATATATATATATA
>MU225140.1:666750-682809 GCA_018584345.1 Thuja plicata | reverse complement strand
CTGAATTTGTTTTAGGTTGCATGTACATTCCATAACACCTTTGAAGTGATAAGTTTTCTTTTAAAACTGTCTCTGAGGTTGAACATAAGATTGGAATGATCTTGACTCTATTGCCCATGGTAGAATATTGCACTGGTCTAATCATTATTTGGATTATAGTTATTCAGTTCATTGTTTATAGTTTTGTGATATCTTATCTATCTGTTCATTTCAAATTACATACATATTTACTAAACATTCTTTCAATTACTTAAAGTATTTCAGTTTACAGTTCATGATATATTGATTTCAGTTATATTGATTTCAAGTTCCTTGCCATACTTTGAGAGATGGAACT
The DNA here is from genome assembly GCA_018584345.1 of Thuja plicata. NCBI lineage: Eukaryota > Viridiplantae > Streptophyta > Pinopsida > Cupressales > Cupressaceae > Thuja > Thuja plicata. The sequence goes on along the minus strand of MU225140.1, from coordinate 682,472 downwards.
TTGAGTTCCATACACAGGTTATCTACTATAAAAATCCTGTTTAGGTGAAGGTTCACTCACCTTGGTCCTGCAGAGCCAGAAGCGTAGGGGAAGAGGATCATAATTGATCATTCCCGTTAGTTGGCCAAAAATAATTGGATTTCCCATCATTGGATTGGAAAGTCCAAAGGAAATTCAATTTAGCATTTTTGGGCACCAACACTGTTGATGGTGTCTTGTGACATACTTAGCAAGTACAATTTCATATCTTTGTTCTTCATTCTGATCTTCATCGCTCGATTTAGTATTGTGAGCATTTTCTTGATTCTTGGTGTATGCATCTTGTTGCTTAGTTGCATTGTTCTATCACTCAGGTAAGATGTCAGGTTCTTTGATGTAGGAAAATCTATTGTAATCTTCTAGTTCCTTTCTACTTTCTTCATCATTTTTCTCAGCAAAATTCATCCACTTTAACATTTGCACTCTCAATGATTTTGTTAGAAGATTTGTTCAGACATTTATAAGCTTTGCTTTTAGTAGAATATCCTAGAAATATTCCTTCATCACCTTTAGAGTCAAGTTTTCCATTTCTATCATCTTTAAATATATAACATTGAATTCCAAAAATTCTAAAGTAACTCACATTTGGTGTGTATCAATACCATAGCTCATAAGGTGTCTTATTGGTGTCTTTCTTCAATTGAACTTGGTTCAGTGTATAGACAACAATACTTACAACTTCTCTCTAGAATGTTTGTGTGATGCCTTTTTTAAATCATTAGTGTTCTAGCACAGTCAACAATTGATCTATTCCTCCTTTCAGCAATCCCATTCTATTGTGGTGTTCTCGGTGTAGAAACCTATCTTGTAATTCCATGCTCATTACAAAAGTTTTAGATTAAGGTAAATACAGGTTTTGAATGGAACCCGAAAGCATTTACAACTCATAACAAAAGATAAAAAACAATAGCCCTTACAAACATCGATAGTCTATTATACATTGAGAAGAAAGACCCCAGCTAACCCCAGTAAAATTAAAAAAAGACACAAAAAGCAGCCAAAAAATAGTTACCAGCACATCATCCAGGCTAACTACCAGTGAAATAGAATGAGAAACTACTTAATACTTTGAAAGGCTTTCTCAACCTCTTTCTACATATCTTCCATCATATTGATGGATTCTTTAAGGGATTTCAGCTCCTTAGGTATTTCTAGAAGTTTCCTTTTGATGTAGCTTCTTGTTCTGGTTATTGGGCCTGAACTCCCAGCTTTGTCTTCCATTGTGATAGTTGTATTATCCAGCATGATGCTCTCCAGATAGGCATACAAAGCCTTAAGATTAGACACTAAGACTTTAAGCCCCTCTTTGCTATGCTTAAGAATGATACTTATCATATGCCCATTATGGCTAATTTTTTCTTTCATATCTTTCAACTTCTCCTCCACCAGAGCACTGATTCTGGCCGTTATCTCTTCATTCAAGTTATTATTATTTACCTTCATCAAAAGATCCTTTTCTATCTTTTCCAACTTAGTTTTAAAGGGCTCCATGGCTTCTTCCATCTCCTTCAAGTGTTGCTTCATTTCATTCATGTCCTTGTTGATCCACTTATCCATATTAGCACCATGATCCTCATTACTCTTAGGGATTCTGTCATCAATGTCAAACCCAAAATTAGTTTGGTAGCCTGAATCTTTTCTCTATTTTTTCTTATTTCTATCACCAGCCCTAAGATTAGGATTCTCATTCAACTCCTCCTTGTCTTTACCCTCATACTCTTATTCTTCTATTTCCTCCTCTTGATTTTATTCTTCATTTACCCTATTCTCATATTCCTCATTCACGAGAATCTCCTCCTCATTCACATAGGCATCCTCCTCATTCACAAAATCATCCTTCTCATTTACATGATCCTCGTCATTGTTCCTAGGTTCTTCCTCCTCATTCACAGACTCATCCTCCATTTTCTCTTCCTGTACGTTCTCTTCTTCATTACCCTGAGGGGCTAGGGTTTGGTCTTCAGAATCCTCTTCTCTATCCATATTTTCCTCAATATTACTCCTTGCCCTCTTCTTTGATTCCACTTTTTTTCTTTCCAGCTTTATTTTCTTGACATTCCCTTTAACCCTTTTAGGAATGGGTTCTGGGATGTGATTCCTGGCATAGTCCGCAATAATTATGATTAACCCTTCATGCAACACCAGATTGCTGGCCTTTTTCTTGTGCTCCATAATGCTGGTGTTCAGAGAACTAAGTAGATAGAAAGGAAACAAGACTTTCTTGATATGTCTAAAATTATTAACTAAAACAAAGTGAAGATTGTAGATTTTTGAGTAGTGCCCATCTAGAGTAAAATAGTCTATCATGACCGTCAAAATATTATCCCAATGACTCTTAATCTTCCTTATATCTACATAATCTCCACACCCTTTTCTTAGGAGAGCTTCTTCATCTTCAGATTTAGGGAAAATCTTAAAAGCTTGAGACCCCATACATTTGTTGTCCCTATAAAATTTCATACCTTCTATGGACAACCCCATAATCTCAGAGATTATGCTTAGTGTAAACGTAAAATACTTACCCCACAAATTCACCTTGCCATTTTTCCAGCCATCCACAAATTTTTTAGTTACTTCTTTGTCCCCACCATGCAATTTTTCAATATACTGAGTCACCCCACCGCGCTTCAGTCTTCTCCAAACTTTTTTCTTATGTTTCCATTTCGTGCAATCCAGTGGCTCCTCCCTTTGTAATCCCCCTCCCATAGTCATAGAGAAATTCTGAGATTTCTGAATATGAGTGGGAAAAAACACAAGAGTCTTCTGGTTTCTCTGTTTCAAGATGCTAGAAAATAACCACAATCTGTGTGAGGTAATGTTCTGCATGATTTTTGTATCCCTCGGTTGACAGCTTTCATAACCCTTAATCTTAAGTGTCCTATTCGCCATTGATTTTTGTATTAATTGTGCCTTCATTGTGATTAAGCTTATCGTACTTGATAAGACTAAAGATCTCAATATTAAGATCCACTTCCCCTTTCCATGACTAAGTGACATCATTATGGCCCCCCACATTAGCAAAGCCATCCACTAGCTTGTTTCCTTCATCATATACGTGGAAAATATAAGTTTCATGAAACAATTGCAAAAAATATTTAATTTTATCTATAATATGGGCTATTGTCCACAAGACCTCATTCTTGCCTTTGTTACAATTTATTATATTTAGGGAATCTCCCTCTAGCCATAGCTTTTAATATCCCAACTCTTTATCCAAAATCACAACTTGAAGAGCTGCCTTAGCTTCTGCCACATGGTTAGTCTGAATTCCCAAGGGGGCAGCCACATCTCCCAAAAAATTTCTAGCCTAGTCTCTGATTAAACCACCCACTCCAGGTCTTCCTGGATTCCCTTTCACTACACCATCAAAGTTTCCTTTAACCCATCCAATAGGTGGAGCTATCCATATAGTATTTTCCCTCAATGTTAAGTCCTTATCATTTTGCCCCTAATTTTTCCTGCTGAGAATATCTATGAAGACCTGAGTGTTCTTTAGAGGAGAGTCTCTAGGGAGACATCCTCTGAAATTTTCCATTAATATTTTACAGATCTAGTTTGCAACATTCTCATAAGGAGTGATTTTTTCTCTAAATTTTTTTATTATTTCTCTCCTTCCAGATTCTCCAGGTAAAGTGAGGAAGAAACAAATTCTACAGATTTTTAGATTCTTTTCCAGTAAAGGGGAAAAACCATTGTTTTACAAGATCCTAAATTTTTTGAGGTTTCACCCATTCCAAGTTGATTTGTTTGAAGACAGAATCCCACACCTTACTAGTATAAGAATAGTGAATCATCAAGTGATTGCTAGTTTCAGCTTTAGAACAACACATGATACATCTATTAGGCATATTAAATCCCCTTTTGCAAAGATTGTCCACTGTGAGAATTTTGTTCTGAACAAGCAACCAAAAAAACATATTAATTTTAGGAATAAACTTATTTTTACATACCTGAGAGCTGATGGGATGATCTTCCTAGATATGGAGAATGGAAGAAGTAGAGGAAACAAAAAAAATACCATTTTCCTTAGGGCCCCAAATCAAAGTGTCTTGTTCATTATCTCTTAAGAACCATTGATTAAGTTTTTTATTAACATTTTTGAGATTAACATCAAAAGATCCTAAGTCTATCTAGTCCTCATTGATCCAATAATATGAAACTATTTCCCCAATTATATCTTTTCAGTCCAAAATAGCAGGCATCCATTCCTGATTCTCATTAAGAGCTATTTCCTTCAGCAATTTTTCATTCCAAAAATTAATCTTCCTGCCATTTCCCAGTTTCCATCTGACCCCTTTTCTAACCAAGTTCTTTCCTTTACAAATAATATTCCAGATGAAGGACCCTCAGATGTCCAAAGGATTCCTTAACATTTCCTCTAAAGAGTGAAGATGATATTTACTCTTAAGAATAGAGTTCCATTCCTTTTCCTCTTCAAAGATTCCCCAGAACTATTTGGCAAGCAAGGCCTTATTAGTATTTCTTATGCTTCTTATTCCAAGCCCTCCAAACTTCCTTGGTTTGAAAAATACCTCCCAAGCCACAAGGCTAAACCTTTTCTTCTCTTCAACACCAGACCAAAGGAATATTTTCTAGATTTTTTCAATCAAATCAACATACTTCTGAGGAATTTTGAAGAGACTAAGGGCATAAAATGGAAGGTTTTGAAGGGTAGATTTGAGAAGTTGAACTTTACTAGCTTGGCTCAAATTAGCTCCTTTCTAGCTAGCTAGTTTATTGTGAAATCTATCTAGAATTCCATTCCAGAAAGACTCATCAGGTTTGAGACATAAGGGAAGGACCAAATAAGAGGCAGGGATTATCCCTATCTTACATCCAAGAATACCAAAAATCTTCCTTTGTCTTTCTTCTGGAGTATTACTGAAGAATAAGGAACTTTTCTCCCAGTTTATAGATTGTCTGGAAGCATTAGTATATATATTCAGAGCCTTTTTCATATTCCTATCTTCTTTCACAAAGGCTTCCCCCATCATGATAGTGTCATCAACAAATTGTTCATGCGAACATTTATGCAATGAAGAGGAAGGCTGGAGACCAGAAATCTGACCAGTTAGCACCAAGCTATTGATGTATCTCCCAAGGCTTTTTTCTATTATTGAAAAAAGGATGGGGGATATAGGGTCTCCTTGCCTCAGGCCTCTAGAAGGGTGAAAAAAATTAGATGATCCTCCATTAACCAGAATAGAGGAGGTCACAGTCGAAACTAATTGCATTATAAGTCTGACCACATCCTTATCAAAGCCAAAAGACCTTAAGATATTAGAAAGAAAAGACCAATCCACTTTGTCATAGGCTTTCGACAGGTCCAGTTTCATCAGAAACCCTTGTTTTTTGGAAGCTTGAAGGGAATTAATATACTCATGAACAACTATTATGGAATCTAGAATCTGTCTTCCTGGAACAAAACCAATCTATTAGGGAGAGATCAGATTAGGCAGTAAGCTCAGCATTCTAGAGGTAAGAACCTTATAGATGATTTTGTATAAGGAATTGCAGAGGCTTATAGGTCTAAAGCCATCAACAGTATTAGCTCCATGTTTTTTATGTACGAGGGATATAAAAGTGGAGTTTAAATCCTTAAGGATAGATTTAGTTCCAAAGAACTCCTTAACATCAGAACAAATATTTTTACCTATAATGCTCCAAAAATGCTGGAAGAAAAATAGCTGGAACCCATCCAGACCTGGGGATTTTTCTCCTTCAAAGGAAAAACAACCTTCTTTATTTCAATATCCAAAGGAATGAATTTAAGGAAAGCATTAGAAAGATGATCCACTTTTCTGGGAATCAAAGCAAGTAATTTCCTTGATCTTCCATATTAAGGTTTTGGTCCTTAGATAACAAGGTAGCAAAGTACCCCAACATTTCTTCCCTTATTTCCTCTTCTTTAGAAATGATACCTCTAGTGGCAGATAGGGAATGAATCCTGTTTATAGTTTTGTGTTTGAGAGTAGTAAGATGAAAAAATATAGTGTTCTTATCTCCCGCTTTCAACCAAAGAGATCTGGATCTCTGCCTCCAGAAAGTCTTCTCCTTGGCTATAATGTTGTGGAGGTCCGCAAGAACATGATTCTCTTGGGATTTCAAACTTTTAGTCAGGTCTTTTCTTTGAATTTCCTCCTAGATATCTTTCAAGACAATTTGGATTTTATTTTTGGACTGAAAAATATCCCCATAAACATTCTTGCTCCAATGTTTAACATTAAGTTTAACATTAGCCAATTTCTTAACCACTTTGAACATAGAAGAACATTCCACCTTTATATTCCACCACTCCCTAATTTTACTCTCCAAATTAGGATGGTCAAGCCACATCTTCTCAAATCTAAAAGGTGCATTTATTTTGCCAGAGAAAGGACTAACATAGAAAGATATAGGAAAATGATCCAAACCAATTCTGGATAGAGAAGTGAGAGCATAGGAATAATTAGTATACCAGTCTAGAGCGATGAGAACTCTATCAATCTTGACTTGGATAAGTTCAGCTCCAACCCTACGATTTGACCAAGTATAATTTATACCTTCCAATTCTACATCCAGCAAGCCTTCATTTAATATAAAATTCATCAAATCTACCTTGCTTTCCACTTGGTTCATGTTCCCTCCTGATTTATCTTCCTGCTTCAAAGGAGTATTGAAATCCCCCATAATCATACAATTGTTCTCAGTGCAGGTTTCCCTAAAATCATGCAGCTTCTTCCAAAGCTTAAATTTTCCAGATTTTGTATTAGGAGCATAAACATTAATAAGAATCTAGGAAAAATTGTCCTTAATACTCCAAACTTTGACTGTAAGAAATTTTTTCTCTTCTTTTAGAAGCTGGAAATTGAAACAAGTTTGATTCCAGTAAATAGCCAGCCCCCCAGAAGCCCCTTCAGAACTACTTCCATAACTTCTCCCATTTTAATCAGTTTTAGTTTCTCTATTTTTTCTTTTCTCATCTTAGTTTCTTGAATCATCAGAATGTCCAGTTTAGAGTCTCTTACTAAATTCCTTACTACATCTTTCTTATGAGGACCATTGAGTCCTCAAATGTTCCAAGAAATAATCTTCATTTAAGAATTGGGGAACAAACCAGATGGATGGTGAGTTGTTTACCATCCGCAATGTTATTTTTTGCTTCCTCTTCCCTCTGGGTTTTCTTAGATCTCCTTCCTTTATCTTGTCTTGGAGTTCCAGTATCATCTTTCTGCTGGCCTCTTGTCAGAACTCCTAGTTTTTGACACCCATTCTTTTTTGTTGACTTCAAGTTGAAGTTCCCCATTAAAGCACTCTAAGATTTCTTTGCTGAGTTTTTATTCAACTCATTAGTAGGATGGTCTCCTTGGGGGGATCTAAAGCCTTTCTTTCTTGATCCTTTCTTTGATTCTCCCACCATTGTCCAAGATTTTTCCTTATCTTCTAAATCTATAGCTTTCTTGTTGTCCAATTTTTCCAAAGGTTTAATCTGTTTTAGGTTGAAGGGAGAATCCTTATTGTTTCCTCTAATTAGGTCATTCTCCACTTCTGGTCTTTCCTCTGAACTCTGGGTTAAGACATTTCTTGTCCCTATCAGGGAATCTTCTTCTTGAGATTCCCTTCCTTTTTCTTCTCCTTTGGGAGGAGTCAAACTTTCTTCCACCCTTGGGTCCTTCAGTGTCATTTCTCCTATGAGAGATTCCTCTCTTTCTTCTGAAGGGATTTTTAGACTAATGAGCTCATTTATCCTTCCTTCTAATGCTTTCTTTTCTGATTCTTGTTCTATTCTTGTTTGGGTTTCCCCTTTTTGTTCCTTATGATGAATCTCATTATTCTCTTTAGAGATACCTGCAGCCTTCTGATCCCTATTTTCATTAGAGATTATAGAAGGGATATTAGTTTCCTCTATTTTTTCCACTACATTCTCTGACCTTTGTTTTGTTCCTAAACTTTCTTTTTTTACTTTTGAGGTTTCTGGGGCATTGTTTCACCCAGTGACCAGATTTATTGCATGTGAAGCATGCAAAAGGCATAGAATCATATTCAATCTCTTGCTTCCAAGACCCCAGATTTGATTTCAAAGTTATAACTTGTGGTAGATCCGTATTCTGCTGTATGTTCACACAAATCCTAGCATAAACTTGTCTAGTCCTTGCTGCTGTCATTGGGTCAATGGAAAGAAGCTCCCCAAAGGCACCAAATATGGCTATTAATATATCCTCATGCCAATATTCCAATGGCATCCCAAGAAGATGAACCCAGATAGGAGCAGCTGTGAAAAGACTGTCATTATAGTTAAGGCTAGTCGTCCATTTTTGCAGAGATAAGGAGGATTTACCCATCATCCAAGGACCACCACATAGTACTTTTGATAGATCTTACCCATTAGATAATTCAAATGAGAAAAATCCTTTTGGCATTGCAGCAATGTAAACTTGGCCTTTAAGCCTCCATTTCTTATCCGCAAAGGATCTAACTAAATCTATATTCGGTCTTGGACCCATAAATTTTCCAACCAAGGTAGATGCAATGATAGAAATAGTATGATCCACAATCGGGTTGGGGATAACAATGCCAAATTCTCCCTTAAGTGGGATAGCCAAAATATTAACCTTAGGAAATAAGGACTTTCTAGAGGGTTTAACTCCAAAAAAACCTGACCAATTCCCTTTACCTAGATTCAAGGATAAGCCATGTGACTTACCTTCTGTTGGCTCATACCCGACGTTAGAATTTTTAGATTTTTCCACCTCTGGCCCCATAACAGGACCATCATCCATGCTAGACATTGCCAAGGTTGACCCACTAGCTTTTTCCTCAGCATCTGACAAGGATCTTACAATAGAATCCGCTTCCACTGTCGTTGATCTGCAAATCCTGATGACATGTAATTGATTGAATGTTTGATAATGTTAAGTTGAAATATAATGCAAGTCATTAAATCAGTTAATGGATTATATTGTCATTGATGTCAAATTGATATCATCTATACAGTCATGTACATAATGCCAAAGACTTCAGAGAACCAAAGGAACCAAGGTTATGCTTTTAGCAATGCATAAAGTTCAAGTATTCACTAAGTGACAAACAACACCGACGGAGTGCACATCGACAGACATAAAAAATAATAAGAGTCACAGTGATACTCGATGATTAGAAGAGAAGTGTTTCCCAATGAAGCAAAATCATAGAGTGACTGACGAGCAAAGTCAGAAGGTTGCCCAACGAGAAAAGATACAAGGTTGCCCGACGAGCTAAAGACTCAGAGTGCCCTACGATCAGAGATACAGAGTCACCCAACAAGTAAAGTTCCAATAATTCTTGACGGACAGAGATCACAAAGCTAACTGGAGTCTCACCGATAAAACAGTCAGTTGTCACCGATGACTAACTGCAGTGGTGACCAAAAGAACATAGAGTTCAGAAAATGACAAAATATCTAGTTGGCAGAGTTAAATATAGACATAACTGGTTGTCTACTTTGTTTTATTCGACCAGAGATAAGTGATTGATTTAAAGATGATTTGTATAGTTGGCAAGAAGATATCTATGAGAAAAATCAGGAGTTATGCTTTAAATCTAATTCATTGGATTGTTTATCATGCCAAGAATCAAGAACCAAGAAACAATGAATATTATGTCTATATAAGAGACACGCTTAATTCATTTTTGAATGGGATTAAGGGGAGTAAATCAAATTGAGGATGCTAAAGAGAAAATGATGAAGAACAACTTCATGCACTACTAATCAAACTAGCTAGGGAAGAGGTAAAGAATTCCACAGACACCGATGAATAGTGAGCACAACATCACATAGCAGAAATTATGGAGCACAAGGATTGACTTGATACATTGGTCAGAGAGGTAATGTACTTAAATAGATCTAAAAATCTGCAATTCAAGTTGCAATATGAATAGGTCATAGTGTTTTAGTTTAACCATTAAAGCATCAAGTCACTTAACCAAGAAGGACTTAACAATCTTCTATATATTGAGGTACATCTCAAGGAGTGCCAAAAAGGTTGATTCATGAAAGTAGCATTGGACTTGCCTGATACCTATTGACAGTCTAAGAAGGAGGCTGATTCAAGGATGGTAGCAATAGATGCCTGATACTAAGTGACAATCTCTATGTATAAAATCCTCTAACAAGGTCACACTTAACAGTGTGTTTGTAACCTTTAACAAGGTTGGCTCTTAATAGGGCTCACTTTAGAAGAGTGAAAATTTGGGGTACCGGTCCCAGTGGTTTTTCCCTTAACAGGGTTTCCACGTTAAAAATCCATGTGTTATGTGTGTATGATTCATTTCTTTATGGTTTTGTATCTTACATAGTTAATTCTAGATTGATCGGTATACTTTGCATATTTATTGTGTTTCGGTAAATAGGTGACTGCTTATTGGTAAACATACAAAAGAAGGTTTAACAGAGAAATCTGATAAGTAGTAAATTGATATAAGTATTTCATGGCATTCATCTTGTAGGACAAAGGATAACTTGAGATATAATTTGTGGTCATAAGTTTAAAGGGTTGATTTAAGAATTAATTTTTGAGGCCACTGATTCACCCCCCTCTCATTTATTACTAACAATTGGTATCAGAGCTTGTGTGCTTAGAAAAGAAGGTTTCAATACCTAAGCTAAAGATCACAAGATGAACAGACGAGATGTGCCCAAGTTGAACAAAGATAATTTTTCTTCATGCTAGAGAAGAATAAGACTCCACTTATCAGGTATCAGTAATGATGTTAATCAATACTTGGAAACTGAATATGTGTTGCCCACAGGAGCACGAACAGTTGAACAATTGAGAGAAAAGAATGAACACAACTGCATGATGATAGAGCTTTCTTCCTCACTCTCTGATGCTAAATTTGAAGATGTCAAATCCTGCAATTTTGCCAAGCAGATGTGGGACAAATTAATGCCTATACATGGTGGTGACAAGAATGTTTTGAGAGCCAAGGCAGAAAGCCTTAGAGGAAAGTTTGATGATCTCAAAATGAAAGAAGGTGAAAACATCACTTAGTACAACACAAGAGTCAAAGAGGCATTCAATGATATCCGAGGAGTTGGTGGTGTACTAGATGAAGACACAGTGGTAAGTAAAATTATAAGAACCTTACTGCCTATTTATGCTATTAGGGTATCTGCCATTCAAGAAATGAGAGCAATAGAAAATAGCAATGTTACTCTAGACAATTTGATTGGAAGACTAATTTCATTTGAGATGAATAATTTTGATAATAGTCTCTTACCAAATATAGAGTCTGCATTCAAAACTTCTACGAGAATAAGTAAACCAAGTCATAAAAACACTATGAGAAAAGATAGTGATAGTGAAAGTGAAGAAGATGACCTTGATGAAATTGAAGCACTTATGGCTAGAAGAATGTAGAGAGGCAAAGGTAAATGCAAAGGTAAATTACCACTTGTTTGTTTTAATTGCAAAGAGATTGGACACTTTGTTGCAAGTTTTACTAACATAAGAAAAGATGACAGAAGTAATGACAGATATTTTGAGAAGAGGTCTGACAAAGGTGATTACAGATGCTAATGATAATTAGAAAGAAGAGATACCTGAGACTATAAGGACAAAGGAAAGAAGGCTAGTTACCTAGCTAAATTCAAAGATGATGACACTGACACCGAATCTGATGAAGACATCAAGATGGTGTTTGTAGTAGTGAAAGATGATTCAGATGATGATGAAGAAAGGTATGTAGAAAAAAATCTCATATCTAAAGTTAGCAAAAATGATGTTTGGATCATAGATAGTGGCTGCACTCACCATATGATCAGTGATAAGCAAAATTTTGAGACTTTTGAATACTATAAAGGTGGTTTAGTAAGAATGGGTAATGACACACCTTGTCTAGTTGAAGGTAGAGGACCTATTATGTTGAATAACCAAATAAAATGTGAAAATGCTTATTGGGTAAATGGATTGAATTATAATCTATTGAGTGTTTCTTAGTTGAATAATTTAGGTCATAGAGTATCATTTGAAAATAAGAAGGCAAAGATTTTCAATAAATTAGGAAATCTGATTGGTAATAGAGAGCAGACAAAAATGTATCTTATTCTATCTAAATGATATTGAAACCACTTGTTTGATTGCTACAAACGAATACATATGGCTATGGAACAAAAGATTATGTCATGTGAACTTTGACAACATGATAAAGATTAGAAAAATAAGAAATGTCAGAGGCTTACCGACGATGACCAACCCCGACAACATCATGTGTAAGAATTGTCAAAAAGGTAAAATTACAAAGTCTAGTTTTAAAAGCAAAACCCATACATCTGATGCAATTCTAGAATTAGTCTATACTAATTTATGTGGACCTATGAGGACAAAGAGTTATTATGGAGATAGATATTTTATTCTCTTTGTTGATGATTACTCTAGAATGATGAAAATCATGTTTTAAAAGATAAATCAGAAGCATTTAAGATGTTTAAATGGTAAAAAGCAATGGTTGAGAAGCAAAGTGGTAAGGAGTTAAAATGCTTAAGTTCAGATAGAGGAGGGGAATTTATATCAGATGAATTCACTAATTTCTGCAATGAGCATGGTATAAAATGGCAGGTTTCTGCACCAAGAACACCACAACAAAATGGGTTTGCTAAGAGAAGGAATAGATCCATAGTTGATTGTGCAAAAACACTGATGATAGAGAAAGGCATCACCCAAATCTTCTGGAGGGAAGCTGTCAGTACTTCTATCTACACATTAAACATAGTACAATTGAAGAAGGACACAAAGAAGACACCCTATGAGCTATGGTATGTATACACACCCAATGTAAGTTATTTCAAAATTTTTGGCAGTCAATGTTATATCTTAAAAGATGATAGAAATGGAAAAATTGACTCCAAGAGTGATGAAGGAATCTTTCTAGGGTATTCCACCAAGGGAAAGGCTTATAAATGTCTAAACAAAGCCTTTAACAAAATTGTTGAAAGTGAAAATGTAAAGATAGATGAATTTGCAGAGAAGAATGAAAAACAAAGCACTAAAGAACAGAAGGACTACAACAAATTTATTTACAATGAGGAACCTAACACTCTACCCTACCAACAATGTAGAGCTCCTGAGAAATAGATCATTGCACTCGAGCATCAGGTTGCAAATACCGACATTCAGGATAATGATCAAAATAATGTGCAAAGTGATGAAGAACATAATGAAGGACAAAATGATGATCATGATGATAGACAAAGAGCTGAACCAGTTCTTGCTAGATATGTAAGAAGGAACCATCTAGAGATCCAGATCATAGGAGATAAGAAAGTTGGCACAAGAACAAGAAGTAAGTCTCTAAACACAATTTGTTTAATTTGTGAGTTTTAGACAAAATCTGTCAATGCTGCACTAGATAATGATGAATGGATAAGTGCTATGAATGAAGAGATTGAGCATATAGAGAAAAAAAAGACATGGACACTTGTACCAAGACCAAATGAAAAGAATTTCATTGGTACAAAATGGATATTTAGGAATAAGCTGAATGAGAATGGAGAAGTCACAAGAAATAAAGCAAGAATAGTATGCAAGGGGTATGCACAAGAAGAAGGAATTGACTATGGAGAAACCTTTGCACCCATTGTTAGGCTAGAAGGAGAAAGAATACTACTTTCTTATACTACATATAAAGGATTCAAGGTATATCAAATGGATGTCAAATCTGTTGGAAAGATTTCTACAATATAGACAATTGTTATTTTGTCATTTATGTCAAACCTTAACTGGTGAGACTATTGCTGTATGTTTGAGTACCTTATCCATTGATTGATGAAGATTTGAAAAGAATGGGATAACAAGAAGACCAAGGAAATGGTTGAGTTATGAGTATACACCAGGGTACTTGATCATTTGGCACTTTGGCAAAGTGATACGTTATTTATCTATCACTGACAGTTCACTAGAAGGTCAATGCCAAGCAAAGAAAAGTCGATGCCAAGCAAAGCAAAGATGATGCCGAGCACCAGTGAAATGCCGAGGGAGATAGAGAAATCTGAGCAATAGTATTTTGATTATTGATGAGATTTGAGATCTATGGCCGACATAATTGATTCTATTGGGATATGAATTATTAATTAAGATTGGTCCACATTCATTTAATGCACGTGAAACTGTTATTAACGCATGGATTCAATGGTTAATTAATGACTAGATTAGAGAAGTAAATTAAATCTAAAGATGGAAAGATCCGTTGGATTTTACCTAACCTAAGATCTACAATCTTGATTAAGTGGCAAAATATTTATCTGACCTAGATGAAGAGGTATAATATAACCTACTATGGTTATTGTTATTGTATCCAAGTGTAAGGAGAAGTTGAATGCAAAGTGTTGCATGGTTAATTGATTGTTTGGCGTGACCTAGCAGAGAAGGCTGAGAAGAGAAGTAAAGAGAGATTGCTTGATGGATTTCCAAGCAGATCTAAAGTTTGAGATGAAAATGGAGGCCATTTAGTGAATTAGCATTAGAGCTGAAACTAGATATGGATTTGCAAAGTAAGTTGTATGTATCAGATCACACCTGATGATTAATTTCTAACCATTGTATCAATTCAAATCCTTTAACTAGGTTGACCTAACAATCATTGTATAAATCCTTTGAAAAAGGTGACATTCAGATTAGAATGTTCTAAGTCCTCTAACAAGGCCACTCCTACAGGGTGATTAAATCCTTTAACCAAGTCACATTTGACAGTGTGTTTTATAACCTTTAACAGGGTTGGCTCCTCACAGGGAATCACTTCAGAAGAGTGAAATTTTGGTAGCATGTTACTAGTGGTTTTTTCCATATTGGGTTTCCACATTAAATCATGGTGTCAAAATGTGTGAATGTTATTGTTGTGTTTTACTGTTAATTTTTTGCAAGATTATTTCATGAGTATAGTAAACTACACACTTTTGTTGTTTATTACTGCCAAGCAGATCTGAGTTGTTAAAGTTGGTTTAAAGTTTTATATGGGCACATCTGGACCTGAGGATAACTAATTCACCCCCACTCTTAGTTATTCTAAATTCATCCTAACAATTGGTATCAGAGCTGTGTTCTCTTTAAAAGTTTGAAGGTACTTGGAGATAAAGATCAAGATGTATAAAAGGGATGGACTGAAGATCAACAAGGAAAACTTTCCTGCATGGAAAATTTTGATAAAACTTCACTTGGCCGGTATTGGTGATTTTGCTAAATGACATATTGAAACAAAATATGTAACCCCTACTGGAGTTCTGAATGCTGCACAACTAAGAGAGAAGCATGAACATAATCAAGCAATACTGGAACTTACATAATCTCTGAACTATCATGAATTTGAGGACATCAAAGATTGTACAAGCACAAAGCAGATGTGGGACACCCTTGCAACCATCTATGGAGGTGATACGAATGTACTAAGAGCCAAATCTGAAAGCTTGAGAGGTAAGTTTGATGATTTAAAAATGCAAGAAGGAGAGAATATTGTGCAATATTATGATAGGATAAAGGAAGTTGTAAATGCTATTAGAGGAGCTAAGGGAGTCATTGCTGAAGATACTATTATGAGCAAGGTACTAAGAACACTTCTTCCTATTTATGCTATTAGAGTATCTACAATTCAAGAACTGAGATGTACTCCTAATAACAATTTAACTCTGGAAAGTCTGGTAGGTAGACTTACTGCATTTGAGATGTCAAATTTTG
>MU225140.1:619838-665641 GCA_018584345.1 Thuja plicata | reverse complement strand
ATATTTTATTCTATTTGTAGATGACTACTCTAGGATGATGACTGTTATGTTCCTCAAAGAAAAATTTGATGCATTTCAGTTATTTAAGTGGTACTTGGCAAAAGTTGAAAAGGAAATAGGTAAGAGTTTGAAATGTCTGAGATCTGACAGAGGAGGAGAGTTTATTTCTAATGAGTTTAACAGGTTCTGCAATGACCAAGGGATAAAAAGATAGATGTCAGCACCTAGGACACCACCACAGAATGGTATAGATGAAAGAAGAAATCGATCTATCATGGACTGTGCTAGAACATTAATGATGGAGAAAAATGTTGCACAAAAATATTGGAGAGAAGCTGTAAGTACAACTATTTATACCCTGAACAAAGTACAAGTCAAGAAAGGTACAAATTCTACACCTTATGAGCTATGGTATGGATATGCACCTACTGTAAGATACTTTAAAGTCTTTGGGAGAAAATGTTTTATACTGAAGGATAACAAAAATGGTAAACTTGATGCTAAAGGAGAAGATGACATATTTCTTGGATATTTTTCTAAGAGTAAGGCATACAAATGTTTGAATTCTAACACTAACAAAATTGTGGAAAGTGAAAATGTTAGAATTGATGAATATGCAGAAAGAAATGAAGCTAAAAGCATGATTGAGCCTGAAAGTTACAGATCATTCACATATCTTGAAGAAGAGGATTCTAACAAAACTGAAAATGAAGTTGTCGAGCAATAGTCTGTACCTGCTGAGACACAGAACAACATTGCCGGGAAATAAGAAGTGACTGCCAAGCTATCTGATGGAGATGCCGAGTCATAGTTTCACCCTGAATTGAACTTGAATGATCAAAATGAAGCTAAGAAAGAGCCTACTTTGGAAAAATATGTAAGAAGGCACCATAAACCTGATCAAATCATAGGAGAAAAATATTCTGTAGTTATGACAAGAGGCAAATTAAGAGAAGACACATGTTTGTTATGTGATTTTGAGCCTAAGACAGTAAAAGATGCTTTGGAGAATGAAGACTGGATTCAAGCCATGAATGAAGAGATATACCAGATTGAAAAGAATAAGACATGGACACTAGTACCGAGACCTGGCAACAAAAGTATAATTGGTACAAAGTGGGTATTCAGAAACAAGCTGAATGAACATGGAGAAGTAACAAGGAATAAAGCAAGACTGGTATGCAAAGGTTATGCACAAGAGGAAGGAATTGACTATGGAGAGACATTTGCCCAAGTTGCAAGATTGGAGGGTGTGAGAACTCTACTTGCATATGCAGCCTACAAAGGATTTAAAGTCTATCAAATGGATGTGAAGTCTGCATTTCTAAATGGGATACTAAAAGAAGAAGTATATATTGAACAAGCTGATGGATTTTTTGACCCTAGTAAGAGGAACATGGTTTGGAAACTACACAAGGCATTATATGGACTGAAGCAAGAACCCAGAGCATGGTATGAAAGATTGCACAATTATCTGATGAAGATTGGATTTGCAAGAACAAATGACAACATCAATCTGTATTTGAAAATAGAGAAAGGTAAAGGAATTTTATTGGCTGAAATTTTTGTGGACATCATATTCAGTGGACAAGATATGATATGTAAATCATTTTCAAAGGAGATGCAAACTGAATTTGAAATGTCTATGTTTGGTGAGATAAATTTTTTTGTTGGACTACTAATACATTAAATGAAGAATGGTATCTATATTACACAATCAAAATATATCAAGGAGATACTAAAAACTTTTGGTATGGAAGATTCAAAACCAGTGAGTACACCCATGTCTACTGGACAAAAGTTGACAAAGAATGATGATACAAAAGAGGTAAATCAAACACTGTACAGATCAATGATTGGTAAGCTGCAATATGTTGTACATAGTAGACCTGATATTGCATTAGCAGTTGGAATTGTTGCTAGATTTTCTGCTAATCCAAAAGAGACACATATAATGGCAGTGAAAATAATTCTGAGATATTTGAAAGGTACAGAAGACTATGGTCTATATTACAAAAGGAATGACAAGTTTGAACTCAGAGTCTATGTTGATTCTGACTGGGCTGGTAATGTTGATGATAGAAAAAGCACCACAGGAGGATCATTTCTTTTGGGAAAAAGATTAGTTTCCTGGACAAGCAAGAAACAAAATTACACCTCACAATCTATAGCTGAAGCCGAGTATGTGGCAGCAGCAGTTAACTGTTCAAACATTGTGTGGTTGAAGATACTACTGAAAGGTATGAAAGAGGAGATCACAGAACCAATTGTCATATATTGCAATAACATGAGTGCCATTAATATTTCTAAAAATCTTGTAATGCACTCTAAGACAAAACATATAGCTATCAAGTATCATTACTTGAGGGAGCTAGTAAAGAAGAAGGAAGTGAGACTGGAATATGTGAACACTAAGGAACAGTTGGCAGACATATTTACAAAAGCATTACCCAGGGATGCTCATGAGTATCTAAGAGGTAAATTGGGGGTAATTCCCCTAGTAGAGGCTAACTAGTGCTGAATAGTACTGTTGCATCAAATGTTTTCATCAGAACACTTGACACATTGATGCATAGTAGGTCACATTTTTAGGATGCTGCCTAAAAACTGTGAAATGGAAAACAAGAACACAAAAGTAAATCAGTCATACACAAAGATGGTAGGAACAACATGATACAAAGATTAGAATAGAAGAATCTACATGATGAAGATGTCAACATGTTTGGTATTGTTGTCAAAGAGGGAGATTATTACTAAAACAATAGATAGAAACATATACAAGGGAGATATTACTGAAAGAGGGAGCTGAACAGTAACATAAAACATTTCAGTGTGATTATAGACACAGAGGGAGTCAGAATGAAGCTGAAGACATTAATGAAGATTTGTTCATATCAGGAACACAAGCACTTTTTGGATTGTATGGTAAATTTGGTTGGAAAATATTGTTTTATAGTTCAGTGTTGCCATCAATGCCAAAGAGGGAGATTGTTGGAAAGATTGCTACAATGTAGACAATTGTTATTTTGTCATTGATGTAAAACCTTAATTGGTGAGAATATTGTTGTATGTTTGAGTACCTTATCCATTGATTGATGAAGATTTGAAAAGAATGGGATAACAAGAAGACCAAGGAAATGGTTGAGTTATGAGTATACACCAGGGTAATTGATCATTTGTCACTTTGGCAAAGTGATACATTGTTTATCTATCACTGACAGTTCACTGGAAGGTCAATGTTGAGCAAAGCAAAGTCGATTCCGAGTAAAGCGAGTCAATGCCGAGCAAAGCAAAGATGATGCTGAGTGCCAGTGAAATGCCGAGGGAGATAGAGAAAGCCGAGCAATAGTATTTTGATTATTGATGAGATTTGAGATCTATGGCTGACATAATTGATTGTATTGGGATATGCATTATTAATTAAGATTGGCCCACATTCATTTAATGTACAGGAAACCGTTATTAATGCATGGATTCAATGGTTAATTAATGATTGTATTAAAGAAGTAAATTAAATGTAAAGATGGAAAGATCTGTTGGATTTGACCTAACCTAAGATCTACAATCTTGATTAAGCGGCAAAAGATTTATCTGACCTAGATGAAGAGGTATAATATAACCTACTATGGTTATTGTTATTGTATCCAAGTGTAAGGAGAAGTTGAATGCAAAGTGTTGCATGGTTAATTGACTAATTGGCAAGACCTAGAAGAGAAGGCTGAGCAGAGAAGTAGAGAGAGATTTCTTGAAAAATTTCCAAGTAGATCTAAAGTTTGAGATGAAAATGGAGGCCGCTCAATGAATTAGCATTAGAGCTAAAACTGGATCTGGATTTGCAAAGTAAGTTGTATGTATCAGATCACACCTGGTGATTACTTTCTAACCATTGTATCAATTCAAATCCTTTAACCAGGTTGACTTAACAGTCATTATATAAATCCTTTCAACAAGGTGACATTTAGATTGGAATGTTCTAAGTCCTCTAACAAGGCCATTCCTAACAGGGTGATTAAATCCTTTAACCGGGTCACATTTAACAGTGTGTTTTGTAACCTTTAATAGGGTTGGCTCCTCACATGGCATCACTTCAAAAGAGTGAAATTTTGGTAGCATGTTACTGGTGGTTTTTCCCATATTGGGTTTCCATGTTAAATCATGGTGTCAAAATGTGTGAATGTTATTGTTGTGTTTTACTGTTAAGTTTCTGCAAGCTTATTTCATGAGTATAGTAAACTGCACACTTTTGTTGTTTATTAATGCCAAGAAGATCTGAGTTGTTAAAGTTGGTTTAAAGTTTTATATGGGCACATCTGGACTTGAGGATAATTGATTCACCCACCCTCTCAATTATTCTAAATTCATCCTAACAAAATCTACATTCCTGAATGGAATACTTGAAGAATAGGTATACATTGAACAACCAGAAGGGTTTGTTGATCCAGACAAGAGGGACATGGTATGTAGACTTCAAAAATCCCTGTATGGATTGAAACAAGCACCCTGAGACTGGTATGAAAGACTTCATTCCTATCTTAGAAGTATTGGATTTGTAAGGACTAGTGAAAACAATAATCTTTATTTGAAGGAAGATACTGATGCTAACATTTTAATTGCTGAAATATTTTTTGATGACATCATATTTGGAGGCAATGATATGCTATGCAAATCATTTTCTAATGAGATGAGCAAAGAGTTTGAGATGTCTATGTTTGGAGAGATCAAGTTATTTCTTGGTCTACAGATCATGCAACAATGTGAATGTATTTTCATTACACAATCCAAATACATTAAAGAGGTCCTAAAAATATTCAAGATGGAAGATTCCAAACTAGTTGGAACACCGATGGCTACTGGATGTAAGTTGAAAAAGGAGGACAAGAAACCAGAGGTAAATCAGAATTTGTATAGATCAATGATTGGAAAACTCATGTATGTTGTACATACTAGACCAAATATTGCACATGCAGTAGGAATAGTTGCAAGATTTTCTGCTAATCCTAGAGAATCACATGTGACTGCTGTGAAAAGAATTCTAAGATATCTGAAGAATACTGAAGAGTATGGCTTATGGTATAAAAGAGAAGGCAGAGTTGAACTTAAGGTTTTTACCGATGCTGATTGGGTTGGAAATCTTGATGACCGAAAGAGCACAACTAGAGGAACATTCTTTATGGGTGACAGACTTGTCAAATGGATCAGCAAGAAGCAAGGATGCATCTCTCAGTCTACTTCAGAAGGAGAGTATGTTGCTCCTGCTGCAAATTTCTCAAATATTGCATGGATCAAATAGTTACTGGAAGGTATGCATATGAAGATCTTAGAACCAGTGATTATCTATTGTGATAACACCAGTGCAATAAACATTTCCAAGAATCCAGTCATGCATGCTAAAAAAAAGCATATTGCCATCAAGTATCATTACTTGAGAGAACAAGTTCAGGAAAAGGAGGTGATACTTGAGTATGTGCAATAAAAGGAACAATTGGCTGATATATTCACCAAGCCATTGCCCAAGGATGCATTTGAGTACTTGAGAAAGAGACTAGGGGTCAGACCCCTGTCTACTAGTCAGTAAGATGACTAGAATACTGCATCAGTCCACATATTATCAGAATATCATTCATGTTGATGCAAGCAGAAAGATGAACTTCAAAGCTACATCTATATACATATAGGTATATATCATCACTGAGCACCAGAGCATATTGTTATATTGCTGATGGATAAGGGAAAATCAAGGAATATATTATGAATGGAGAGAAAAGATTGCTTGACATTAACGTCAGATTTTTTTAAGATCTTTGTTTGGCATTGTTGTTAAAGGGAGATACATTATCCATATTATCACATCCTTCTGAAAATTATTCAAAAAAGGGAGAGAGATTATCCATTATCACATTACTCCAACAAGGAGAGATTATATCCTTAGGGAGAGAGATTGTATGGAAAGATTATACAAAGGGAGAGTTGATGACAAGAGAAAAAGACATCAAAAGAGAAGAACAATCAAGAGAGAGAAATTGACACAAGGAGAGAACACAACACATCAGAAGTCAGAGAGCTACAAGAATCAAATGTAAGCTAAAATAGAGCTTACCGATGGGCAGACGTTTATCAATTAACAAAACAAAAAGATTGGTAATTTGATGAATCTCAACTGTTGTATTTCATATTGTATTAGAAATAGTATAGTGCGATAATATAGTATGTTGCCGTCAATGCCATAGGGAGATATTGATGATATGTAACTGATTGAATGTTTGATAATGTTAAGTTGAAAGATAATGCAAGTCATTAAATCAGTTAATGGATTGTATTTTCATTGATGTCAAATTGATATCATCTATACGGTCATGTACATAATGCCAAAGACTTCAGAGAACCAAAGGAACCAAGGTTATGCTTTCAGCAATGCATAAAAGTCAAATATTCACTTAGTGACAAACAACACCGATAGAGTGAAAATAAATGAATAGAACAAAGAAGAAGAGTCACAGTGATACCTGATGATCAGAAGAGAAGTGTTGTTTGATGAAGAAAAACCACAGAGTTCCCAAAAAGCAAAGTCAGAAGGTTTCTCGATGAGCAAAGATACAAGGTTGCCCGACGAGCTAAAGATTCAGAGTGCCCGATGATCAGAGATACAGAGTTGCCCGACAAGTAAAGTTCCAATAATGCCCGATGGATGGAGATCATGAAGCTAACTAGAGTCTCACAGATGAAACAGTCAGTTTTCACTGATGACTAACTGTAGTAGTGACCGACAGAACATAGAGTTCAAAAAATGACAAAATATCTAGCTGGCAGAGCTAAATATAGACCTAACTGGTTGTCTACTTTATTTTATTCAACCATAGATAAGTGATTAATTTAAATCTAATTTGTATAGTTGGAAAGAAGATATCTACGAGAAAAATTAGGAGTTATGCTTTAAATCTAATTGGCTGGATTGTTTATCACGCCAAGAATCAAGAACCAAGAAACAATGAATATTATGTCTATATAAGAGACAAGATTAATTCATTTTTGAATGGGATTAAGGGGAGTACATAAAATTGAGGATGCTGAAGAGAAAATAATGAAGAACAACTTCATGCAGTGCTGATCAGACAAGCTGAAGGAAGAGAAAAAGAATTCTGCAGACACCGATGAACAATGAGCACAACATGATAGAGTAGAAAGTATGGAGCACAAGGATTGAATTGATATATTGGTCAGAGAGGTAATATACTTAAATAGATCTAAAAATCTACAATTCAAGTTGCAATATGAATAGGTCATAGTGTTTCAGTTTAACCATTGAAGCATCAAGTCTCTTAACTAAGCAGGACTTAACAGTCTTCTATATATTGAGGTACATCTCAAGGAGTGCCAAAAGGGTTGATTCATGAAAGTAGCATTGGACTTGACCGATACCTATTGACAGTCTAAGAAGGAGGCTGATTCAAGGATGGTAGAAATAGATGCCCGATACTAACTAACAACCTCTATGTATAAAATCCTCTAACAAGGTCGCACTTAACAGTGTTTTTGTAACCTTTAACAGGGTTGGCTCTTAACAGGGCTCACTTCAGAAGAGTGAAAATTTGGGGTACTGGTCCCAGTGGTTTTTCCCTTAATAGGGTTTCCACATTAAAAATCCATGTGTTATGTGTGTATGATTCATTTCTTTATGGTTTTGTATCTTACATAGTTAATTCTGGATTGATCGGTATACTTTGTATATTTACTGTATTTTGGTAAATAGGTGACTGCTTATCGGTAAACATACAGAAGAAGGTTTAATAGAGAAATCTGACAAGTAGTAAATTGATATAAGTATTTCATGGCATTCATCTTGTAGGACAAAAGATAACTTGAGATATAATTTGTGGTCATAAGTTTAAAGGGTTGATTTAAGGATTAATTTTTGAGGCCACTAATTCACCCCCCCTCTCAATTATTACTAACAGATTCATTAGCTCCTAGCTTCCCTCCCATGTTCAAATTCAAAAAACTGTCTCCTACTCTTTCCCCTCCTCCCTCCCACTCCCGCTCCATCAAGAAGAATATTTTAAGAATATGCTCATTACAAAAGTTAGTGAATTCATCAGAAATAAATTCTCCTCCTCTATCTGATCTTAAACATTTCAGTTCTTTTCCACTTTGTTTTTCAACTTTAGCTTTATACCATTTGAACATCTTAAATGCTTCAAATTTCTCTTTTAAGAACATGACAATAATCATCCTAGAATAGTCATCAACAAATAGAATAAAGTATCTATCACCATAATAGCTCTTTTTTCTCATTGGTCTACATAAGTCAGTATGGACTAACTCTAGAAGAGCATTAGATGTGTAGGTTTTTCTCTTGAAACTAGACTTCGTCATTTTTCCTATTTGACAATTCTTTCACATAACATGGTCAGGCTTTGTAATACTTAGTAAGCCTCTTACTTTTCTTTTCTTACTTATCTTAACCATGTTGTCAAAGTTCACATGGCATAACCTTTTATACCACAACCAAATGTCTTCATTTCTAGCCAATAAACAAGTGGTCTCAATATCATCAAGATAGAATAGATTACCTTTTGTTTGTTCACCAGTACTGATCAAATTTCATTTTTCATTATAGATCATTTCCTTTTTGTTCTCAAATGCAATTCTGTGTCTTGTGTTGTTCAGCTGTGAAACACTCAATAAATTATAGTTAAGTCCTTTCACCCAATATGCATTTTCACATCTGATCAGATTATTCAACATGATGGTACCTTTTCCTTCAAATGGGCAAGGTGAGTCATTACCCATCCTAACTGATCCACCATTATAATATTTAAAAGTTTCAAAATTTTCTTTATCTCCAGTCATGTGATGAGTACAACCACTATCAATAATCTAAACATCATTTTTGATAACTTTAGATATGAGTGTTGTTTCAACATACCTTTCTTCTTCATCTGAATCATCCTTCATAGAAAAAAATACTACCTCAACATCTTCATCAAAATCAGTGTCATAATCTTCAGCTTTGTTCTCAACTAGGTAACAAGCCTTCTTTCCTTTGTCCTTGTAATCTTAGTTATCTCTTCTGTCAGAGTGTTGATTACTTCTGTAGTCTCGGTCATCACTTTTTTCATACTTATTTTCATAGGATCTGTCATTGTTTCTTTCATCCTTTCTCTTGTTAGGGCATCTAGCAACAAAATGTCCAATTTCTTTGCAATTAAAATAGACCAATGGTAATTTACCTTTATATCTTCCTTTACCTCTATGTAATCTCCTAGCCATTAGTGCTTCAAGTTCATCAATTTATTTTTCATTACTATCACTATCATTTCTCATAGTGTGTTTGTGACTAGGTTTTCTTATTTTCAGAGAAGATTTGAATGCAAAATCAATAGTTGGTAAGACACTGTTGTCATAGTTGTTCTTCTCAAATGAAAAAGTCTACCAATCAAACTATCAAGAGTAACATTTTATTTTCTACTGCTCTCATTTCTTGAATTGCAGATACTCTAATTGCATAAACATATAGTAAGGTTCTCATTATTTTACTTACAACTGTTTCTTCCTCAAGTACTCCTCCTACTCCATGGATAACATTAACAACTTCTTTTATTTTTCTACTGTATTGAGTGATGTTCTCTCATTCTTAGGTCATCAAACTTTCCTCTTAGGCTTTCAACTTTAGCTCTTAGCACATTTGTATCTCCTCCATGTAATAGCTTGAGTTTGTCCCACATTTTCTTTGCAGAGGTGCATGATTTCACATCTTCAAATTCAGCATCGGATCGTGAAGAAGCAAGTTCTATCATCATATAATTGTGTTCATGTTTCTCTCTCAATTGATCAACAGTCAGAGGTCCAGTAGGTGCAACATATTCAGTATCCAAGTGTTGTGTAACATCATTTCCAATACCTGATAAATGAAGTCTTATCCTTATTTTCCATGATGCAAAGTTGTCGTTATTCAACTTAGGCACATCCCTCTTACTCATCTTGTGATCTTTAGCTTAAGTCTTTAAACTCTTCTTCCAAGCACCAAAGATCTGATACCAATTGTTAGAATAACTGAGAGGGGGGGGGGGGGAATCAGTGGCCTCAAAAATNACATCCCTCTTACTCATCTTGTGATCTTTAGCTTAAGTCTTTAAACTCTTCTTCCAAGCACCAAAGATCTGATACCAATTGTTAGAATAACTGAGAGGGGGGGGGGGTGAATCAGTGGCCTCAAAAATCAATTCCAAAAATCCAACCAAAACTTATATATCAAATATAATATCCTCTAGTTATCTTTCAGTCTATCAAGATGTATGCCATAAATAAATGTATCATATGTAACTTGCTTCATAAAATATACTGTTTATATTTTCTAGACTTTACCGAATAGCAGTAAATAAACTTAGTGTTAATTGACTAATACATTTTCAATAATGTGTAAAGAAAAATATCAATTCAATGAACCATATACACATTTGACACATAGATTTTAACATGGAAACCCTGTTAAGGGAAAAACCACTTGGGACCAGTAACCCAAATTTTTCACTCTTCTGAAGTGAACTCGGTGAAGAGCCAACCCTGTTAAAGGTTACAAACACACTGTTAAGTGCGACCTTGTTAGAGGATTTAAAACTAACAGTTTGTCTTTTGACCTAACATTCACTATGCTGTCAACAAGAAAACCTTTTGATACTCTTGAGTATCTCAATACATTAAGGACTGTTAAATCCCACTTGGTTAAGAGATTTTCTGAATCAATGGTTAAAATGATACAAAAAATGATCTGTTCAAATATACAACTTTGAATTTCAGATATTCAGATCTATTGTTAGTCCAATAATACCTCTTTGATCAATGTTCACTTTAGTTCCTTTCCTTTCTTTCTTTCTTCTTTCTGCTCAGTGAATGCTCTATCTTCTGTTGCTCGGTGTTTGCAAAATTCCTTGGCTCTGTCCTTCAGCCAGTATGATAAGATCTTCATGAAGAATTCAATGTTCACTATAATATATTTTGCATTCCTCTTCTTCATAATGAATTCCTTGTCTCTTTATATAGACATGATTAGCTACTTAATATCCTTTTTTTTTTTTGTATATCACTTCTTGATCCGTAAAACTCACCATGCTTGCTTTATACTGTAAAGCTCTGCTTTAGTTTATTTTGTAGATCTCTCCTTGATAAATACACTTTAAATCTCTTCCATTTTTTAGTTTACTGATCATTAGAAATAAATAAATCAATCAGTCAATCTCTAAATATATCTCTTTCCAGGTAAGTAGTTTTTGTCATTCTTGAACTTCAGTTATGCTCGGTCATCAACTCGAGTTATGCTCGGTAGCAACTTCAGTTATGCTTGGTAACAAATTTATTTTACTGTGGTGCTTGGTATATACTATGAACTTCTCAGTGAAACTTTCTTGGTAACGCTTTATCGATTACTACTGTGCTTGGTTTATACTGTCCGTCGGTGTGCACTGTCCATTGGTGTTTACTGTCACTAGGTGTATTCAACACTTTTATGTTTTACCGATAACATAAAATTTGTCTCTTCAAGGTTATGACCAATATGTATTTGAATAATAAACCCATATCAAGTTGACATCAATGACAATACAATACATTAACTGATTTAATGTCTTGCATTTACTTTTGCATCTTGGTGATCATCAACTTATCATCTTCAAACATTCAATCAGTTATAGTTCATCAGATTCATCTGGCTCATTATTTGATATTGACACATGATGTGACCCTTCATCAACTTTAATACTTATACTTGAAAAATCCTTTGCATTCTCAAGTTATAGTATTTATAAGCTTTTCTTCTTGAATAATAGCCAACACAATAACTTCATTTGATCTTGCATCAAAATTGCAAAGGTTATCTTCATATCTTATTATGTAAAATTTACTACTAAATACTTTTGAGTGACAAATATATGTAGATATTCCTTACCAGAGCTCATATGGATTCTTTATGATGTTTAACCTTAGTTTAACTCTTGTTGGAATTTAGACAATAGTATGAACTAATTCTTTCCAATACCTATAAGATAGGTTGGAACCATTCAACATTGTCCCTACCATGTCTTGCATATTCTATTCTTTCTCTTAGCTACTTCATTCTATTAAGGAGTTCTTATATTAGAGTTATGTCTCTTTAAGCTATTTTTTCACAAAATTCTTACTCATTTAATGTAAACTCACCACCTTTATCAAGCCTTAGGAAATAAGTCTTAAACTAGTTTCATTTTCAACCACAGGTTTAAAAGTTTTAAATCTACCAAATAATTGAGATTTATCTTTCAGGAAGGTAACCCAATCATTCTAGTAAAATCATCAATGGGTAACATGAAATACCTTTCACCTAGAGAACCTTCTATTCTTTTTGTTACAAATATGTTAGTATGAACTAGCTCCAAAAGTCTTGATGTTGAATACTCTTTTTTTTTGAAGGTCACCTATGTCTTCTTTCCAATTTCGTATTTCTCATAGAAGGTGTTTGAGGGCTTGAAAATTTGGGCATTCCCATTACAAATTTCTTGGGACTAATCTTCATAAGACTAACAAGATTTATATGACCCATCCTTTTATGCTATAACCAACTCTCATCCTTTTGACTCGTGTAAAATACTATCTTTTTATCTTATTAAGTACAAACAAATCACTATTAGTCCTGTAAAAATATGCAATTAGCTTTCCTACTTTTTTGATTTCATGTACTTTCTTGTGAGTTAAAAAATTGTATCTATTTCATACATCTAGCTAGAGTGGAAAGATTATGTTTTGGACCTTCCACAAATAAGACATTTTTAGTCTTTATATTTCCATTGTCAAAAATAATAGTGCCCTTTCCTACTATAGTTGCAGTATAATTTGTCCCAAATGTCACACTTCCCTAATTATTTTCCTTTATAGAGAGAAACTTTCTCTTTTCTTCTATCATGTGGTTTGAGCACCCACTATTAATGTACCTTATTCTCTTCTCATTTTGTGCATGAAATGCAACTTTGACAAATACACATTTTTCTTCTTATTTTTAATCTTTTATTTATGCTCCATTATCTCTTAGGTTCTTTATTTCAATTTCTAGCATTGTGAGTTTTCTTATTTTCTTTTGAATTAGCATCTCTTTTATCTTCTTTTCTAGAGAGGATCACAATGCCACTTCTACATAATTTTTTGAGCATGCCCAAAGTTGTTGCATTTGTAACATATCACATTGGAATCAACTTAAGGTAAAAATGGATTTTTTTATTGTTAATTGAAATCTATAGACCTATGACCAAACTGATTACAAGAGAAATAATAACTAATGGATGAGTAATTGATCCTGGTTGGGTATGACTATCTTATGAGTGAATATCTTCTAAATATTCTCTTTTTGTTTTGGCTTTGATGAATCAATCATCCCTCTTCTCATCTTTTATATTCATGGATACATAAATACTTAACTTTCGTTTCTTTTTATTCTCCTTCTTGGTAGGTTCAATGTCTTTTGAGTTATATTCTTCTTCAGAACCTAGTCCTGTCTTGATGTGAGGAGACCTTTGACTGCTTAAGATCTTATTTAATTCTCCAAAAATTTCTCAAACTTAATGTTCCTTTTAATATTTCTATTTTTAATTCTACAAGGATTTTATCAAATAAATTATCTCTAATTCAAGATGTTCATATTCCTTCACCTTAACCTATAACTTTGTCATCAATGCATCTTCCATATTCTTGGATTCTTCTATTTGAAATTTGAGACTGATGATAAATTTTTTAGATTATTCAATCTTCTTTCTGTGCTTCTTATTTTCTGTTCTTTACAACTCTAATTCATTTACGGCATAAATTAGTTCTTCTTCCAAATCTAATTCATCATCTTCTTCATTAGAATCATACATTTCATTGTTGTTTTTCACAAAATTTATTTTCAGTTACAAAATTTTTAGACATTCTTCTTTCTTATTTTTAGAGAAGCACTGGGTATCAATATCATCATCAAAAGACTATTGTACTCCTTTGAATATAAATTTTTCTTAATCTTTCCATTTTATACTTGAAATCGTTAGAGTGATTACTACTTTGATTACCAAGATGATATTGTGAAGCATAGTGACATATTTCACCTCACTTTAAGCATTGAAAACACAACTTACCTTTATACTTTCCAAGGCCTCTGTTCAATCTTCTTACAAATCTATCATCTTCATAATTAGAATCAAATTATTTATATTTAGTAGCCTTGAAAGTGGATTCCTTCTTTGATGTCTCAATGCTTACATTTCTCATTTCATAAATAATAAGTGAACAAAACAATTCATCCATTTAATTTGTCTAAATCTCTAGCTTCTTCAATAACATAAACTTTAGGATCATACCTTGAGGGAAGTGATCTAGGAATTTTATTTACATCATAACATCCTTGAATTCTTCACCTAATCCTCTAATAATATTAATATTTTCATCTACACTGAGCAAGTATTCAACAATATTTCATTCTTCTTTCATCCTTAGGATTTCAAATTTTCCTCTATAAGTTTGCAACTTTTCTTTTTTATTTTTACTTTTTCATCTCCTTCATATATAGTATGAACGTTTTCCCAAATTTCTTTTGTAGATTTTTAGTGTGACACTTTTACAAATTCTTAATTTGAAAACCCATATAAGATGAAATTATTTGTTTTAGCATTGTTCTTATATGATTTATTATCTTCCAAATCTGTTGGGGTATAATAAGAGTGTATCCATGCATAAAATATTCCAAAACATCAAACCCTGATGAGGATATATAGGCTTCCATTCTAATACTCCAAAAAAAAAGTTGATTTCATTGAATAGTGGTACCTTGTTATATGACGATCCTTTTGAAACTTCCATATGTTCCAATGCAATATCTACCTTTAGTTATTACGTTGCACTAATGGATTTGAAACCAATTATTGAATACTGTGAGATACTTGGGGGAGGGTGAATTAGTAAATCATCAAATTTTAACTTTTTACTTAATTTTTAGCTACATTCGCAAAAATAACAATAAATACAAGTAATAAATGAAAACACACAATGACCATAAAACCATATTTAGTGTGGAAAAATTAGGAGGGAAAAACCATGGTGAGAATTTGATTTACTGTCCAAACCTAGTGTCATAATGTAAACCAATGATTACAATCAATTTTGAATGCACTAACCTTTAGGAGAAACACATATCTATACCACATTAATTAGGGCACTACCCACAAAGGACTACAATCCCTTTTACTATATCAGATGAGTGCAAACCTAATCATAACCAGAATACAACCACCTTAAACAATTTAGGAGACAACAACCTCACACCTAAAAATTAGACATACCTCTATCCAAGACAATGTTGAAGAATGAAAAAATGGATCTTGTAATTATAGCTAATACCATTTGAGGTATGAAATAGGTAGATGGTTGATACCAAAGGAAGATCAAGAAAAAATGATATACCTATTCAACAACATAGGTGTCATAGAGACATGATGTCATTTTATCATGGAATGCATGACATACAATGTTATCCATTCTGGATATGTGGATATTTTAGAGGTGGGCAACTTAACTTCTTTATTTGAAGATAAATAGTTAGAAAAAACAACAAAACTAGTGATCAAAATCCACCATCAAAGAGCAGAGTTAAAGAAGAGGCTACAACTTGATTAAGGTTCTTGAAACCCTATACTTGGGGTGTTGATGCAGTCAAGGATAGAGAATCCCCAAAGGAGATGTCAAATCCTTTTAGAAAGAGTCAACAGAACGGAAAACAACAAGATACAATCAAGAAAAACAAGTTTTGCATCCAAATAAAAAATTTATATATATGAATTTCTTCATACATGTTGGATTGTAAGGTCTTCCCAATTATGACCAAGTTCAAAGAAAACAACTCAACTCAGACCTACTCATATATCTTCCTAAGTCTCAAAGCTATCCTCTAGTAGCTTCTCTGCTACCCAACCCTTCTCCAGACTTATTTCTTTCTACCGAAATGAGAGCAAGCCCTTAATTTATACACAACCACCAATAGGTTGGCCTCAACAAAATATTACACATCCCAAGAACATTTTAGACCCAGTTGTCCTAAACCCCAATTAAATGCAACATTTAATCATTTCACTAAGACCTTTACAAAAAATCAAGTCAGCCACACATAGATCCACCTAGGAAATCACACCAATCAAAACAATGACTGCAACCTCAATCAATCAACCGGTTAACCCCACTGAACTAGTGTCATGAAGAAAAACAATTGAAGACATATTTTTCCATTAATAAGAAAGGAAATTTTTTTTGAAACCATCGGTAACACCAATATCGAAAGATAGGTTTTAGTGAAACCCAACAAACAAGTTCACAAGGGACCCCAATGACACAGTTTACTATTGCAACCCGACAGAGGAATCTGACAAGTAGATTATAGTGTAATTGAACAAGACAGAGTAAACTGATAGAGGAACCCGATAGAGTAGACAATAAGGGAACCCAATAGACAGTTCACAAAGGAACACTGACAGATAGACTAAAGAGAAAACCGAGCACCATTCTACTGAGAGACAATTATAAATACCAAGAAATGTGGATCTGACTTCCACATCAGATAAAACCCTTGTGTTTTATATTTAGATTTTGTATTAGCTTTAAAAACATTTCTTGAGGGACAAGCAATGCAATTGTAATTGTTTTAATCAGTCCAACTGATTAGAAACATGCAAACTAGGAGATCAAGGTCAAGTTGTACACCTCTGATCATAGAGTTATCATTGTTATGTGTGAAACTCATTTAGGTGAAAACTCATTGTATAAATAGATGTGTAATCAATCAAAACATGTGCATGCGATGATGATTGTAGCCGAAAACACTTCTATGGATTAAAGACAGAGTTTTATGCAGAAGAAAAGCTAAAGATGAAATCAGTTATCAAGAACAAGATCCAAGGCTACCGAGCAGAACAAAGGTATTAATCAGTCATAGTAGGTGACACATCATATTTAAATCTTTAATGGATCTTTAATCAACAATTGTAGATTGCATATACTCAGGTCAATAAATATTTTTGACTACATTCTAACAAGTGTAGAAAATAGAATAAATCCTTGAGAAAGGTGGATTTAGAAATCCTTTGTAAATATCTTAATCGAGTGCATACTAAACAGTGTTGCTAAAGCTCTTAACAGAGTAGACCTTAACCAGTCTCCACAAATTACTCCTAATAGGGTAGATCATCAGAAGTGATCAAAATTGTAAGCCTTAACTGATCCCTTCCATTCTGCAGATAGTGAAGTTTTGTGGGTTTCATCCCCCACCATAGTTTTTACCTTCTAACAGGGGTTTTCTGCATTACTAAATCTTGTGTCATGTGTCAATACATTTCATGAATGTTTCTATGAATGTTTACATGCTAATTGAGTTTATGATTTGATATAAAATACACAAAGATATAATAGCACATATGTTTGGTAATACAATTGATTACTAAAAGGATTAAGGTTAAGTGATAAAATTTTTTAAGGGTACTGATTCACCCCTCCCCTCTTAGTACACACCATTCCATTATTCCCAAAAATTGGTATCAGAGCTAGATCTCTTATTTGGAAAAGTTTAAAAGACTTAAGAGAAAATATCATACAATGGAAAGGTATAAGATAGACAAAGCTATAGAGAATCAAAAGCTACAGATACAGATCTTCTATGAGCAATAAAAAGTAGCAAGAATCAAGATGAGAGAACTACTGGATGAAGGAGAGGTTATGGCATATCGCTGTAATGAAACAAACTATCATGTAGAAGACATACCTAATTTATTTGAGTCATCAGGATCTACATCTAGCAAAGCATCTGACACATCTGAAGGTAGCATCACAAGTCTGAATGAAAGAAATCAACATCTGACAGAGCAAGTAAAGATACTACAAATAGGTCAAGAGACATAGATGGTAAGGATGATTGATGTCATGAACAATGCTAGACAATATAAACAAGAAAGAACACTATCTATTAATGACATGAGGAAGATCACTGAAAAGCTACAAGAGAAAGAGTAAAAAATACAAAGACTTACTGAACATCATCATGAGATCACCAATCAAATTATTCTTATGAGTCAAGAGGCAAACCAAATGAACATATAACTCATTGAAAGAATAGAAGCTATTGGTGAGATAAGAGAAGAAAATGAAAAACTGAAGCATGAAGTAAGAATCTAGCAACAACACAATGATATGATTAAGAGAGCTAAAGAAAGTAAAAAAAGGATGGATGATTTTCTGGATGGACAAAGAAGAGTAAAAAAAAACACCAGACAAGGCTATACCGAGCATGGAGAATCACCATACCAAGCTGATCACGAAGATATCTACATAAATCTAAGACCAAGAAGGCAGTCATGCAATCACTGTGGAAAACTAGGCCACACATCAAATGTTTGTAGGAGTAAAATGAAAGGTATTCCTAAATCCACATCTACATTCATAGGAAATTATTATAATTGTAACAAGAAAGGACATAAAGCATATGAATGTAAATCTAAGGTGATACAACCAAAAAAGGAAACCTACATGGAAAAATATTGTCCTACTTGAAAAATATATGGGCACACATCTCGTGAATGCAGGAAGAAGAAAAAAAAAGCATGGAATCCTAAAGATCAAGAAAATGCTTATCAACCGAAAAGAGTCGGTAACTCATATGTTTGGGATTATAATACATGGTAAAACTGCACAACATGTGGTAGATTTGGTCACATAGCTGCAAACTGCAAGAGAAAATGGACAAGAAAGTCCAAAAGCTAGACTAACCCCAGAATGACATGCTTACACTATCATAGGGTCGGTCATCTAAGAAAGGAATGCAGAGACTGAGTGACAGAGACAAGCACTTTTCCCAATGATAATACAATTGAAGACATTAGGAAGATGAGAAACAAAATGTGGAGGAAAGCTAGAAACAGTGATGATGCTAGACCAAGAAATACAACTGGTGACACCTTATCCAATGGATTTGGTGACATCACCACCCCCACCTAAGCTGAACAAGTAAGTATGGAAATACACTATACCAAGTTATATTTTTCATCAGTTCCATTATACATAGTCAAAATTCCAAACCACCATAATTAAAGATGCACTATGGTATTACTTGTTACGATTCTGTGAATTCAATCTCATCAGTTAATGCATACCAAAAATCATCAATGTACATACAAAGCTAAATTGTCAATACATACCGAGAATCATTGGTGTACATGTGAAAACCAAGTTAATCAATGTAACCTGAGACTCGTCAGTAATCATGTAAAATGCATTGAGGTCTTTTCCACTTACCGAGCACCATTGGTAAACCTATGAAAGGTCAAGTGAGTTTTCACTTACCCTGAGCCAAAAGTTTGTGTGATAGCCGAGCGACTCCATCTTCGACACCTGACAAGTGGGTAGAGCATTAATTGCACCACTTAGGGAATTGTCTATAAATAGGGAAATGGAAGAGCTCATTATTCACAAAATGATTAAGAAGTGGAGCAGAGTAGAGTAGAGTGAAATAGAGTGACCAGATTACAGAGCATTCCAAGAAGGTTCACAACATTCAAATTCTGAACAACATCAGCTACATAAGGTTAAAGTAAGTAACTAGAATCACTAAGCTCACTATTTGTTTTACGAAAAGAGCCCTAAATTTTCAAAAATGATGGCAACCACTTCACAAGTTTCCAAGATCAAGAATGCTAAAGAGAAGAAGGTTAATCTGATCAAGAACTCCACTTGTGAAGAACCTAAGTATAAAATCTGTCCAGAGGTTGCCTCGTAACCGGACAAAGCTGGTGCATTCTCCAGTATTCCACCTAGGGTTTTACTGATTGAGGATGTATGAGCCTACATAAATTGCAAGATCACCAAGATATGAGAACTTGAGGTTGATCAAGCTTACAAGAACCTCTATATAGGCAGAACCATCAAAGAAGAACACAAAAACATTGAGGTCAAAGGGATGACAAATGCCCTAATGTTCTTGAGGGAGTTTAAAACCAAGTGGATTTGGGTAGTGCTGAGAATAGTGCACGACCAAAATATGTGGCTAGATGAGCCAAAATCAATCACTAGAGATGTGATACACGCTGTTACCGGTTATCCTATAACTGACAAGGCCAAGGCACTCAAACACCCTTCTCATCCTGAGATAGAGAAGATGATAGGTGCAATATGAGATAATATAGGATTGAAGGTTAACACCATCACTAATCCAGAACTAAATTTTGGTGCATGTGTACTAGGATACAAGATATACCAATCTAGCAGGTTAAACAACATAGCATGTGGAGAAGTTGACACTGCTTACAAGATTGTAAAGAAGGGTCTACAATTAGATCTATCCGAGCTTCTACTGAAGCATTTAGATGAGAACATGAGGACAATTAGGTCTACAAAGTCCAATTCATGTAACTTTAGATCACTTCTAATGTGTACATTTTTCTATTTCCAGAACTTATTTCCATCTATAGGGAATGACAATTGAGATACTACACGACCAGTGACCATTCAAATAAGTGAATTCATCAAGTCACTAGGTGACAACTTTGAATCAGTTATGGATGAATACTTTACTGGATTTAAGGAAATAATGTAGAAAATGATGAGGATACCAGAGCAACTGGTATAAAAGTATAAGACTAAAATTTGTTTTATGGTGGATACTGATAACACCTGTATCAAACCGGATATACTGAGGACAACATGGTTAGCACCACTTGACTATGAGGTCAACATAGCTCAAGCCACCAATGTTATTGAAGCATTGATAAATGAACCAGTGGACAAGTCACAACCTAGGTTTGGAACCTATGAGGAAGCCAAGGAAAGAATAAAAATTGACTTAGTTGTGAATAAAATTGATAGAAAGAAAGAGAAAATGGTAAAGACACTCAAGAAGAAGTTTTTGGTAGATGATGAAGAGTTATAAAAAAGGATGACACCAAGGCATAGTCACCCATCAGTGAAGAAGAGAAATTGAATGACTCTGAATCTATAGAGTCTGATGCACCACCATCACCACCAACAAAGAAACCAAGGACTATTGTTGCATCAAGGACTAGAAGTCAGACAACAAAAGTTGCGACTACATAACCGGTAAAGAAAGGACAAGTGAGGACTTACAAGAGAAGGCCTCAAACTGGGAAACAAGATACATTGAAAAGAAGAAAATTCATTAGATTTCATGAAGACATAAAGGACACCAAAAAGATGAAAAACCTATTAAGAATAATTTCCCTACTAAAATTGATAAGGTATGTGCATCTACCATCAAGATAGTTTCAATAACAGACCCTAAGATTAGAAAATGACTAACATTGGATCATGAGGATCAAAATAAGATAGAGGCAATTATCACAATAATGTGTATATTCAAATTACCAATATAGTTTGAAGACAAGATGACTAAAGAAATTCTAGAAAGACTTTTAGCAAGGTGGACATATGCACTAAAGGAAGAAAAAAAGATAAGGGAAAGATCCCTAGTATCAATTATGCCATCCGAGTCCAAAATGGAGGAAATTGAAGAAATGATGAAGTTACACTCCAAGAGATTCTCACCAAAATTAAGAGCCTATAAAGTGCTACAGGGAAAATTAATTGAGCTTGAAAAATAAAGTGATGATATTGGGAATAAAATCATCAATCCACCCAAAGAAGATTCAAGCCCTGAGCCACTATTAGCTCTTACCGAGGAGCCTCATAATAAAGAAGAACATGCTAAATTGAGCCCAGAACACATTATTATAAATGATGGTGAGGATGTTAATGAAGAAGCATTGAACATAGAAGCTAACAAGGATATGGATACTGCAAATGAAACATTCACTGATAATGCTATCATTGATATCATAGAAGATGATCCTATAGATAAGGTAAAGGCAGATGAAGATGTTACTGTTACCTCCGAGCAGCCCAAGGAACATGATACAACTACAGATGTTGCACAAGTGAATATACTAGACCAAATACAATTATTGATATAGGATATTAATATCATCTCACAAAAGGATAAGTTACTCGAGCCTGATGCAAGCATACCCAAGGAAAAGGATGCACAGGAACCGAAAAACACATCTGATGAACCAAATAAATATGGAGAGAAAAATGTAACAGATAGAGAACCAAAAGAAACTAATGAAGAGAAGAATAAAGGTGAAGAAGAGAAGCAAGGTGATGCCACTCCCAAGGATACCTAAGGAGATGTAGATAGACTGAAGGTTAATCTGGAGATGTCCACACCCAACTAATAGCTAGACACCGAGAAGCAAGATACAGGCTCACATAATCCAAATCCTTCACCAAGAACATCAAACCAAGAAAAAGAACTTGCTATGGTACTGCATACAGGTCCCTCCACAAAAACCTCAAAGAAGAAGAAGAAGAACAAAAATAAAAAATTAGAGGTAACATTTGATAAGATCATAGAGATACCAAAATGTGATCCAACAACACTAGATTATGAATCTCACATCAAGTATGGAGAGATATGTCAGTAGAAAGCTATTCAATATAAGCTCAAAAAGGATCTAAAAGACTCCTAGGTACTTGAAACAACTAGGGATATACTTCAATAGATAGTACTTGATATAGACATTGATCAAAATAAATCTATCATTGATCAATTAGCCATTCTTACAGACACAATCCAATCACAGAATGTGGATGCAGAAAAGGCAATAGAAGAACACACAAAGAAAAAGTATCAATATAAATTGATAGAGAAAATCAGGCAAGAAGTGGCAAAAAACAAGGTAAAGCTGTGTGAACTAGTAAATGTACTAGAACCAATCATATTAGAATCTATCACCTTAATTCAGAAGTTAAGAACATTAGAGCACTTCACTAAAGAAAATAGTGAAAATATTGCAAAAATAGATGCAGATCTTACTGCTAGTGCTCAAGGTCTCTCAACAACTGACTATGCAATAAAGTTACATTATACAAAGGTAATAGAAGCAAAGAAGTTGAGACTTTAGATTCAAGAGGAAGAATCAAAGTTTAGGGATGAGGTAAATGAGCTATAGGCTCTACTGCTACCGAATCTTACACTACTGCAGCAACATATGACTACAACAAGAAAATTGATAGCCACCCCAGAGATGTCTCTCACTGACAACATCTATGATATGCATGCAAGGATTATATTGGAGCATATGGCTCTAGAAAACCTTCAAGAAAGATGGGAGAAGATGATGGAAGACATTAACAACTCCCATTCCCACAATTTTGACAAGTTGTAAGTAGTTACACCTTTTCCCTTACTATCAAAAAAGGCAGAAAATGATATGAATAGATGGGAAAATGATATGATAAAAGGGGAAGATAAGGTGAAAAGGGAGAATAGTATAAAGGAAAGTGTACTTACACACACATATACTATATCGACATATACATAGGGGGAGTCATAATGACAAGGTGAACACATGGTGTGCATACTACACATTTTAGTATTTTGCACATATCAGTTTTTGATACTAATGTTAAAGGGGGAGATTGAAGACATATTATTCCATTAGTATTAAAGGAAAATAGTTTTGAAACCTTTGGTAACACCAACACTGAAAGATAGGTTTTAGTGCAACCCGACAAACAAGTTCACAAGGGAACCCGATGACACAGTTTACTAGTACAACCCAACAGAGGAACCCGACAAGAAGATTACAGTGTAACCTGACAAGATAGAGTAAACTGAAAGAGGAACCCGACATAGAAGACAACAAGGGAACCTAAAAGACAGTTCACAAAGGAACACCAATAGACAGACTAAAGAGAAAACCGAGCACTAGTCTACCGAGAGATAGTTATAAATCCTGAGAAATGTGGATCTGACTTCCACTTTAGATAAAACACTTGTGTTTTATATTTATATTTTTTATTAGCTTTAATTCCATTTCTTGAGGGACAAGCAATGGAATTGTAATTGTTTTAATCAGTCTAACTGATTAGAATCATTCAAACTAGGAGATCAAGGTCAAGTTGTAAACCTTTGATCATAGAGTTATCATTATTATGCGTGAAACTCATTTAGGTAAAAACTCATTGTATAAATAGATGTGTAATCAATCATAACATGTGCATGTGGTGATGATTGTAACCAAAAACACTTCTATGGATTAAAGATAGAGTTTTATGTAGAAGAACAAACAAAGATGAAATCAGTTATCAAGAACAAGATCCAAGGCTACCGAGCATAACAGAGGTATTAATCAGTCACTATAGGTGACACATCATATTGTAATCTTTAATGGATCTGTATTCAACAATTCTAGATTACATATACTCAGGTCAATGAATATTTTTGACTACATTCTAACAAGTGTAGAAAATAGAATAAATCCTTGAGAAAGGTGGATTTAACAATCCTTTGTAAATCTCTTAACCGAGTGCACACTAAAAAGTGTTTCTAAAGCTCTTAACAGAGTAGACCTTAACCAATCTCCACAAATTAGTCCTAACAGGGCAAATCATTAGAAGTGATCAAAATTGTAAGCCTTAACCGGTCCCTTCCATTCTACAGATAGTGAATTTTTGTGGGTTTCATCCCCATCGTAGTTTTTACCTTCTAACATAGGTTTTCTAAGTTACCATATCTTGTGTCCTGTGTCAATACATTTCATGAAAGTTTCTATGAATGTTTACATACTAATTGAGTTTATGATTTGATATAACATACACAAAGATAGAATGACACATATGATTGGTAATACAATTGATTACTAAAATGATTAAGGTTAAGTGATAAATTTTTTTAAGGGTACTGATTCACCCCTCCCCTCTCAATACACACCATTCCATTATTCCCAACAATACATGATAGAGAAATAAAAGGATCTCTCAAAACATTCCACCTCGAGAAGCACAATCATAGAATTAGACTCTACAAAAAGCAACAAGCAAACCCTTTTCACCGCTCATGCCAAACATCTCTATGGATTGACCACTCACAAAATCTTAGAAAATAGATTGGAACTAGAAACTCCTTACATCCAGTCATAAAATCCATTAGAACTCAAGCAAAGTAACTCCAAATGAGTTATGATCATAGGAAAAGTGTTCGAATGACCCCATGAATACAATATCATGACTGTACCTTCTGAAGATCCACATAACTCCACCAAGCTAGAAATCACCCAACTGGTGACCAAGAACAAAAAACAAACACAAAAAATGGTAACAAATTTCACCATATCACCAATTTTTTTTGTTTGATGTAAGATTACCGAGGACCCAAGATGCTCCTGTATCAGACACTTGGGGTACAAAAATATTTTCCATGAGAAAAAGTCATGAAACTCTGCAAGAACGTGGGACAATAATCCCATACTCATTCTTCATCCAAAAATACTCCTCATGTGCAACATTTACTATCTTCCTCCTGCCATCAACCAAGTTAAAAAATGATCCATATCTGACTTACCATTAGGTCCAACCTTAGGTTCATCTTTCAGGTCTACTCTCAACTCATATCTTCTGCAAAGACTCAGACTCTTCGCCTTCTTCTCCTTATCCACCAAAGTAATCAATCTACACTTCTTACCATCCTTGCTAATGACTATTACATTCTTTCTATAGTCATGAATAAACCTCTCTGTCATACTGCCAAGGTCCACCAAGTAAAACATGACATGCACTCATGACCACTATGTCACATAATACTGCATCCTTATAAGAACCAATGCTAAAATTCACCATGCATTGTTCCCTTACTTCCACCACATGATAATCATGCAACCAACCAATCCTATAAGGTCTTGGATGTCTAAGTCTTTTTAAACCAAGCTTCTACACCATCTCTTCAGAAAATAAGTTATTAGTGCTCCAACCATCTATAATCCCCTCACAACACTTACCTCCAAACTTGCATCTGGTTCTGAATAAACTCTTTAAATGATAAGGTTATGCATCCTTACTCAACATCACCCTTCTGAGCATAAGAGCTTCCCTTGCTTTAGGAGCATTGTCAGAGACACCAACATATGGTCCACCTTCTTCATTCACACAAGAAATTCGCTTGTCCTCCTTACACATAAAATAATTGTGTCCTTTCAAGCCAAACTTAAAGCAAGT
Source organism: Thuja plicata (assembly GCA_018584345.1). Taxonomy (NCBI): domain Eukaryota; kingdom Viridiplantae; phylum Streptophyta; class Pinopsida; order Cupressales; family Cupressaceae; genus Thuja; species Thuja plicata. The sequence continues at coordinate 639,550 of MU225140.1, read as the reverse complement.
ACCTCTAAACCCTTTAACATGATTACCTCCCTTAGGTGTTACCGGTTTAGCTTCTACTTCAACCACTTGCTTTCCTTTATCACCACCAACAAATTTCTTCTCTCTTCCTCTATATTTATTCTGTTGCTTCCTATCCAACTTATCTTATGCCTTTAGGGCATATTGATAAGCCCCCTCAACAGATCCAATCCTCAACATACTCATCTCATCCTAAATATTGAACCTCAAACCATTCACACACCTAGACGACTTATCTTTAGAAATCTCCTTGTGACTAGATCTAATGGTTACCTTATAAAAATCTTCAGTGTAATTCTTCACACTCATGTCCTTCTGCTTCAAGTTCTACAACCTCCTTAATAACTCAAATTCATAGTCCTCGGTTATGAACTTAGTCTTCAAATTTGCAACCATCAGCCTCCACCGAGTGATCTTAATTTCACCTTCCTCTTATCTATCCTTCTACAATTCTTTCCACCGTAAAGTTTCATGACCTTTCAATTTTTTTTGTGCAAAACTTACTCTTCAAGGGTCTTGAATATCTTCCAACTCAAAGTAATTTTCTAACTCACCTATCCAATCAATTAGGTCTTCAAAATTCAAACTACCTAAAAAATTGGATACTTCCAATCTATAACCAACAACAAGCCTATCTATAGGTCTCACCAATCGGTTAGATCCATCACTCCCAATAGATATAGTAACATCTAAAACTCAAAATCCCTCTGCAGCCTCCTCAAAACCATCATCAGATACATGATTCTTGCATAATCCAACAACAACTGTTCTGATCCCTTCCATGACCTCATTCCTCAAACCGGTCATCTCATGCCTAATCTTAGCTCGAAGATCTTCCTTCATCTTATCCATCAACCTAGGGTTCATTCTTGGTAGCATCCTTCAAGATCTTAGGTATAACTACTTGCAATCGACATTTTGATTAACCAAAGATGATACCCTAACCCTTGCAAAACCCTAGTTCACAAGAAAAACCCATCTAACAACAAAAAATCATCCTTCTGGCCACCTTGTGAAACTCCTTCACTAATGTGAGTTATATCTAATCTCTTCTACCTCCCAACAACACCATAGGAAAACCAGAAGTCCAGTACTCAGATCAGTAGCCACCACAAGATCCAAATCTTTTGCTTTGATACCACATGATGCATTCAAAGACAAAGAATCCCCAAAGGAGATGTCAAATCCTTGCAGAAAGACTCAACACATAAAAAAAAAACAATATACAATCAAGAAAAGAAAATTTTTAATCCAAATAACAACTTTATTAATCAGAATTTCTTCATACATGTCAGGTTGTAAGGCCTTCATGGTTACAACCAAGTACAAAGAAAACAACTAAACTCAGACCTACTCCTAGATCTTCCTAAGTCTCAGAGCTATTATCTAGCATATTCTCTTCTACCCAACACTTCTCTAGACTTATTTCCTACTACCCAAATGAGTGCAAGCCCTTAATTCATACACAACCACCAATATGTCAGCCTCAACAAATAATTACACATCCCAAGAATGTTTTAGACCTAGTCAGCCTAAACCCAAATTAAGTGCAATGTTTAATCATTTCACAAGGACCTATCCAAAAAATCAAGTTGGCCACACATAGATCCACCTAGGAAGTCATTCCATTCAGATCCATTGATTAGAAAAATAACCACAACCTCAATCAATTTACCAGTTAACCCCATTGAACCAATGTCATCAAGAACAACAAAAACTGATAGAGAAATAATAGAATCTCTCAAACCACACCATCTCGACAAGTGCAATCCTAGAATTAGACTCTAAAAACAATAATAAACAAACTCTTTGTTGGAATTATTGGAATGATGTACTGAGAGGGGAGGGGTGAATCAGTACCTCTAAATTTTTTTATGTGATTTTCCCATTAACCTTTGTGTCATCAGATTTGTATATTCACCTATCTATCTGTTCATCTTTCTTTATGTATGTGTAATCATAACATAAGTTCTTTACATGTGTAAACATTCAAGAAACATACATGAAAGTAAATAGCACATAACACATGATATGATATCATAGAAAACTACTGTTAGGAAGTAAAAACTGCGGTGGGGATGTCTACCCACAAAACTTCACTATCTGCAGATAAGAAGGGAGCCGGTTAAGGCTTACAATTTGATCACTTCTGATGATCTACCCTATTAGGAGTATTAGAGTGGAGACCTATTAGCATCTACTTCATTTGAAGCTTTAGCAACACTGTTAAGTGTGCACTCTATTAAGAGATTTATCAAGAAATGTTAAGTCCACCTTCTACTAAAGGATTTCTGATGTGATGCACTTGTTAGAATACAATCTACATTATAAATGTTGATATGATAGTATATGCAATCTCTAATTTTTGATAAAAGATCCTATAAAGCTTACAATGTATATGTAATCACCTTGAGTGATTGAATAATCCTTGTCTCTACTCGTCGGTAGCCTTGTCTGTGTTCTTGAGAACTGATATGATCTTTTTTTGAACTTTGCATGAATTCACTTCTACTTCTTAGATGCTGTTCGTGGCTACAATCATTTTTCAAAGCTTGCTATTACAAATGATTGAACATATATTTATACTAGTTTCCAGGTCCATTCTTGATTCACGCTTTTCAAGTTAATTCTAGATCCAAGGTTTACAACTTGACCTTGATCTTTAGTTAGTTATGTTTTAGATCCATTAGGGTGCTTTAAAACATTTACAATATACTTGCTTGACCCTCAAGTAATGATTTAAAAAAAATTAAAACTCTATAAATAGAATTACAATGTTTTATCTGAAGTGGAAAGTCAGATCCACTATTTTCGGGTTCTGTAACTGACTGTTGGTTCTGATGGTCTGACTGCTCTGTTAGTCTGTCGGTTTTCTTTCATTCTTTGCTCTGTCGGGCTTCTACTCTGTCGGTGTCTCTTATTGAACTATTTGTTGGGTTTCTGCCTTTTCTTCTCTATCAGTTATGTTCACAAAATTGTACTATTGGTAATGTCCTTTATGATTGTCATCGGTTTAGTGATCTTTGGATCCATTGGCGATGTTCTATTTTGTCAGTTCAACACTTGTCAGTGTTCATCGGGCAGTTCTATACTTAGCATTTTCATGTCAAGTATTGTCACCTCATCGAGTATGCAGTGTGCTATCTGTCAGTTATGCCTATAGCGATGACCTTTATCATGTTTTCTACTTAAGTATACTAATGGAAAAACTTAATATCATCACCCTTTTCACTGCTCCTTCCAAACATCTCTATGGATTATGGTGGAACCCAGATTTACAGATCTAATTTGGACATGGAAATAGATCAAGGAAGTGTTCCTTATATCTATAATTGTGATTTATGCTCTTATTTCTTCCTTTCATTTTATAGTTTATGCTTGCAAATATCCTAACTTGTGCATTCATCTTATTAATTAATGCAGTTATCTTGTTAAATTTTCTATGTTTAAAATTTTAAATTCCGCGGCCTGCAAATTTTTGAATTCATAAAACTAGCCGTTGAAAGTCTTTTCGCGAGTTATTTAAACAAGTTTTATTTTTCATAGGTCGCTTAGATATCTTGTCCTTTTCTAAAATATCAACAAATCATGTTATCCCTCGATCGACAAGATGAAGTTGTTGGCTATATTTCCAATTTTTAAATTTTTGGGTTTCTAGTATTAATATTACCTGAAATGTCAAGACCTGTCCAAAGTGCTATCAAATTTTCTTGCAAATTTTGATCTCCAAGCAATGAAAGTAATAAGAAATGTGAAACCCTAAGCCCTAGGTCATTATTTTATCCTTATTGAGAAAAAAACCCTAGTTATTCATAGCTGGTTTCTAATTTGAAGTTACCATTTTAATGAAACTTAAATGTTTTAAGTCATATGCCCTTTTTCATGTTTTAAGACAGTCTCTTAATCTCTTAAACATTTCCTAATATTCCTTTTTGTTTGGAGACTCAGTGCAAAATTTTTATCACGTGATCTCGAAAGGTAAAGAATATGCTTTAACAAATTGGGAGATTAAACATGGGTGGTTGATCTAAATTAGATCCTACGGTTGGCATGAAATCTCCAGAGGAACCCATTAGTTAAGAAATTATATGGCAAATTTGAGTTTCATTCAGTCGCAAAGTCTCTCAAACTTACCAAGGTCAAAGCAATGTTATTAAAATTGTTCAGTCCCAAGATCTCTGAAATAACGAAGGGTTAACTAATGTTTTATGAGATTTAGTGAGAACCATTGATGTCTCATAAAATAGGTGACTGACACTAAGTCTTATAGTATTTTGATAATGTCATTAGATGTTTGGAGAACTAGCGATAACCATCAATGATGAAATGATCTTGTGGTTGGCGTTTAATCTCAAGATAAAAGTGCAAATTAGTAAAAGTTTGGGAGATTCAGTGCAGACCATTATATTAAGATAGAATTAAGGGCAAGGATGTAATCTCATGAAGAATTGGTCAAGTACATAAATCTCAAGAGATTCAACACCGATCATGGATTAGGAGAAGATCTAAGGGCTGGCGTTAAATCACTAAGAAAAGTCAATAAGTCACAAAGCTTTCAACACTCAAGAGATAGCATGCTCAAATTAAGATACGTGTACAAGTAATTAAGGAGATAGGTGGTTAGCATGCGATATCAGAATAAACCCAGGGTAGAAGCTAACCTTTTGTAACTTAGAGACAAGCATAGTCGCGAGATCTTTGAACCACTTAAGGTTAATTTAAAGAAAGACTAAGTCATGAAATATTTGAGCTGTCGATTGAACTCAAATATGACAATGTACGTGTGATCTATGAGTAAACCCATGGTTAGTTAAGATATTCAAATATTTAGAGACTTGGTTAGTCACGTGATCTCTAGAAGAAACTTAAGGTTTAAATAGAGTTATTCTCAGGATTTAGTCATGAAATCTATGAAATAAGCATAGGTTAAATGAAATTGTCTAGTGAATTGGAGAACACCATTGATCAAGAGGAGATTGTGCGGCTGGTGCTAGGTCTCATATGAAAACTTGAGTTAAGGATAACTCTCAGCGACTAGGAGCTAGAACAGTCACTTGATCTAAAAAAGGAACGGTGGTAAGACTGAGGTAAAGTCACAGGGGTTTGTCTCACGCCATGATGTAAGAAGCTAGCCTATTAAAGGGAAAGGATCTTGACAGTGTGTATGAAATATACTGAGATGTGATAATATAAGCTAATCATATAAAGTATTAGGCCTATTTCACATATAATGAGGTTTTAAAATTGAAAAAAGTACTCATAACTATCCCAATTGGCTTATTCAAAATTGATCACCTATAAACTTCAAACGCCACGGCTAGGGAAAAAATTAATGTCATAGTATGCAGAGTTAAGACATAAGTGATTGAATAAAGATTTCCAATCCTTGGCTAGACTGATGCATTGATTACTAAATGATAAATAGACATAAATTTCATACATTTCATTTTACCAAGTTTTTAGAGTTACAAAGCTGAGAGATTGCATAAATTTCAGAGTATTCAGAAGTAGAGAATTGTGTGAATTTTAGAATAATTTACAGTAAGAAGCTTATCTTTTAAAATAGAATTTCTTCAGTCAGATATTCAAAAATTAGTGAAGATGAGCCAACCAACCATGAGCAGAGCTTCAACCAGTGGAGCAAGTAAAGAAGAAGATGATGACCAGAAAGGAAAGAGAAACTATTTTGAGGAGTTTGTGGCTCTACTGCCTGGAACCAGTCAAGGCAAAAAGGTAAATGACAAACTCTTTACTGATGATTTGGCATATTGTAGAGATCCTAGGCCTCCAAGGGTTTCTAGTTATCATCTTTTTAAGTATTTTTATAGTAATAAGGATAGCTCAATTCCTATATCAAACTCATGGACATCAGGCTTAGAAAAGTTGACAGTCCCTGATTTCTTTGTAGATACAGACTTGTTAGTTGAGCTAGAAAAAAATTATGATTCCCTCTCCAAAACTATTAATAAAAGTGATGGAACAACTCTGGTCACTTTAGATAGGGTCTTTTTCATGAAAGCTTTCAACATATACCATCCTTTTACTACGGAGATTGATCTGACAAGGTTGCAAAATAGATATACTAGGGAATTTACCATTGTTGTCAAGCTAATCTAGGCCCATGTGCCTAAGTCAAATAGGTATTATATTATTGCCATACCAGGTAGTGCACCTTATATTTACAAGGATTTAAGCTTCTACATGAAGTACATTTCTTATGGACCATGTAAGGTTTTGGGAGTAGATGATGGCCCTGAGAGATTGTCTACAGACCTTTTGATGATAATCTTGGATCTACAAAATTCACATGTCAAAACTGATTATGACTACATTCAGTATGTCATAGATAAGATGCATCAAGGGCTTATTGATATATGTACAAAGACCAACCCTAAATTTATGCATTATTCTCTTTTAATGCATTTAATATTATACTTCAATGTTAACAACATGGACACACACAATTTGAGGCCTAGGGTATTTTTTCGCATCCAACCAAACCCTGTACAACTATGGCTTAGGGTTTGGAACTACACCTCTAGTGAAAATGAGTTTTGCAATTTTCAGAATTGGATTGCATATCCTATCTTAGAAATGATAGGTTCAAATATGACAAGATTTCCCACCAAGGTACTATAACTCCTTTGACCTTGTCAATTTGTGGATAAATGGCTAGGAGACCATAATTGGGGAGATTTTTAATTTGAGAAGAAATTTACTCTATTGAGGGTTTATGGATGTTCCCAGCCACCTCATATACTCCCACAATATGTGCCTTCCAGGATAGATGCAATAGAATTCATCTGTAAATTAATGTAGACTGATAAGGAGCACCTGGCTCCCCACAGGAAAGGTACATTTACACCCAGACAATTCAAGATTTTTAATTTCATAATTGGTAAAAGAGCCATGGATTCAGTAAACAAATGGTTGGGTCAATATAAAATGAGTGTATATATAGGTATATATATCTAGAGGGTTTTATTAAAAGTGCCAAGAAATTTCTGACTCCAAGCATAACCGCTATTAAAGAGCATGAGGAGTGTATGGAGGAAGATTTAATTAGAAAAATCATGGAGGATGAAGAAGTGGCAAGAAGGGATGATCAATACTAGGATCTAATAAACTTGGAGAAATAAATAAGGAAGAAGGGAATTCCCTTTGGGGGCTTCTTTCCAGATCTATCCTATATACACAAAATCACAAAAATGGAGTCATACAATACCTTGGATAATCAACTTGAGGAGTTGATTGAAGATAAAGAAAGAGGCCCAGACAAGCATTCATCTTTAGAATATGAGGAAGAAAGTGATGGAGGTTACTCATTCCATAGCCATCCTCCCATGGATCAGCCACCATCAACAAAATAGGGTATAGAGGTAGAACTTACAAAGGTGCTTGACATTGAGGTGACTGAAGAACCACTTATAAAGAAACAGAAAATGGAATCAGGGGAGCCTTCCCATGCCAAGGCAAAAGAGAAGAAAAAAGATAAGGTGAGTGCCCTAATCAATGGAAATAGAGCCTATGTTCACCAGCTGAGAAAATCCATTAGAAAAGGAATGAAAGTAAGAGGGCATGTACAAGAGGAAGTTGAAATGCCCCTCCTACTATGCCAAGATGAAAGGGAACCACGTCAAGAATAGTTCTTGAGTGATGATAATTTCATCAAAAATAAAGAGTTCAAGGATTTATTTATCTAGATAAAACAATAGAAAATTGGATCACAATTATAGTTAACAGAGGGTGATTCAGTTCCAAATGAAGCTTTGCAGGCCTTGCAAGCATATTACCTTGAAGCTGAAACCATGACACCAGAGGAAGCCAGATAATTGGTTAAGTCTAGTGGGATGCTTCTTGTGGAAGGATGGGATCTAGCCTCTACCTTCATAATTGATTAGATTAGAAGGCAGGTTGAAGCAAACTTGTCTTCTGAGACATAGATTGGAGACATGATCAAGGGTTGTGGATATGATCCACGATACCAAACTTTGGCATTGTGGTCCCTTGTGCCTAAGACATAAAATCCTTCCCTGATCATTGTGCATGAAAAGAAAGATGGGGATACGATCATTTGGTCTATCCACAATACTGGTGACTTAGAGATATCTCAGGCTATCAATCATTTTGCACACCTTAATGAGGCTAAAATTGAGCATATGCCAAAGAGATATCTGAAGCTTTTTGATGAATCAAGTGCTGTAGTGAAGGATAGGGAATTATGCTTGATTAAAATAAAGGCATTAGAAGGAAAGGTGGAGGAATTGGATAAGAAGTTACAAGAGGCCCTCAAGGCTATTCTTGCTCCACCTAAATAGGTTTTAGATGCTCAGTTTGAAACTACAGAGGATATTTCAGCAAGCACAGAGAAAACAAATAAGTATCAGAACAAAGTGGACTTGGAAGCGCTGTGGAAGATTCTGCAACATAGGATTGATATCCTAAAAGGCAAAGTTGATTTGGTGCATAACACTTACAGTAAGCTACCTGACCTAGAAATAGAGGTCAATAACCATATTGCAACTTTAAGTCCTTATTTTGGAACCTGGTCAGGCAGGGCATCACTTTTTGAAAGGCTGGGACCCTTACAAACACATAGGGTAGATCTCCCTGAGATTTTTAGTCAAGTAGGAGAAGAAATTGAGCAGATTGGAGCCACTTTGTCTTTCTTCAAAGGCAAGGAAAATCAGATACAAACCAGGATCAACATGTTTGGGCCAGATTATAATAGATTTATTCCTCCAATAAAGGGAGATGATAATAAGATTAAAGAAGTAGCAGATTAGAAAGGTGAATTTGATACCTTATCACCTATTAAAGAGGAATTTATAACATATAATGTTTCTTTAGATATGGATAGATTTAATAAGACCTTAGATGAGGCTTTTAAAGCAGAAAACAAATTTATTAAGTTTGTAACACATGTCAAGATCATCATAGATGCCAGATGCGATAGACAAAAGGAACAATTAAAAAATATCCAGAGCTTTAATTAGCCTTCAGAGGAAGAGGTTGTAGAATGGGATAACATCACCAAGCCCAAGAAGAAAAAGCATGCAGCCATTGACCTAGATATATTGGATGAAGAGTGAAGAGGCACTTGGAACCTAATCTATGAGCATAGGGATGATAGTAATCAATAAGAATAGTGTAAGTTATCTTGTATTGGTGGTCACTAGGTCTCACAATAATTACAAGAGGTTATCTAGAATATCTACAGACAAAGGTGCCGGCTATCCAAGATTTGGAAATCAAATATGATTGTCTACTTATTTTGTCTTTCCACTGCTTGAAGGTCTAATTGTAATTTTGTCTTTTTGTACCTTTAGGGTTAGGTCTATCCATTAGAAGCTTGTTGCATCCTTAATATTTAAGGATTCCAAGATGGCTAGTACTCTATAAATAGAAAGATGTAACATATTGTAAGGATGGTGAAATATACAACTGTCAGGCAAACTTCTCTTTTTGTCTAAGTCTTTAAGCTATTAGACTTTTGAATGTATTGAAGAAGCAACATATTAATAAAATACAGTGGATTTTCCTGTTCTATATCTTTGTTGTCTTCTTATATTTCTATTTATGCTCTTGTATGTTTAGTTTGTAAGGCATCTTAAATATACCAGTTATAAGGTAACTGTGCAATTTATTACAAGTTTCCTTCTAGGAGGGAGTAATTCTTATGAATAGTTCCAGAGGGTTAGACATTAATGTGAGGATTTGATACAGGGGTATGGGAATGCAAAGGTAGTTTGTAAGACATCCTATCTGAGCTACATGTGTATTTCCATTAACAATTTTTGTGGATTTATATCTGATTTGACTCTTTGCCCAAGATTAAGGCACTAGTCTATGGTTTGATAAGTAGTTATTCATCATCAACATCAAAGAAAACAATCATTTAATTTTTTGTTCTAAAGAATATACATGCTTAAGTAGTTGTTTAGAGAATACAATTAAACTTGTTGATTCCTTGAAGAGTGAATCATTAGGTTATCCTTCCAAAGTCAAGAAATCTAAAAAGAAGGATGAGAATCCTTACATCACTGTTGTTTTCTATTGTTATGTTTATGGTCTAGCTTGTTAAGCTCTGTATTAGACTGATTATAGTTATATGCAAGATTTTCTATTAGTTAATATAGTAAGAAGTAATAGGAAAACTAGTGTGACCCCATATCCACTATTAAAGTTTACTGAAAAGTAGTAACTTATTGAAGGTACACCCGCCTTAGTCTGTGGAGCTTAAAGACGAAGGAGGATTAATCCTCATCAATTAGACTTTTTCTTGTTAGAAACAAGAGTTGGGAGTTATAGAGTTGGTTAGTTATTGACCTATTTTTATTATGAAAGAACAATCTCTAACAAATTGGCGACTCTACTAGGGATAGAGATTACCAAATCTTGTTGAAATTTTTAGACAATCTCTAGTTTTTATTTTTGAAAAATCAGAGTTACTCTTGTAGTATTCATATTAGGTTGTGTTGTATTTTCCCAACTTTTTTTGGGTGGCGACTCAAAGAAATATCTGCAAATCAGTGCTAAGTAATATTCAATATTTATACACATTTTCTCAATATGAATACCAAATCTAGAGTAAGAGAGCATCCTAAAGTTGAGTTGGAAAGTGGAATTCCAACTACCTCTAGGACTAAACTATCTTGGAGATAAAAGAAGAACAAATATAATACAGATAATCCATCTTTAAGAAGAGAAGAGGAGAATACTAGGAGAGAAGATTCAACCCAATATAGTCATGAGGGAAACACATCAGATTATGAAGAAGCTCCTAAATTGGGATTGGATACATATGGAAATAGTAGCACTCCTAGTGAAAGAGAGGGGACTGATACCACTAGCTCAGATTCTGAGGTTCCCTCTGATGAACTTGTTGAAGAAGAAATAATTTTGATGAGGCAGTTGGCCATTCTTCAGCAAAAAAAAAAAGAGAAATATCTAAAAAATAAAAAAAACAAGATTAGAAAAATGCTGATAGATTAAGAAAATGATTAATGAAATATCAAGCAACAAAAAATGCCAAAATGTCTAAAAGAGATCAAGAGAAACTTGTCACTCACCAAAGTATTGGTTCTCAAGTTTTTAAAGATAAAGGAAAGAAGGTGACAAAAAGAAAAACAGATGAACCCAAAAATCACAAAGTTCTAATTAGATCAAATGTCTAAATTGGACATTGACCTTGAGAAATCCAAAAGGGAGGAGGAAACCATGGCCAAAATGCTGGAGAAAGCAGAAGTAGAGGCTTCCACTTTAGAGATGAAGAAGAAGATTTATTTCTTGCAATCTTCTGGATTTTCCCATGTTGGTGCTGAAAGTGCTACAACATCAAAAGCCAAGGCTTCTACCTTCCAAGATAATGATAGATTCCAAAGGAGACCACATCATGCAGAAAGGTACAAGTAATTTTCTTTCATTGGTATTCCTGGTTATCTCAATACAGTACCAAATGAGATTGGGGATAAACTCCCAAATTTTTTAGGAAATAATGTTATTTCTTGTGAGATACACTTAAGAAAATTTATTGATATCATAGACGACCTTAACATTAATCATGAAGATGTCTTGATGAAATTTTTTGTTCAATCCTTAGTTGAAGATGCCATGAAATGGTTTAGAGGGCTATCTAATAGTTTTGTGGGATCTATGGATGAATTGATAGATTTATTTAAATATCAATATGGTGATAAAACAAATTAGGGATTCTTGTTGAATGAATTTAATAATATAAAGAAAAATTGCAATGAGGAAGTTACTCAATTCAATACAAGGTTCCAAAGAGCTATGCATATTCTTTTACAGAAGATGAAACTTGATGAAAAGGTATGTCTTGCTACATATTCAAATGCTTTTGATTCTAAAATGGGATATTCTCTCCGAGACAAGAATCCAAGAAGCCTTACTGAAGCTTATAAGATAGTTGTTAATATATAAATGAATAGAAGAGTATCAATAAAATTGGGTAGAAGAGATGATGGGTGGCTTAGTAGGAGCAATCAAAAGTAACCAGAATACAAGGATTATAAAGCTCCATAGAATAGTAGGCTATCTTATAATAGTTATAATCCACAAAAAATGATGCAAAATCACCCATATGGTACCCAATTTAAAGATGGTAAAGCTATTATCCCACCAAGAAAGGACAAGCCTAATAATAGGACTCTTGATCATTTGCATAAAAATTCTGTTAACATGTGCAATGATGATTATTGGTGTGAAGCTTGTCAAACCCCACATAATCCTAATTTTTGTGTTGTTTCTCTAGAAATGAATGCAAATGAGGAACAGGGAGAGGTAGAAGGTGAGTTGTGTGATCATAATAACTGTGCTATGATTGATTCATATTCATGTCCTAATATAGATTCTGATAATGAAGTTGAGAACCATGATATATATGGTTCACAAGGTAGAATAGAAGTATATCATCAACAAGTTTTGTCTGACAGTGAAGAAGAAAAGATTGATAATATAATATGTTATGCTCAAAACAGTCAGGAATATACAATAGTGAGAAAACCTTCTAATGAGGAAAGAATAAGAATTACTATAGATCTGGTTACTAAAGCAAGAATTAACTATAACTTAAGGAATAGAATAGTGGGTGATGCAGGTAGCCAACCAACTGGCATCTTTATTAAAGAAAACAAAGTAGATGTCAAGCATATACAAAAGAGGGAAGGACCTACTGATGATGTAAGTAAGCCAAAGGTCAAAATTGTAAACAAGTCAAATGGTTCAATAGAAAATAAGAAATCAAAGAATGAAGAGTCAACTTTAAACATTCAAGTTGAGGATAGTAATATAATGATTGAGAAACAAAAATCATTTGATGTAAAATACACCCCTGTTGATATGGGTCAGTGTTTGTCACAAATGACTGTTAAAGTTCCATTTTTAGAAATGATGAGAATTAAGGAACATAAGTAAAAAGTCCTTACAATGCTAAATGGTGTTTCTTCAATAAAAATCCAAAAACTAGAAGGTGTTGAAAAGGTCAAAAACATACATGATAAGTCTGACAGCAAGGGAAAAGAGCTTGAAGGAATGATTTCAGAAATCCCTCAAATCTATTTGAATACAAACACTTCCTCAAGAGTTGTTGATCCATTTTTCTTAACTTTGGTTATTAATGGTAAGATGCTTAAAAATTGTATGATAGATTCTAGAGCATCTAACACTGTTATGCCTGCAGAGATAATGAGGTCAATGGGATTACAAGTTGACACTCCACATGGAAGATATTAGGAAATGGACTCCAGAGAAATCCCTGTTATTGGTACTATTGAGGCTTTTCCTTATAGGTTAGAAATATGTCTTGACAAAGTATTAACAATGAGTGTATTGGTTGTTGATGTTCCACCTCACTATGGCATGTTGCTTTCAAGAAAATGGAGTGCTTCAATGGGTGGAAGTATTCAATGTGATTTGTCTTTTGCTACTTTCAACATTGTTGGTAATAATGTCAATATGTCTTGGGAAAGTAGGAACCCTCATATGATTGAACTAAATGAAAATACTGACATTAATTATTATGTGGATGTAGACATGGAAAACTTCAGAGTAGAGAAGATTATTCCACAATGCAAAAGTGCTGATCCATTAATTGAAGAGATGAATACACAACATGATGGTTTATGGCAGATGTATTTTGATGGAGCTTGTTCCAAAGATGGATCAGGAGCTAGTGTCCTATTTATTTATCCATCAGGTACAACATTCAAGTAATCATTCTTGTTAACATTTCAGTGTACAAATAATACTGCTAAGTATGAAGCCTTGTTTTTGGGATTAAATATTGCTACTAAACATGGAATCAAATGTTTAAAATTTTATGGTGATTATAAGCTTGTAGTAGCACAAGTTAGATCCAAGTATGCTGTAAAAAATGATAGATTAAAAATGTACAAAAATGCTATTTAGGATCAGATTGAATTTTTTGATGCCTTTAACATTAAATGGATAGAGAGGTCAAAAAACGTCATGACAGATTTTCTAGCTAATGTTGCTTTAAAGATTGGTGATTTGACTTTGAGTGGGGTATCAATAGTGGAAGTTAAGAGTAGACTAGTTATCCCTGATACTGTTTACAACTAGCAATTTTTTGAAGATGACCAAGATATTTTTAGGTTTATTCAATGCCTTGACCATTATGAAGACCAACATGTAGATTGTAACTCTTTAGTTGAGGTGATTGATGGCAAGGATATTGTTTTGGGGAATGAGGTTGTCCAGTTAAGTTCTAATCAGATTCCCAAAGGACTGATAGAATTAGAAGTATTGTTCAATAATCAAGATGACCATTTATAAAAAATGAGCAGTGCTAAAATTGAGGATTTAGAGGAAGTAAATCTAGGATCGGAAACCACGCCTCAAATAGTGTATATTGGAAAAGGGTTAGATTCCCATGTTAGATCGAATCTGATAAAATTGTTAAGGAAACATAAGCATGTGTTTTCCTGGTCATATGAGGACTTGAAAGCCTATAGGGAGGACCCTTTTCAACATGAGATCCCATTGAAACAAGATGTTAAGCCATTCAGACAAAATCAGAGACCAATCAACCCATTATTGGATCCGAAAATGCAACAAGAATTGATGAAGTTAAAGGATGCATGGATTATTCAACCCATAAGACATTCAACTTGGGTCTCTAATTTGGTCCCAGTGAGAAAAAATAATGGTGATATAAGGATTTGTGTTGATTTTAGGAACTTGAATATTGCGTCTCTAAAAGATAATTATTCTTTGCCTAACATGGAGGCGATGTTGCACAAAGTTACTGGTTGTGATTTATTGTCAATGATGGATGGTTTTCAGGCTACAACCAGGTATTAGTAAAAGAATCAGAGCAATTTAAAACTGCATTCACTACTCCATGGGGAACATATGTCTACATTAGAATGCCTTTTGGTCTTATAAATGCAGGGCAACATTCCAGAGAGCCATGGATGTTGCATTTAAAGAATTTATTGATTTATTCATGGTGATATAGCAAGATGACTTGACAACATATTCCAAAAAAGCAGAGGACCTTTATGGACATTTAGAAAATATTTTTAATAAAGCTTTGGAATATGGTGTTTCTTTGAATCCTTAAAAATGTCAGTTTGCAGTAACAGAAGGAAAATTATTGGGACATATAGTGTCAAAAGAGGGAGTAAGAATTGACCTAGAGAGGATAGAAGCAATTCAGAAGGTCACTGCTCTAAAGAATATCAAAGGGGTACAATATTTCTTAGGAAAGATTAATTTTGCAAGAAGATTTATTGATAACTTTGCAGAGATTGTCAAGGCTATAATTAAATTGTTGAAAAGAGATGCAAAGTTTAAATGGGATGAAGAATCATAATCAACTTTTGAAAAATCAAGAAAGCGGTTTAAGAAGCACCTGTTTTAAGGTCTCCTAATTATAGTAAGCCATTCTCATTATTTTCTTTTGCATCTTTTCATTCAATTTCTGCTATGTTAATACAGAAGGGTGAGGAGGGTTATGAGCATCCCATTGCATTTTTTAATAAATCCATCCAAGCTACAGATTTGAACTATGAGATGATTGAAAAATAAGCATATGCCTTGGTTAAAGCTGTGAATTCATTTAGACCTTATTTTTTTTGTGCAAAAGTAACTGCATATGTACCTCATGCAATAATTAAGGATATTCTTACTCAGTCATAAGTTACTGGTAAATGATGTAAATGGATAAATAGGACTCAAGAATTTAATTTGGAAATCCACATTACCAAATTAGTAAGAGGATTAGGCCTAGAAAATTTAATGACTGAAGAGAATATGGACTTTGTTTAGATAAATAATGCAAAAATACAAGATTCAACAGTGACTAGTATTGAAAGACAATCTTATTATGTTGATATCATGTACTACCTCAAAAAATCTATGTGCCTTGAGACTATGACTGATAATCAGAAAAGAACTCTCAGGTTGCAAGCTCAAAGATACACATTAGCACAAAGAGATCTATACTGGAAAGACAAAAATGGTGTACTTTTGTTATGTCTAGATCAGGGACAAGCTGAAAAGGTCCTAACAGAAATACATGCTAGTGTGTGTGGTGGACATTACTTTGTCAAAACTACTGCTCATAAGATTTTGAGGGCTGGTTATTATTGGCCTTGTTTATTCAAAGATGCCCATTCCTTTGTCAGAAAGTGTGAACCCTGTCAAAGATTTTCCAACAAGATGAATTTTTTAGGCGCTCTATTGTTGAACCCTATAGTTGTTGAGACACATTTTGACATGTGGGGGATTGAATTCATTGGGGAATTCTCAGAAAAATCTAGTGGTGGACATAGTTGGATATTGGTTGCTATAGATTACTTCACAAAATGGATAGAGGCTATTCCTATAAAGAAGGCAACTAGTAATGTGGTTATTGATTTTTTGATGGAGAATGTTCTAACCAGATTTGGTGTCCCTATAAAATTGATAACAGACAATGCTATGTGTTTAAGGTCAGAGGATTTTAAGGATTTCTGTGATGATTATAGAATTATGATGTCATATTCTTCCCCATATCATCCCCAAGCCAATGGGAAAGAAGAATCAAGTAACAAGAGTATCTTTAAAATTCTGAAAAAGACCCTAGAGAAAAATAAGAGAGCTTGGAATTTAAATATGAAACTTGCTTTGTGGGATGATAGGATCACTGTGAAGAAGGCAACAGGGAAATCTCCCTTTGAATTAGTATATGGTATTCAATCTAGAATTCCTATGAATAATTTGCTTCTAGTGTACAAGTTTATTTAGAATGAGGAGCTAGATGTTTCTGAGCCTATGCAAGAAAGAATGATGCAACTAGTAGAGTTGGAAGAAATAAGAAAAGACAACCAAAAGGAAAACATCAAGTTACAACAGAAAATGAATTACCTATTTGATAAAAGAGCAAGTGACAGGAAGTTCCTTCCTGATGACTTGGTTCTTCAATGGAATGTCAGAGCTAAAGACAAGGGGAAGCATAAAAAAATTGAGTCATTATGGTTAGCCCCCTTTTTTATTCACCAAAATTTTGGAAAAGATTCATTTTTCTTAAATAATATGGATGGAGAGGTATTTGAATTTTGAGTGCATGGACAATTCTTGAAACATTTCTTCAACTAGTTCTATTTTCCATGCACAATAGCTTTATATTTTATGTATAGGTGTCTATACTTTCTATTGTGTGTTTCCTTCCACTTGTGTGTTTGCTTTTGTAGTAGGTTAGTTTTTTTCTACCTCCCAGAGATCTTTGGTTCTTTCTATGAAATTGCATTCAAGCATCCTCAGAAAGAGCCATTGCTGGGTATACTTCTAGTTCTGAGTCTTGCTATAAATTTTTTGGGTTCCTAGTATTAATTTTGCCTAAAATGTCAAGACCTATCTAGAGTGCTATCAAATTTTCCTACAAATGTTGATCTCCAAGCAATGAAAGTAATAATAAATGTGAAACCCTAAGCCCTAGGTCATTATTTTATCCTTGTTGAGCAAAAAACCCTAGTTCTTTGTAGCTAGTTTCTAATTTGAAGTTACCTTTTTCATGAAACTTAAATGTTTTAAGTCATATGCCCTTTTTCATGTTTTAAGATAGTCACTTAATCTCTTAAAATTTTTTGAATATTCATTTTTGTTTGGAGACTCAACAAAAAGCTTTGGTTGCGTGATCTTGAAAGGTAAAGAATATGATTTAGCCGATTGGGAGATTAAACGCAGGTGGTTGATCTAAATTAGATCTTGCGGTTGGCGTGAAATATCTAGAGGAACCCATGAGTTAATAAATTATATGGTGACTTCAAGTTTCATTTAGTCACGAAGTCTCGCAAACTTACCAAGGTCAAAGCATGGTTATTAAATTTGTTCAGTCGCAAGATCTATGAAAAAACTAAGGGTTAAGTAAATTCTTATGATATTTAGCAAGAACCATTGATGTCTCATCAAATCGGTGGCTGGCACTAAGTCTCACAATATTTTTATAATGTCATTAGATGTTTGGAGATCTAGCGATAACCATCGATACTGAAATGATCTTGTGGTTGGTGTTTAATCTCAAGATAAAAGTACAGATTAGTAAAAGTTTGGGAGATTCAGTGTAGACCATTGTATTAAGATAGAATCAAGGGAAGGTGCTTAATCTCACAAAGAATTGGTCAAGTACATAAATCTCAAGAGATTCAATGCCAATCATGGATTAGGAGAAGATCTGAGGGCTAGCATTAAATCACTAAGAAAAGTCAATAAGTCACAAAGCTTTCAACGCTTAAGAGATAACATGCTCAAATTAAGACACGTGTACAAGTAATTAAGGAAATGGGTGGTCAACATGCGATCTTAGAAATAACCCAATTTAAAAGATAACCTTTTGTGATTTAGAGACAAGCATAGTCACAAGATCTTTGAACCACTTAAGGTTAAGTTAAAGAAAGACTAAGTCATGAAACATCTGAATTGTTGATTGAACTCAAATTTGACAATGTGTGCGTGATCTTTAAGTAAACCCATGGTTAGTTAAGATATTTAGAGATTTAGAGACTTGGTTAGTCGCGTGATCTCCAGAAGAAACTTAAGGTTTAAATGGAGTTATTCTCAAGCTTTAGTAATGAAATCTCTGAACAAAGCACGGGTTAAATGAAATTGTCTAGCGACTTGGAGAACACCATTGATTAAGAGGAGATCGTGCAACTGGCGCTAGGTCTTGTATCATAACTTGAGTTAAGGATAACTCTCAATGACTGGGAGATAGAACTGTCACGTCACTAGTACATTTGACCTCATTTTTCTACCAAAATTATCGACCATTAATTAAAAAGGTTTAGGTTGGTAGGATTATAGAAGGAAAAAATTGTTTTTTTTTTAATCCATGCCCGTGTTGGTCGATATTTAAACCAATACTATGTCGGTCAAAATATCGACAAACACAGGCATATAAATTAAAAAAAAAGATTTCAATTCTCATTTCATTTTTTAGGGAAAATGAAGTGTTGCAGCGCGCGAAGGAGGACTACAGCGCGTGAAGGATTTCCATCTTCTAAGCTACACACCAAGGGATATAGGAATGAAGCTTATTCCAGATCATGAAGAGCTAGACCCTATGCTAGCAGCATATCTAGCACCTGAGGTTAATAGCATATTCCATCTTTTTATGTTATCAGCACGTTAATGAACAGAAGGATTTAATAACCCTATTAATCTATTTGGCATATGTGGCTGTAAGATTCATTATGTATCTACAACATTGGGTATGTGGTTGAACAGTCTGTATGTTGTATGTTAAAAAACTAGTAGAAGCATTAACGTCTCATTTTAAATCCCTTTAATGCATTCATAGTTAGCTGCCATTTAATTAACTGGTCTTCATCTTACACATTCGGTGTGGAATAAACAAATACCTTTGACTGTTTCTGTCACATGATTAAATCCATTTGATTTTGTTTATCTAGTTTTGTTTTAAATTTACTTGGACTTTGTCAGACCAGGATTCAAAACCCATTATCCTCAGCTCTGATATGAAGTCTGACCCTAACTTGTAATTTTTCCATGAGATTTACAATGTCATGGGTTGAAAGACAAATTAGGGTAATGTTTGTGCATATACCAAACACTCAGAACCATGCAGAGTGTTAAAGTTGCTTCTTGGTCGATGCCCTAGTTGGTATATGCGGTGAATGAAACAAAGAAATGTTGAAGCAATATAATAA
>MU225140.1:581206-596709 GCA_018584345.1 Thuja plicata | reverse complement strand
CAACTAAGAAAAAGAGGTATGTAAGGAACTGCATCTAAAACTCTTATCTTACATCAGTTCCTAACATGAAATGTACAAAAGTCCATATTTGCATATGTTAAGATGCACCAAGACATATTTTGAAGACAAATGCCGAGATGAGTCAATTGCACTATAGGTGCTGAGTACTATTCATGGACACTAAGGCCGAGTTCTTTAGTGAGTGCCGAGTTTTGCTGGCTGAGTAAGTTTTATGATGGCCAAGTTTAGTAAACTGAGTGGGATGCAAGTTGTGTTAAAGCCGAGGACAACTGGCTTGCACTAACTCAATGGGAATAACATTCATTGCTTACCTACCTTGACCTTTCAAAGTCTATAAAGGATGAACAGTTGACACTTCATTTTTTTTACCTTGCGATTTTTATTGTTTACGGAGCGATTGAAGTAATTTGTAGAATTGATCTTAATGAAGTTATTAACAAAGATTTCATCAGTGCACCGTTGGTAATCCTAAGGTGAATAGTGTGAAGTGATAATTTTTGAGGTACTCTATTTTTCATCTTTCAAACCGTAATTTCAAGATTATGGCTGCAAGTTCTTTTGCACCAGCTAAGAGTATGGAGGGAGAACAACAAATTTAGTTAGTACAGAGTGATGAATATGAACCTCTCAACTTTTGAGCCATTCCTGAAAGTGCGATTTAGAGTGATTTAATGGGAGCCTTCTCATCTATTCCACCCAAGGTACTTATGATCCATGATGTTCGATCATGTTATATGGTTAAGATTGGTAAAGTAGGTGATAATGAATTGAGGAAATCCTACAACAAATTATGTGTCGATGGAGTTCTGAAGGTAGAATTCAAACATCTAGCTGACAAAGGGTTAACTCGTGCCCTATATTTTCCACAAGGTTTCAAAGATGAATGGATTAAGGTTATCCTTAGCCGAGTTCATGACATGTGTATGTGGTTGGATAATGGACCAGTCAAGATCACCAAAAGCATGATTCATCGAGTGACTGGATATCCTGTAGTGAACGAAAAATGAACAATGAGGGATAACAACAAAGAAGAGATTACACTGAACACTGGAGCCATATGGAACAACAGAGGTATGACTATCTCTATAATTACAGACCTAGAACTTGATTTTGGAGTAAGGGTAATAGTACATAAGTTCTATCAGTCAAGCAGATTGGATAGTGTTCCTTGTATAGCCATTGATCAGGCATGGAAAATTGTCAAGAAAAATCATACATATGATCTTGCCAAGCTACAACAGACATAATTAGCTGAGAACCTAGCATCAATCAGAAAGGCTAAAAGCTCATCATGTAAGTTTGGTTCCTTACTAGTCTATATATTTTTCTACATTCAGGATACATTTGCTACATTGGGAAATATTGTTTGGAAAAAGGATAGACCCATTACAGTTCAGATTAGTGAATGTATTGAGAAATTAGGAAGTAATTTCAATAGCATTATGGGGAGATATTTTGTAGAATTCAAGAAGAGAATGAGATTAAGAACTAGAATTCGTAAGTCACTAGTGGAGAAACACTATGAAGAAATCTATTTTCTAGTTGATACAGATAACACTTTTATCTAGGCTGTGACTCCTAGGATAACATGCTTAGAACCATTTCCATATGAAATTAATATTGATGAAGCATCAGCTGCCATCATTGCGCTCCTAGCCAAGGCAATTGATACTAAAATAGAGAGATTTGGAAATTTTGATGAAGCCAAAGCTAAAATTTCTAGAAGCTTGAATGAGGGAACTATGGAAAGGAAAATAAAGAAGATTGTGAAAAATCTAAAGAAAATGGTTGGTTTAGGTAGTGCTGAAGAACCTGAGGATTTTATAATTGATGATCCAAGCAATTTGAATGCCGAGGAACAAGATATGCCGAGTGGTACTTACACTGATTTTCCTATTAAGGCAACTGGTACTGAAGAAGAAAAGACCACAACATCTGATGAGATCATTGAAGTTGTCAATGATCATAAAGGTGAAGAGAAACAACAAAAAAATGCACAAGAGGTAACTTCATAGAATCCATCTATTTTAGAGGTTGTGAAAATAGTTTTAGATAATGGAGTAGTGATAACAGATACTATTGATAAGCCTAAAGAAGAAGAGGCAATGCAAGTGTTGGTTGATCTACCACACTCTGCATCATCCACTCCCACTGGTCCTAAAACTGGGAGTATGATAAACCCCCAGACAATATTGACAGAGTTAAAAGAGACAATGGACACTGACACTGTCAAAGGGAAAGATATTATGCTGCCGAGCATAAGTTCTCCAGAGTTGGAGAAAAAGAAAATTCTGAAGAAGAAGTCTCAAATTCTAGATGTAACATTAGATGAAGTCATTGTTATTCCACAATGGGATCCCAATGAGTTATCTTTTGAACAAATAGGGACTCTTCAAGAATTACTTAAGAGGAAGAAGAGACAGGAAGAGATGAAGATAGAACAAAAGAAAAAGCAGGTGTTGCATGACATCAAAGACATATTTGCAAAGGCTTTTGACTTAGAGGATGAAATGACTCAAGCTCCAATTATTGATCAGCTAGTCAACATTGTACAGAAGGTAACTGATGATGACATAGACATCAATGAAAAGATTCTATAATGGTCCAGGAGAAGATTTGAGAACAACGTTCTAGAGAAAATCTCAGAAGAGATTGTCACAAAACAGGTTGAACTTTATATTCTTGTAGAAACTTTAGAGAAAGTTACAACCAATGTTTATTCTTTGTACAAAAAATTATGTGATGTTGAATTTTTCACACAGGATAATCTACAGCTTGTTGAGAAGCTACAGTTAGATTTAAGATCAACTGGCACTACTTTGGGTAAATATACTACCTCTAGTTCTTTACATCTTACTAAGTTGATAAATGCACAATGAAGAATAGCCGAGCTTATAGATGAAGATGGTCAAATAAGGGACAAATTGATAACTATTTAGACAAGCTTGTTGCCTCGCTGGGAGGTAATACAGAAGGAACTTTCAATTGCAAAGGAGTTATCACAGAGTAATGCAAATCTTTGAACAGAAGAAAGTTTAGTGAGTCTAGCTTTCGAGCTAGAAATAAAATTGGAAGTCATGAAGATTGATAAGGAAAGCTGGGATACTACATTTGAATCCACCCTGCAGCTTCATAAACAATTTTTGGATAAGTACAAGTTAACCCCACCAGCAATCAGCGATAAAAACAAGGGGGAAATTGGAAAGGAATTTGGAAAGGATACAGTATGATACATCAGTACAGTATAGGTACACTTAAATATAAATTTTTTGGAGGCATGTAAACTTTTTGTATGGATTATTTCTGAGTATATTCCTAGGGGGAGTACTTTGTATACTTAGGCAATATTTTGATGAAATGAATGGAAGAAATGATAAGTGTTTTTGCCACTAATATCAAAGGGGGAGATTGTTAATCTCTAAGTTTTGTTGATGATTAGTGACCAACACTTAGTCATTCACTTAGGCAGTTTTAGTTGGCTATCACTGTGGCCGAGCTAAAACTATGCAAGGCTGAGAAAAATTGCCAAGCAATTTTCAGTTTTCCTAGTTACATTTCCAAGCTGAGTTACATTGCCAAGCTGAGTAGAATACAGAGATGTTAAGTGCCAAGCGATAGAGAAGTCAAGTGCCGAGCATAACAGTTTTTGTATACATGTCTGGAATGATTCAAACTTTGAGGATAAGTGATCTGGCCGACTTATATAAGCTTTTTGGGCCAACTTATGTATGCATTTAATATTCTTCTATGGAGTTAGTTATGCATTTAATTGTTTTATCCTATGCATGAACATTAATTGTAATACCATCAAGGTATGGGTATTAGATCTTGATCGTTGATCTAGATCTTTCTATCAGACTTGAATGGATATATTAGATTGCTTCAAAACCCTATTTTTGTATGTGTGTGTGTAATAAGAGCAGACAAAGTGTGGTGACTGCATTTTGAAGTGAAATGCACAAAGGGTTATTTTGTTAAGAAGTAGAGATTAAGCAGAGTGACAACACAGTGAACAACAGAGTAAATTTATATCAGATTATGAGATCATAGAAGGTACTGGAAAGAGGAGATCCATCATCATCGTCATAGTGCATAATGAAGGATCAATACTTGAGACATTCTAATAATTGTATCAGGTGAAAATCTCTTAACAGAGTGGTTCTAGCAGACCTTTCTTTATCTCCTAACAGAGTGCTTACTTTATTGTAAGTTGAAATCTTTTAACAGGGTAGATTGTAATTATCTTTAGCTCTTAACCGGGAAAACCTTTAACAAGGTAGATTACATTTTGTAATCAACATTTGTAGCCTTAATAGGCACACTTAATTAGTGCAGTAGTGGAGAATTTTGTGGGTGTCATCCCCACCCCAGTTTTACATATTTGGGTTTCTGGGTTTTTGGGTTACCAAGTTATTGTGTTATGTGTTATTTATTTCATTGTGTGGATGTTATCTGAGATTACATTAGATTCATATATGTATGAATGTGGATTAGTTTGTTTTAACTGTTTAAATTTGAAGATCTGATTCATCCCCCCTCTCAGTATCTTGCTTTCCCATTATTGTATTTCCAACATATGAGTTATGACCCCATTTACAAAAACTGTCTGGTTCAGACTAGTGACAATGCTCAAAACAAAAGAATTTACAAAAACAATGAAATGAAACAAAACACACTAACTAATAACATACATAATCAAGTAATTACATAAGCTTCCTCATGCATAAGTCATAGTGCAGAGTTCAATCCATTAAAACCTAAAATGTAAACAAAATGCACAACTGTGCCCAAATTTGTCCCAACTTTCAATTGTTCAGTCCGTACACTTACTTCCAAACTTCATCCAAACCCACACAAAGGTCTGGGGATGCCTTATAGAGTTGACCATGGAAAAATCCCAATTTTTTTTGACATTTATAAACCCAAATGCTCAAAAATGCATAATATCAAGAAATGTTGTCAATGACAACATTGACAACTTTTACAAGTTTTTTGATTATTGCACTCAAACTTGGTCAACACATTGTGAAACTTAACCAAATGCACTCGTATGCCTATTAGACCCAAAAATAGCTATCCTAGACTCTAATAAGCATAAAAACCATGGTTCCACCACTCTTGGAACACACCCAAATTGGAAAAACCATTACTTCCTAGACTTCAAATGATCTAGTTTGGCCTCCTAACCAAATCAACACACGCTAGGACCTATTTAGTCCTTTCATTTCACTAGTAGCTTGGCTAAGGCCACTATAAACCAAAATATGACTAGGAGCCCTAGGTTACCATCTAGCCTTACCTAGGTGCTCCTGTACCATACTCCCCCACAAAGGAAGGTCATTTCACTCCTGTGGACAAAATGTCTTTAGGAATGCCCATCTTCTTGAAATCTGTAGCTGCAACCCATGTTGCCTCTAACTCTGGTTTGTGCTTCCACTTAATGAGGTGTTCCATATATACCTTATGTCTGGTAGTCTTCTTAACCCTTGAATCCAACACCTTGTCTTCTTCTATCTGCATCTTGGAAGGTAAAGCATGAGGTTCTACATCTTGGAAAACCTCTCCTCTATTCCCATTAATCTCAGTTAAGGGTCCTTTAAACTTTATCAAGTCTTCCACATTGAAAATATGTGAGATGCTCAAATCAGTTCGTAGATCCAGTTTGTAGGCATTAGCCCTATATTTGGATAAGATCTTGCAGGGTCCCACTCTCTTCATCTAAATCTTGGTAGGAACTCCCTTCTACAATCTAGATTTATTCAAATGCACCATGACATAATCCCCTACCTCAAATTGAACATATTTTCTATTCTCATCCACTTTAGCTTTTAAATTTTGAGTAGACTCCAGTATAGTCTTCTTCACCTTCTCTTGAATCTCCTTCGTGGTTTGAGTGAAGTCTTCAACATGACCACTCCTATACTCCATGGCTCCAAGGTATCTAAGCTCACACACACCCCTTGGATGCATCCAATAAACAACTTCAAATGGGCTTCTACCAGTTGTTCTGTTAACACTGTCATTGTATGCATATTCTGCTTGGGGAATGACCACATCCCATTTCTTCCCATACTCCTTAGTTAGGGATCTTAACAAGTTACCCATCACTCTATTAACCACCTCATTTTGGCCATCAGTCTGAGGGTGGTAAGCTGAACCAAATGATAGATTAGTACTCAATCTACCCCATAGTGTTTTCCAGAAATGGCTCATGAACTTAATATCCCTATCTAATAAAATTCTTAGGGATAGTCCATGGATTCATACAATCTCCTTAAAGAACAAGTGTGCAATGTTAATGGAATCATGTGTATTTCTACAAGGTATAAAATGACCCATCTTACTAAATCTGTCTACCACTTCATAGATACTGTCATGGCATGCTTTTTCTTAGGTATCCCTACAGTGAAATCCATGCTAACACACTCCCATGGCCTATTAGGGATTGTCAAATGTTGATACAAACCTACATTTCTAGCTCCTCCTTTTTCTTTCATACACACTACACACTGTTCAACATACTTTGTCACATCTCTTACCAACTTTGACCAATGGTAAAACTTTTGAACTAACTCTATGGTTTTGTTCACACCAAAATTTCCATAGATCCCATTATGCTTCTCTTGAATGAGATTTTATCTCATTGAAGCCTTAGGAACACAATTGGTTCACCTTAAATAATAACCCACTTTGCAAGGTTAAATCAGAAAAATGATTGTGAAAGTGATTCTAAAAATTAGAACATACCTTATAGGCTTCTCCAAAGTCTTAATCTTCTCTATAGAGGTCCTTGAAACTCTCTATCCCAATTCTCTTTAACTGAACTTCTTTAATGGTTAGCAACCTCCTTCTTAGTGCATCTGCAACCTTGTTCAACTGTCCTTTCTTGTGCTTTATTGTGAATGTGAATGCTTGAAGGTATTCTATCTAATTTAGGTGTCTATTACAAGCTTCTCTTGTGTGTTTATATAGATCAAGGTCTGGTTGTCAGTAAACACTACAAATTCCTTGGGGAGCAAGTAATGTCTCTACTTCCTAAGAGACTGAACCAAAGCATATAATTCCAAATCATAAGAAGAATATCTCTTCTTGTCTTCATTTAACTTCTCACTAAATAAGGTTACTGGCCTACCTTCCTGACTTAACACACCCCCTACTGCCATCCCACTTGCATCACACTCCTAAGTAAATAGATAATCAAAACTAGGGAGTCTAAGGATAGGTTGTGTTGCTGCTTGCTCCTTCAACTTTGCAAATTCTCTTTCTGCTTCAGAGGTCCACCTAAATTTAGTCTTTAGACCACCTTTGATGGTGTCTATCATTGGTGCACAAATCCCACTAAAATTTCTTATAAATTTAATATAAAATTGAGTTAACCCATGAAAGCTCCTTACCTCTATCCCTATGGTTGGTTTAGGCCAATTTAGAATAGCTTCCACCTTGCTTGGGTCCATCTTCAATTACCCTTGGGATACTACAAACCCCAAATACATAATTTCTTTCTCGAAGAACTCACACTTCTCAAGATTTATTGACAACTTCTCTTCTTGCAGCCTTTTAAGCACCATCTCCACATGATTCAAATGTTCCTCTGCTATCCTACTAAAGATAAGTATATCATCTAGATACACTACCACAAAGATCCCTATGAAATCCTTAAGCACTTCATTCATGAGCCTCATGAATGAACTAGGGGTGTTGGTTGTATTCCTTGTTCTGGTTTGTTTGCCCAAAAATTTTATGATCCTCATGCTCTTTTCTTTCCTAAGTCAGAAGTATCTCATTCTCATTATATCCATGTGAATTTTCTGGGTTTTTTAGGTCAAAAATCTTCATGAATAATGCAAAACCTCAAAACCCTAGGCTCTATTCTAATTAAAAAGTTAACAAGCCCTAAAATGTTCATCAGGTTTCTATTTTGGCGTTACCTTTTTGAAAAACTTAAGTCATGTGTCTTTTATCATGGTCGCCTAAACGCTTGATCCTAATAGCATATTCCTTTTTTGTTATGAGACTTGGTGATTAACTAGTGTCAGGATGTCTCTTAAGGAAACATAATATTCTTTATGTTTTATGAGACTTGGCGGAGCCCTTTAGTCGTGAAGTCTCCAAATAAAGAAGCACGTCAGCAATCAGAAGCAGGGCAAACAGTTGAGTCGCGGTGTCGCGTGAAAAAGCTAGTGGTTAGAAGATTTTTATGAGACTTAGTGATTGCTTCAGTCATGTAGTCTCTGAATTGATTTTTAGTTGAGTGATATGTTAAAATTTCATGTCACGTAGTCTCTAAAAGAGATGATAGTTAAGTGAAAGATGCCGAGACTTCATGACAAATCGCATGCAGTTTGGGATATAAGATAGTTGGGTGGTCGCTGTATTATGATGCTGAGTCAATTTTTAATCAAAAATTTAGAGACAAATGATTAGAAGAGACATGTGTCCACAATGAAAAGATAAATGTTAGTCGCGTGGTCTCCCAAAAGATTGAGGTCATTTGGCAATTAAGAGATAGAATATAAAGTGTTTTGTTGTCGAGTAGTCTCTGAATAATTTAAAGGTATTAAAGAATACTCAGCAACTTAGCAGATCCATCGGATGCAAAGGTGAAAAGATCAATGATGGTTGTGAAGTCTCTGATTAAAAGAGCTTAAAGGTAAAAGTGTTCACGACAATGAGATAACAGTTTGTTGCGAAGTCTCTAAATTAAGGTCAGAAGTTGAAGTCAGTTGCGTAGTCTCTGAAAGATTTATCAACTAACATTTGTAATCAGTGATTGAGTGATTGAGGTTAGTCACTAGATCTCTAGAAAGATTAAGGGTTATGAAGTTGGGTCAGCGACTAGGAGATGCTTCAAAGTCGCATGGTCGCTGAATCTAAAAATTCAAAAAGGGCAGCAGTTGCTGACGTGACAATGTGAAGGAATTGGCATCCAATGAAAATCCAGAGTATTGATTGTTGTATGAAAAGGGTAGCTGAGATGTATGATAGATAACCAATAATATGAAGACATGTCACCTTCCTCAAATTTTATAAGGGTTTTTCTGAAAATACACATATATAATTTCAATTGCCTGTCACACTCATGAACTACAGCTAGGTTTTCAATTAATTTCACAGCGTGCTAAATTGAAAGCAGAATTGATGATTTTTCAAATGATGAGTTATGTACTTGAAACAGTTACCATAAAGAGTTGATCGAAAGCTCATTTTCAACTTATCTTGCATTCATAATTACAAAGCGAAGAGGTACTAGGTCTTTTGTTATGAGAAAAGCATAAATTTGTCAGTTACAGAGTACCTAGCTGGTTATTGAGTTTCTTGAATTGCTAAACTATGCACAGAGAAGAGTCGTGAATCCTGATAGAAGATTTGTTTCAATATCAATAAAAGAGAGGAATCAAACAAAGCAAAATGAGTAAAGCGGTTAGTGCAGCTTCAACCAGTGGCAGAAGTGATGAAGTTGATGATGATGCAAAAGGAAAAATGAATTATTCTGATGAATTCCTGAAGTTGTTGCTGGGTTCCAGACAAAACAAGAGGGCCAATGCGAATATGCTGGTGGATGATTACTATGAAATCAGAGATGCTCACACCCCGGGATCAACATGTTTTTTTATTTATAACTACTTATATCATAATTTTGATAACGCTATCCCGGTGTCAAACCCTTGGACTAGTGGCCTTACTAGGTTAATTGTTCCTGATCTTTTTATAGACGTAGACTTGTTTCTAGGTCTTGCTAGACACTATGATGCCTTGTCCAAAACAATCAAGAAAAATGATGGCACTGCCCTGTTAATCTTGAATAGAAATTCATTCATGCAAGCCTTTGGCTTATATGGTACTATGTCCACCAAGATAAATCTTACTAGACAGGAGGAGAGGTATAGATTACAACTTGGAGCTGCTAGGACCCAATTACAAAATCATATGCTTAAAGAGGTTAGGAATAATCTTACTCCTATACCTGGGACAACGCCCTATTGCTTCAAGGACCTACATTTCTATATCAAGTATATCGCCTATGCCTTGTGTAGAGTGCTAGGGATAGATGGAGGAGCTGAGAAAATAAGTGCTGGAGTTCTGATGATGTTGTTAGACCTACAGGATGTGCATTCTAGCACAAATTATTATTACATACAGTATATTATAGATAAAATGCATGAGGGATTTATAGCTACTCAGAAGAAGATGAAGGATCCCAAAGAGAAAGAACCTAGGTTCTTCCACTATTCCATCCTAATGCATTTTCTCTTACATTTTAACTTTGGGATCATGGATGTGAATAACCTGAATCCTCAAAGGATTTTCTAGGGTCGACCTAATCCCATTTAGTTTTGGGTTAGGATTTGGAATTATACATCCAAGGATTGTGATTACTATGGATTTGAGAACTGGATGGTATATCCAATGATGCAGAGCATGGGTATCAGCAAAACCAGGCTCCCAATCAAGGTGCTACAACTATTGATGCCTTGTGAGTATGAAGATAAGTGGGAAGGTGATCATAATTGGGGAGACTTCTTCTTGGAGGATAATTTCACCATGATTAGGATATATGGATGCACTCATCCAACTCATATCTTACCCTACCATGTGCCATCAAGAGTTGCTGCCATGGAATTCATCTGGAAACAATTTTTGATAGATAATGAACATTTTGTGCCACACAGGAAGGGGACCTTAACCCCTAAACAATTTAAGATATTTAATTTCACCATTGGCAAGGGTGTCATTGATTCAGTGAGTAGGTGGTTGGAGAGCTGCAAT
The DNA here is from genome assembly GCA_018584345.1 of Thuja plicata. Classification (NCBI taxonomy): domain Eukaryota; kingdom Viridiplantae; phylum Streptophyta; class Pinopsida; order Cupressales; family Cupressaceae; genus Thuja; species Thuja plicata. Next base: position 585,921 of record MU225140.1, on the reverse strand, counting down.
ATGGGGGCAACATCATATAGGTACATTGACCCTGAGGGATTCATGGCAGGAGTTAGGAAAATTTTGACTCCTACCATCCCTAATAGAAATGTACATTGTTCATGTATAGAAGAGGATGCATCAAGAAATCTTCTTGATGAGGATGAAATCATAACAAGAAGGGACATGATTTAGGAATTGCTAAATCTAGAAACGCAAATAAAGAGAAATGGGTTGTCTTTTGGTGGCTTTTACCCTGATTTGCCCTATTTTGATAGGATCAAGGCCATGATTGATAATTTCTACATACTCTATGAGCAACTGGACAATGTCTTGGATAAGAAAGGAGCTAAAGAGCCTAAGCATTCTAAATCAAAATATGAGAGTAATAGTGATGGTGACTATGCCTGTCCACCTCAGTTTGATCAGCCCCAATAGGATGTTACAAGGGCACCACAGTTATAGGGAGAAGAGGGCCATATTATTGACCTAATAGAGGTCTCTCAGCCAGATGATGTAGAGAAGCCTTCAGCCAAAAGGCAAAAACTTGACATAGGCCAGACTTCATCTGTTAGGCAGGAGAAGAAAAAAGATAAAGTGAGTGCTCTCATTCCTGGGAATAGGTTATATGATCATAACCTAAGAAAGTTGATTAGACAAGGGAAGAGGTAGTATCTAGATGAAGAGGAGAATATAGAGTTTCCTCTAAACGCATGCATTGATGAGAGATTGTTACATCAGCAACAATTTTTGAGTGATGATAATTTCATTAAGACTGATGAATTCAAAGATTTTTTGAGATGACATAAGAAAGAGCAGATAAGAGCTCAGTTGAATGTTGATGGAGAAGAAATAATTACTAATGAGGCTCTACTAGCCTTACAGGCATATGACCCAGACATTGAAGATGTCTCACCAGATGAGGCAAGGCGAATGGTTTTAAACAGTGGCATTTTGCTTGTTGAGGGCTGGGACTTGGCCTCAACATTCATTATTGACTAAATAAGGAAGTAGCCAGACCTTAAAATGGCAAGTGAAGTGCAAATTGGTGATATGATAAAGGGGTTTGGATATAGCCCAAAATCCAAAGCTTTTTCCGTGTGGAGCCTGTGTCGTAAAGATCAAAATCCCCAATTGGTAAATATTCAAGAGAATATGGTGGGAAATCAGATGGTCTAGATAGTACAAAATATAGTAGATTTGGAGATCTCACAGATCATGACTCACTGGGCTCACTTAAATGAAGATAAAATAAAGTAATTGTCTAAGAAGTGTAGCATTCTGATTGAGGAAACTAGTGCCCTAGCCAAAGATAGGGAATTGTGCCATATAAAGATACATCAGTAGGATAAGGCAATTGCTGAGTTGCTAAAGCAACTAGAAGAAAAACTTGAGGTGGTTTATGTGCCTTCACAAAAACCCTTACAGATAGAGGAAAAGGAAAATCAAAGGAGGTAGTTGAAAAAGAGGATGTGGGGAAAAATAAGAATGAGGTAGCCCTAAATGCATTTAGATGCATTTTACAGCATAGGATCGATATTCTGAAGGATAAGATAGATGTCATCTTGAATGCCTATAATAAGTTGCCCACCCCACACACAGAGATAACAGGGTACATTGCTACTCTGAGCCCTTATTTTGTTAATTGGTCTCCTAGGGTGCAACTATTTGAGAAGCTTTCCTTTTTACAGCCTCTTAGGTCAGATTTACCTAAGGTTATGACAGAGGTAGGAGATGAGGTTAAAAAGGTTAATTTAGCCTTGTCATTCTTCAAAGGTAAGTTGAACCAAGTGGAGGCTAAGTTGAGCCTATTTTCTCCAGATTTCAACAGATTTGTTCCTCCTCTAAAAGGAGAAGATGATCAAGTGAAGGCCTTAGAGGCCTGGAAAAGTGAATTTGACAGCAAGATGCCCAGTAATGAGGCATTTATTTCAGAATTAGATTTGGATTTGGAAGACTTTAATAAGATTTTGGATGAGGCTTTCAAAGCGGAGACTGACATCAATAAATTCCTAGTAGATGTTAAAAGCATCACTGATGTCAGGTGGGAAAGGCAAAAGGCACAAGTACAGAGCACACAAATCTTTAAGTGGCCTACAGAGGATGAAGTGACAGCATGGGACTTGATGACTAGTCTCAAGAAGAAGAATCCTGTAGTGGAGGAGGAGATCCTAGATGAAGAGTGAAGGGGAACACTTGGTGCCTAATCATTAAGCACAGGGAGGTTAGCTATTAATGAAGATAAGTGTAAGTTATCCTGTAATGGTGGTCACTTAGTCTTCCTATAAATACCAGAAGCTATCCTAAACATTGTCAGACAAAGGTGCCAGATTCTAGAAAAGGACAAAGAATATAAGATGTTATCCCCTGTTTTTGTCTTTCCACCGCTTCTACATTCTTTTCTTTTGTCTCTTCTGTAATTTTAGGGTTAGGTTCCTTAAACCATCCGAAGCTTGTTGTATCCTAACAAAAAAGGATTCCAAGATGGTTGAGGACCTATAAATAGACCAATATTGTAAAAATCAAAGAGGATGAAATATATTGAAACATCTGACTTTCTAGATTTGTGTCTGTATCTTCAAGATTTTTAGCTTTTTATGTATAAAAGCAGTACCATATCAATAAAATACATTGCAATTTTACTCTATCTTCATTGTTTTCTCTTTATCTGTTGTGTATGCTCTTTTATGTTTAAATTTGTAAGGCAATTTTAAGCAATTTAGCTATAGGGTAGCTATCTAATTACTTGCAAGTTTCTTTCAAGGAAAGAACTAAGTTTTGTAAGTTGTTTCAGTGAGCATAACAATAGGTTAAAGATTTGATACAATATTATAGAGGTGACAGGATAACTTGTAAGACATTTTATCTGAATTGCATGTAAGTTGTAAGGCATCTTACAATATTTTGTTTTTATGTATTTCTGTGAAATTCAAATTATTGACTCTATAAGCCCATAGTATAGGCACTGATCTAGGAATTGATTTGATAATCTGTCATCATCCAAACATTCAAATACTATTCAAACCAATCATTTTCAAGAGTAATTTGTGTAGAATCAATTGTATTCCTAAGGGTTACAGTTGAAGTTTTTTGATTTCTTGAAGAGTAAATCAAATAGGTTATTCCTCCTAAATTCATAAGAGTTATAAAAGGAAAGAAGAATGCAATTCCTAGTTGTGTTGCTATTTTCTATCATTAAGATATTGATTTGGATTACCAAGATTTTACTCAGAATAGTCCTAGTCATTTGTATTTGCATATACATGTCCATTTAAAATAGAGCATTCAGTACATAAAGTACAATCCACTCTAAAGATATTGTTAAGACAATAATATGTCATAGGTAAAACCTACCCGAGTCAGTGGATCTCAAAAAAGGAGGTGGTAATAGGTATCCCGAGTGTTATCAAAAACCTCATCAATTAGTGTTTTTCTCTTGCATGAGTCAGAGTGTTAAAAGGCATTGGGAATCATAGAGTTGTCTAAGTATTCAAGCATCTTTCTGAGGCCTTGCAAGAAAAAACCCTAACAAATTGGTGACTCTGCTGGGGAGGTAGTTTTTTAAAAAGATCATATTTTAAAGGCTATCCTAGAATATTGTTGCAAACAAATATTAGATGGTAGTTGTCAAGTTTATCCTTTGATAAGTATTCATTCATCGTAAGTCATTGGGTGGCGACTCTAAAATAAAATCTCTGAGATTAGTGCAAGGTGAGTGAATATCTTTCAGAATGAATACTAGGTCAAGGATGAGAACTGATCCTGAGAAAGTATTATATGGTGGACTCCCATCATCCTCAAGGATGGAAATGTCTTGGAGAAAAAAGAGAAATCTAGTTAACATGGATGAGACCCCTCCAAGAGGTAAAGAGGGTAATGTTAGGAGAGATAAGAATACCAGTCAGCATTCTCACGATGGAAATACTTTAGAGTATGAAGAAGCTGCTGAAAGGGTATTAGAAACACCCACAGTCACCTCTACTTCAAATGAGAGGGAAGAGACCAGCACATCCAGTTTAGATTTAGAAGATGCTCCCTCTGATATGCTAGCAAATGAAGAGAAATTCATCTTGAAACAACTTTCCCTAGTTCAACAAATGAAAAGGGAGAGAGAAATGAGAACGAAAAAACAAGATCATAAGGATATCGATAAGAATAGAAGAAGATCTTCAAAGTATCAAAATATGAAAGATATAGAGAGGTCTCAAAAGGACCAAGAAATATCAGTCACTCATAAGGTTCCTACTTCACAGAAGGACAAGGGTAAACAAAGATGAGTGAACACAGAGATCAAGAGCCTAAATTTTAGAAACTTTTGATAGAGAAAATGTCCAAGTTAGATATTGACTTGGAAAAGTTGAGAATTGAAAAAGAAACCATGGAAAAAATGTTGGAAAAAGTACAAATGGAAGCTACTACCGTTGAAATGAAGAAGAAGATACATTTTTTACAGTCTTCAAAATATGCTTATGCTAGCCCTGAGAATATTACTGCTTCTAAAACAAAGGCTACTACATCTAAAGAGGATGATAGCTTTCAAAGGAAACCAATGCATAATAAAAGGTACAAAAAATTTAATTTTATTGGTATCCCTAGATATCCTAATGCCTTTCCTAAAGATGTGGGTGATATAGGAGAAAAACTCCCAAAGTTTGCAGGTAATAATGTTATATCTTGTGAAACACATCTAAGAAAATTCATTGATTTTGTTGATGATCTGAATATCACTCATGAAG
>MU225140.1:560909-578441 GCA_018584345.1 Thuja plicata | reverse complement strand
AGAAATAAATTTAGGATCTGAAACAAGTCCTCAAATAGTTTACATTGGAAAAGGTCTAGAGTCTCACATAAGAACAAATCTGATTAAATTATTGAGAAAATATAAACATGTCTTTGCTTGGTCATATCAGGACTTGAAAGCATATAGAGAGGACCTTTTTCAACATGAAATCCCTTTGAAATCAAATGTGAAACCATTTAGGAAAAAATAGAGGCCTATTAACCCCTTGTTGGCTCCTAAAATGCAACAAGAGTTGATGAAACTCAAGGATGCTGGGATAATCCGGCCCATCAGACATTCAACTTGGGTATCTAATTTAGTGCCAGTCAGAAAGAAAAATGGTGATATCAGACTATGTGTGGATTTCAGGAATCTAAATATTGCTTCATTGAAAGATAATTATTCATTACCCAATATGGAAGCAATGTTGCATAAGGTGACTAGTTGTGAGTTACTGTCTATGACGGATGGTTTCTCAGGTTATAACCAGGTCTTAGTTAAAGAGTCAGAGCAGTATAAAATTACATTTACTACTCCATGGGGAACTTATGTATATATCAAAATGCCTTTTGGATTAATAAATGTAGGGGTAACTTTTCAGAGGGCTATGGATGTTGCATTCAAAGAATTTATTGATTTATTCATGGTTATTTATCAGGATGACTTGACTGCATATTCCAAAAGAGCCATTGATCACTGTGATCACTTGGATAAGATTTTTAATAAGGCATTGGAATATGGTGTCTCACTAAATCCCAAGAAGTGTCATTTTGCAGTAAGAGAGGGAAAGTTGTTGGGACATATAGTGTCCAGAGAAGGGGTAAGAATAGACCCTAAGAGAGTGGAGGCAATTCAAAAGGTGATTGCTCCAAAGAACATAAAAGGTGTGCAATCCTTCTTAGGGAAGATCAACTTTGTCTGAAGATTCATAGCAAATTTTGTAGAAATTGTTAAACCCATTGTCAAATTATTAAAGAAGGATGCCAAATTTGCTTGGAATGAAGAAGCTCAACAAGCATTTGAAAAAATAAAGAAGGAAGTACAAGAGGCTCCGGTGCTGAAATCTCCAGATTATCCTAAGCCTTTCTCTTTGTTTTCATTTGCATCATTTCATACAATTGCTGCTATTCTGCTTCAAAAGGATGAACAAGGATTTGAACATCCCATAGATTTTTACGGTAAATCCTTGTAGGCTGCAGAGCTTAACTATGAAATAATGGAGAAATAGGCTTATGCCTTGGTAAAAGCTATGAAATCCTTTAGGCCTTACTTGGTTTGTGCTAAAATTCAGGCTTATGTTCCTCATGTAGCAGTAAAGGATATCCTTACACAGTCAGAGGTAAATGGTAAGAGATGTAAGTGGATCACTAGAATTCAAGAATTCAACCTTGAGATCCACATTACAAAGTTAATAAGAGGACAAGGCTTGGAAAAGCTCATGAAAAAAGAGAAATTGGATTTAGTACAGCTAAATCAAACAAAATTACATGATCAAGCTATTACCAGCATAGAAAGGAAACCATACTATACTGATATTGTTTTCTTTCTCAAAAATACTAAGTGTCCTGATCATTTGTCTGAGAATTAGAAAAGGAGTCTAAAATTGCAAGCTCAAAGGTACACTCTAATCCAAGGTGACTTGTTTTGGAAAGATAAGAATGGTGTACTATTGTTATGCCTTGACAGATACCAAGCTGAGAAAGTCTTGAGTGAAATGCATGAAGGAGAATGCGGAGGTCATTTTTCTGCTAAGACTACTGCTCATAAGATTTTAAGGGCTGGGTATTATTGGCCTAATCTTTTCAAGGATACTTATGAACATGTCAGGAAGTGTGAACCATGTCAAAGTTTCTCTAACAAGTTAAAATTTGTAGGTTCTTTGTTGCTAAACCCAATCAATACTGAAGCTCCTTTTACTATGTGGGGGATTGATTTCATTGGTGAATTTCAGGAAAAGTCTAGTGGAGGACACAGTTGGATATTAGTTGCCACAGATTATTTTACTAAGTGGATTGAAGCCATCCCTACAAAGAAAGCAGCAAGCAAGGTAGTTACTAATTTTATCATGGAAAATATTATAACTAGATTTGGTGTACCTGCTAAGTTAGTGATGGACAATGCTATGAGTTTCAGATCAGAAGAAATGACAAGTTTCTGTGAAAGGTATGGGATTACAATATCATACTCATCACCATATCACCCACAGGCTAATGGAAAAGTTGAGTCTAGCAATAAGAGTATATTGAAGATATTAAAAAGGACTCTAGAACAGAATAAAAGAACATGGCACACTAAGTTGAATTTGGCACTTTGGGATGACAGAGTAACACTCAAAAAAGCAACTGGTAAATCTCCTTTTGAGCTAGTATATGGCCTACAAGCAAGATTGCCTATCAATAATTTGTTTCCAATATGTCAATTTATACAAGAAGAACATTTAGATGTTTATGATGATATGCAAGATAGAATGATTTAGCTGATTGAGTTGGATGAAGCAAGGAGAAATAGTCAAAAGGAAAACATAAAGTTGCAGTAGAAGATGAAGTATCTTCTTGATAAAAGGGCTACTAAGAGAAAATTCCAAGCTGGTGACCTAGTTCTCCAATGGAATGCAAGAGTAGAAGACAAACGTAAGTACAAAAAATTTGAATCTTTGTGGCTAGGACCATTTATTGTCTAAATTTTTTTTGGCAAAGAATCTTATTTGTTGAAGAATATGGAGGGAGAAGATTTTGAGTTGCCTATGCATGGGAAATTCTTGAGGATTTTCTTTAATTGAGGATCAAAGTAATGCACAAGTAAATATGTATCATATTGTGAATACTTTACCTTTGTGTTTGTAAATACTGTAAATAGTTTCCCTTCTGTTTCAGGTTAGTTGGCTTCCTTGTCATTTTTTTTTGAAAGGTCTGCAACCAGAGATTCTGTGGTTCTTTGCCATAAACTGTGTTTAGTCAATCCTTAGGTAGAGCCGCTATTGCTTGTATTCCTGGTTATGGTTTGTTTGCCCTAAAATTTTGTGATCCTCATGCTCTTTTCTTTCCTAAGTCAGAAGTATCTCATTCTCGTTATATCCATGTGAATTTTCTAGGTTTTTTAGGTAAAAAATCTTCATGAATAATGCAAAACCTCAAAACCCTAGGCTCTGTTCTAAGTCAAAAGTTAACAAGCCCTAAAATGTTCATCGGGTTTCTATTTTGGCGTTACCTTTTTGAAAAACTTAAGTCATGTGTCTTTTATCATGGTCACCTAGTCGCTTGATCCTAACAACATATTCCTTCTTTGTTACGAGACTTGGTGATTAACTAGTGTCAAGATGTCTCTTAAGGAAACATAATATTCTTGATGTTTTATGAGACTTGGCAGAGCCCTTTAGTCGCGAAGTCTCCAAATAAAGAAGCATGTCAGCAATTAGCAGCAGGGCAAACAGTTGAGTCGCAGTGTCACGTGAAAAAGCCAGTGGTTAGTAGATTTTTATGAGACTTAGTGATTTCTTTAGTCACATAGTCTCCAAATTGATTTTCAGTTGAGTGATATGTTAAAATTTCATGTCACGTAGTCTCTAAAAGAGATGAAAATTAAGTAAAAGATGCTGAGACTTCGCGAAAAAATGCATGCAGTTTGGGATATAAGACAGTCGGGTGGTCGCCGGATTATGATGCTGACTCAGTTTTTACTCAGTGATTTAGAGACAAAAAATTAGAAGAGACGCGTGTCCATAATGAAAAGATAAAGGTTAGTCGCATGGTCTACCAAAAGATTGAGGTCATTTGGCAATTAAGAGACAAAGTATAAAGTGTTTTGTTGTCGCATAGTCTCTGAATAATTTAAAGGTATTAAAGAATACTCAGTGACTTAGCGGAGCTGTCAGATGCAAAGGTGAAAAGGTCAATGGTGGTCACGAAGTATCTGATTAAAAGAGCTTAAAGGTAAAAGTGTTCATGACAATGAGATAACTATTTATTGCGAAGTCTCTGAATTAAAGTTAGAAGTTGAAGTCAGTCATGTAGTCTCTGAAAGATTTGTCAACTAACATTTGTGATCAGTGATTGAGCGACCAAGGTTAGTCATGGGATCTTGTAAAAAAAATAAAAAATTCAGCGACTTGTAGATAACTGTAAAAGATGAAGATAACCATCAGTGGCGGAGTCTCCAAATAAAATTTGAGTTAAGTGTTTCATCTAGCGACTTTGATTCTCACAGTCGTGTGATCGCCAGAAGTGAACTATGGTTAGCCAAGCGGAAAAAATAACACAGTCACTAGATCTCCAGAAAGATTAAGGGTTATGAAGTTGGGTCAGTGACTAGGAGATGCTTCACCGTCACGTGGTCACTGAATCTGAAAATTCAAAAAGGGCGGCAGTTGCTGACGTGACAATGTGAAGGATTTGGCATCCAATGAAAATCTACAGTATTGATTATTGTATGAAAATGGTAGCTGAGATGTATGATAGATAACCAATCATATGAAGACATGTCACCTTCTTCAAATTTTATAAGGGTTTTTCTGAAAATACACATATAATTTCAATTGCCTGTCACATTCATGAACTACGACTAGGTTTGCAATTAATTTCACAATGTGCTGAATTGAAAGCAGAATTGATGATTTTTCAAATGATGAGTTATGTACTTGAAACAGTTACCATAAAGAGTTGATCGAAAGCTCATTTTCAACTTATCTTGCATTCAGAATTACAGAGAAAATAGGTACTAGGTCTTTTGTTATCAGATAAGTAGAAATTTGTCAGTTACAGAGTACCTAGTTGGTTATTGAGTTTCTAGAATTGCTAAACTATGCACAGAGAAGAGTCATGAATCCTGATAGAAGATTTGTTTCAATATCGGTAAAAGAGAGGAATCAAAAAAAGAAAAATGAGTAAAGTGGTTAGTGTGGCTTCAACCAGTGGCAGAAGTGATGAAGTTGATGATGATGCAAAAGGAAAAAGGAATTATTCTGATGAATTCATGAAGTTGTTGCTGGGTTACACACAAAACAAGAGGGCCAATGCAAATTTGCTGGTGGATGATTACTGTGAAATCAGAGATGCTCACACCTCAGGATCAATAGGTTTTTTCTCTTTATAACTACTTCTATCATAATTCTGATAAAGCTATCCCGGTGTCAAACCCTTAGACTAGTGGCCTTGCTAGGTTAATTGTTCCTGATGTTTTTATAGACATAGACTTGTTTCTAGGTCTTGCTAGCCACTATGATGCCCTATCCAAAATAGTCAAGAAAAATGTTGGCACTGCACTGTTAATCTTGAATAGAAATTCATTCATGCAAGCCTTTGGCTTATATAGTACTATGTCCACCAAGATAAATCTTACTAGATAGGAGGAGAGGTATAGATTACAACCTAGAGCTGCTAGGACCCAATTACAAAATTATATGCTTAAAGAGGTTAGGAATCATCTTACTCCTATACCTGGGACAACACCCTATTGCTTCAAGGACCTACATTTCTATATCAAGTATATTTCCTATGCCTTGTGTAGAGTGTTAGGGATAGATGGAAGAGCTAAGAAAATAAGTGCTAGAGTTCTGATGATGGTGTTAGACCTGCAGGATGTGCATTCTAGCACAAATTATGATTACATACAATATATCATAGATAAAATGCATGAGGGATTTATAGCTACTCAGAAGAAGATAAAGGATCCCAAAGAGAAAGAACCTAGGTTCTTCCACTATTCCATCCTGATGCATTTGCTCTTACATTTTAACTTTGGGATCATGGATGTGAATAACCTGAATCCTCAAAGGATTTTCTAGGGTCGACCTAATCCCATTCAGTTTTGGGTTAGGATTTGGAATTATACATCCAAGGATTGTGATTACTGTGGATTTGAGAACTGGATGGTATATCCAATGATGCAGACCATGGGTATCAGCAAAACCAGGTTAACAGTCAAGGTGATGCAACTATTGAGGCCTTGTGAGTATGTAGATAAGTGGGAAGGTGATCATAATTGGGGAGACTTCTTCTTGGAGGAGAATTTCACCATGATTAGGATATATGGATGCACTCATCCACTTCATATCTTACCCTACCATGTGCCATCAAGAGTTGCTGCCATGGAATTCATCTGGAAACTATTGTTTATAGATAATGAACATTTTGCGCCACATAGGAAGGGGACCTTAACCCATAGACAATTTAAGATCTTTAATTTCACCATTGGAAAAGGTGTTATTGATTCAGTGAGTAGGTGGTTGGAGAGCTGGAAGATGGGGGAAGCATCATATAGGTACATTGACCCTGAGGGATTCATGGCAGGAGTTAGGAAACTTTTGACTCCTACCATCCCTAATAGAAATGTACATTGTTCATGTATAGAAGAGGATGCATCAAGAAATCTTCTTGATGAGGATGAAATAAGAATAAGAAGGGACAGTATTCAGGAATTGCTGAATCTAGAAACACAAATAAAGATAAATGGGCTGTCTTTTGGTGGCTTTTACCCTGATTTGCCCTATTTTGATAGGATCAAGGCCATGATTGATAATTTCTACATACTCTGTGAGCAACTGGACAATGTCTTGGATAAGAAAGGAGCTAACGAGCCTGAGCATTCTGAATCATAATATGAGAGTAATAGTGATGGTGACTATGCCCATCCACCTCAGTTTGATCAGCCCCAACAGGATGTTGCAGGGGCACCACAATTATAGGGAGAAGAGGGCCATATTATTGACTTAACAGAGGTCTCTCAGCTAGATGATGTAGAGGAGCCTTCAGCCAAAAGGAAAAAACTTGACATAGGCCAGACTTCATCTATTAGCCAGGAGAAGAAAAAATATAAAGTGAGTGCTCTCATTCTTGGGAATAGGTTATATGATCATAACCTAAGAAAGTTGATTAGACAAGGGAAGAGGCACCAGCTAGATGAAGAGGAGAATATAGAGTTGCCTCTGAAGGCATGCATTGATGAGAGATTGTTACATCAGCAACAATTTCTGAGTGATGATAATTTCATTAAGACTGATGAATTCAAAGATTTTTTGAGATGGCATAAGAAAGAGAAGATAAGAGCTCAGTTGAATGTTGATGGAGAAGAAATAATTACTAATGAGGCTCTACTAGCCTTACAGGCATATGACCCAGACAGTGAAGATGTCTCACCAGATGAGGCAAGGCGAATGGTTTTAAACAGTGGCATTTTGCTTGCTGAGGGCTCAGACTTGGCCTCAGCATTCATTATTGACCAAATAAGGAAGCAACCAGACCTTAAAATGGAAAGTGAAGTGCAAATTGGTGATATGATAAAGGGGTTTGGATGTAGCCCAAAATTCCAAGCTTTTTCCATGTGGAACCTGTGTCCTAAAGATCAAAAGCCCCAATTGGTAAATATTCAAGAGAATATGGTGGGAAATCAGATGGTCTAGAAAGTAAAAAATACAGGAGGTTTGGAGATATCACATATCATGACTCACTAGGCTCACTTAAATGAAGATAAAACAAAGCAATTGTCTGAGAAGTGTAGCATTCTGATTGAGGAAACTAGTGCCCTAGCCAAAGATAGCGAATTGTGCCATATAAAGACACATTAGCAGGATAAGGCAATTGCTGAGTTGCTAAAGCAACTAGAAGAAAAACTTGAGGTGGTTTATGTGCCTTCACAACAACCCTTACAGATAGAGGAAAAGGCAAAATCAGAGGAGGTAGTTGAAAAAGAGGATGTGGGGAAAAATAAGAATGAGTTAGCCCTAAATGCATTTAGATGCATTTTACAACATAGGATCGATATTTTGAAGGATAAGACAGATGTCATCTTGAATGCCTATAATAAGTTGCCCACCCTACACACAGAGATAACAGGGTACATTGCTACTCTGAGCCCTTATTTTGTTAATTGGTCTCCTAGGGTGTAACTATTTGAGAAGCTTGCCTTTTTACAGCCTCTTAGGTCAGATTTACCTAAGGTTGTGACAAAGGTAGGAGATGAGGTTAAAAAGGTTAATGTAGCCTTGTCATTCTTCAAAGGTAAGTTGAACCAAGTGGAGGCTAAGTTGAGCCTGTTTTCTCCATATTTCAATAGATTTGTTCCTTCTCTAAAAGGAGAAGATGATCAAGTGAAGGCCTTAGAGGCCTGGAAAAGTGAATTTGACAGCAAGATGCCTAGTAATGAGGCATTCATTTCAGAATCAGATTTGGATTTGGAAGACTTTAATAAGATTTTGGATGAGGCTTTCAAAGCGGAGACTGACATCAATAAATTCCTAGTAGATGTTAAAAGCATCACTGATGTCAAGTGGGAAAGGCAAAAGGCATAGGTATAGAGCACACAAAGCTTTAAGTGGCCTATAGAGGATGAAGTGACAGAATGTGACCTGATGACTAGGCCCAAGAAGAAGAAGCTTGTAGTGGAGGAGGAGATCCTAGATGAAGAGGGAAGGGGAACACTTGGTGCCTGATCATTGAGCACAGGGAGGTTAGCTATTAATGAAGATAAGTGTAAGTTAGCCTATAATGGCGGTCACTTAGTCTTGCTATAAATACCAGAAGCTATCCTGAACATTGTTAGAGAAAGGTGCCAGATTCCAGAAAAGGACAAAGAATATAAGATGTTATCCCCTATTTTTGTCTTTCCACTGCTTCTACATTCTTTTCTTTTGTCTCTTCTGTACTTTTAGGGTTAGGCTCCTTAAACCATCCGAAGATTGTTGCATCCTAACAAAAAAGGATTCCAAGATGGTTAAGGACCTATAAATAGACCAAGATTGTAAAAATCAAAGAGGATGAAATATATTGAAACATCTGACTTTCTAGATTTGTGTCTATATCTTCAAGATTTTTAGCTTTTTATTTATTAAAGCAGTACCATATCAATAAAATACAGTGCAATTTTACTCTATCTTCATTGTTGTCTCTTTATCTGTTGTGAATGCTCTTTTATGTTTAAATTTGTAAGGCAATTTTAAGCATTTTAGCTATAACATAGCTATCTAATTACTTGCAAGTTTCTTTCAAGGAAAGAACTAAGTTTTGTAAGTAGTTTCAGGGAGCATAACAATAGGTTAAAGATTTGATACAGTATTATAGAGGTGATAGGATAACTTGTAAGGCATTTTATCTGAATTGCATGTAAGTTGTAAGGCATCTTATAGTATTTTGTTTTTATGTATTTTCGTGAACTTCAAATTATTGACTCTATAAGCCCATAGGATAGGCACTGGTCTAGGAATTGATTTGATAATCTGTCATTATCCAAACATTCAAATACTATTCAAACCAATAATTTTCAATAGTATTTTGTGTAGAATCAATTGTATTCCTAAGGGTTACAGTTGAAGTTTGTTGATTTCTTGAAGAGTAAATCAAATAGGTTATTCCTCCTAAATTCATAAGAGTTATAAAAGGAAAGAAGAATGCAATTCCTAGTTGTGTTGCTGTCTTCTATCTTTAAGATATTGATTTGGATTGCCAAGATTTTTCTTAGAATAGTCATAGTCATCTGTATTGTCATATACATGTCCATTTAAAACAAAGCATTCAACACATAAAGTACAATCCACTCTAAAGATATTGTTAAGACAATAATCAGTCATAGGTAAAACCTGCTTGAGTCAGTGGATCTCAAAAAATAAGGAGGTGGTAATAGGTATCCCATCAATTAGTGTTTTTCTCTTGCTCGAGTCAGAGTGTTAAAAGGCATTGGGAATCATAGAGTTGTCTAAGTATTCAAGCATCTTTCAGAGGCCTTGCAAGAAAAAACCCCAACAAGGGGAATTTGAGAGGCCAAATGACATAAATCTCCACTCATACAACCCATCAATATTCTTAAAAGATGTCTTCCATTCATCCCCCTCTTTGATCCTAATTTGGTGGTACCCACTCTTGAGGTCCAATTTAGTGAAATACTCTTCCCCTCCAAGATAGTCCATCAAATCCTCTATTCTAGGAATTGGAAATCTATACTAATTATGATCATATTAATAGCTCTGGAGTTAGTACAAAGTCTCCACTTAACACCTTTCTTGGATGCTAAGACCATAGGCATGACACATGGACTGATGCTCTTCTTGATTAGCTCTTGGTTTAAGAGCTCCTGCACTTGTCTAGCCACTTCTAGGTTCTAATCTAGAGTAAGCTTGTATGCTGCCTTATTTGGCAATGATGCACCAGGTACAAAGTCAATTTGATGACTTATCACTCTCTTAGGAGGTAAAGTTGCATGAGTACCATCACTGACTATATCTTTATACCTCCCAAGCAATTCTTGGATCTCTGATGGAAAGGGTTCTTGTTTAGACTTCTCTTCTTCCTTAAGATTGAGAAAAATGGCATAGCCTTCACTCCCTTAATCTCTAAGGGTATTTACAAACTCCTTTCCACTACTCAATAGGATGCTGGGGGTCTTGGATTATGTTTCATATTCTTCCAATATGGACTGGATTTTGAAACTTCTTCCATCTTTCTTGAAGGATATGGAATTATCTTTTCCATCATACACTGCACCCCTGTCATATTGCCAAGGCCTTCCTAATAGAATATGGAATGCATCCATGGGAAACACATCACAAAGTAACTTATCCTTATACCCTTAAATGGAAAATTCCACCAAAGTCTGCTCATTCACCAACACACTCTGGCCTTTGTTCAACCATGTCACTTTGTATGGATTAACATGAGGTATCTTGGTCAGCTTGAGTTTTTTTATAGCTTCCTTTGATATAATATTGTCTATGGAGACGGAATCCACAATCACTTTGCAAACTTTACCATGGATTTTACATCTAACCCTAAAAAATACTCTCCTATTCTTAGGTTCATCCTTGACTAGTTGTCTAATCAGAATCCATCTGAACATGAGATTTTATCTCATCTCTGATTCAATATGATCCACTTCAGGTTTTTTGACACTTGTTGTGTCTTCTTGGGCATAGGCAATCCTTTTTCCACTGCTTGATGGAGTAGGTTTATCAGGGCTTCAATAGGCCAGGTGACCCAATTGACCACAGTAATAAAATTTCATACTTGCAAAGTATGAGTTGCTTCTGCTTGAACTTCTCCCTCTACTAGGGCCTCCTTGATTACCCCCACCCCTCGTAAAACCCCCTCTTGGAGTAGTATCATTACCATGATCTATCAACTTGGATTCTCCCTGGTTCCTTTTTTCATTACCTCTACCTTGATAACCACCTCTATGACCACCTTGGTCTCTTCTCTGCCTCTTCCTCTGACATTGGAATCTCCTTTCTTCTTGTTCCTCTCTTCCACCTTAAAAGCTAATTGATGGCACTTCTGAACTATGGTTGGAGTCCATAAACTTATCTCCTCTTGGATGTTCCATTTTAGACCACCCAAGTATCTAGCTACCTTGATAGGTTCCTCCTCTTGAATCTTGAACCTAAGACATAACTTCTGAAACTCCTATGTATAAGAGGCCACATCCAAATCTTTATGCTTCAGACCTTGTCTCTTTTTATGAAGTTGAATTTCATAGTCTTTTGGCAGATAGTTCTCCTTCACCTTGGTCACCATGGCCTTCCAATCATCTATAGGTTGTTTACCCATCCTAACTCTTTAATCTTGCAAGTACTTCCACCATGTCAATGTTGATTCTCTTAGCCTTGAATTTTCAACTTTGAGTTTTTGCGCCTTTGTGACACCTTCACATTCAAAATGGTTTTTCATCCCCTCAATCCACTCCATCACTGCCTCAATATCAATTTTCCCACTAAACAATGGTAAACCTTCCAAGGCCTTTCCTCCTAATGCCTTTATTTATTTCAAGAATGGTTCTTCATTCAAAGGAGGGTTTGGTTTAGGGATGATATCTTCCTCAACAATCTTTTTTCCTCTGTCACTGCTTTCACCATCTTTGCCTTTATCTTTGGCTCCTTCTACAACTTCTTAGGGTTTGATTCTTATTTCTTCTAGGGATTCTTCAAGGATTTTATTTTTCTCCTTTTTCTCACCCATCTCCTTAGCTAACTCTACATTAGTCACCATACTGATCTCCCCTAGTAACTCACTAGTATATAGAGACATACACCAATTCCCAAATCTTTAACTTGCTCTGATACCAATCTGATGTAATGACAAGTCTTGCTCTCTAACCTTACCTTCTTGAAGGGTATTCACTAGGCCTCTTCTCTATCCTATTATGGTCCTTAACCAACCCTAAATTCCAAGGATTCCTTGCTCAATATTTCACCTCTTTAACTTGTCCACATCAACAAAGGAAACAACTCAAACATTAACATCCTTCATGGGTGTCTTCTAGCGCTCTTCACACCAAGTTTTCTCACAAGATAAAATCCAATTTAACAATGGAGAGGAAGGTTTGTTCTTAGGGAATTGGAATTATGATAATTCCTAATCACACTAATATGCAATGAAATCACTATCAATTTCAAGATCTTGCTCCAAATTGCACAAAATAGGGCTACAAGTAATTAGCCCTACAAAATCACTTTTTGGAAAATAACTCTAAAAACTTCTCAACAGGGTGGAAAAATAAGTCCATATCCTAACACCCTTTTTGAATACCTTTAGGATTTACTAGGTCTTACCTTCCCAAACTATTTGTACAAAGGGTTACTATTTTCAAGCCTATAATTAAGGATTTCACCATACACTAAGCATACCCATAAGGGTTTAAATTTACACCATGAAGAATTCATAACCAGAGCTTCCCATTGGATATGGGGATTTTCAGTCACCTAATTTCCCTTCCATGGGCTCTAATTGAAGCAACCAATGCATTCAATCACTTGGAATGCTTCTGCATTCCACTGTATTCCCTAGCCATGCTCCTCTGGCTTGCCTAGGGCATCACTGAAAAAACACCAAATAAGCTTTTCCAAGGCCAAAAATTTTCCACAAATATGGTACAAGGAGTCATATCACAAATCCCAATATCCCATACAAATTCCACATTGGGATGATGAGTTATGACCCCATTTACAAAAACTGTCTAGTTCATACCAGTGACAGTACACAAAACAAAAGAATTTACAAAAAAATGAAATGAAACCAAAAATACTAACTAATCACACGCATAATAAACAAATTACATAATCTTCCTCATGCACAAGTCACAGTGCAAATTTCAATCCATTAAAACCTAAAATGTAAACAAAATGCACAATTGTGCCCAAATTTGTCCAAACTTTCAATTGTTCAGTCCATACACTTACTTCCAAACTTCATCCAACCCCACACAAAGGTTAGGAGAGGCCTTGTATAGTTGACCATGGAACAATCCCAACTATTTCTGATAGTTATAAACCCAAATGCTTGAAAATGCATAATAGCAAGAAATGTTGGCAATGACAACATTGACAACTTTTACAACTTTTTTATTCTTGCACTCAAACTTGGTCAACACATTGAAAATTAACCAAATGCACTCTTATGCCTATTAGACCCCAAAATAGCTCTCCTAGACTCTAAGAAGCATAAAAACCATGGTTCCACAACTCTTGGAACACTTACCCAAATTGGAAAAACCATTACTTCCTAGACATCAAATGATCTAGTTTTGCCTCCTAATCATATCAACACACCCTAGGACCTATCTAGTCATATTATTTCACTAGTTGCTTGGCTAAGACCACTACAAGCCAAAATATGACTAGGAGCCCTAGGTTACCATATAGCCTTATCTAGGTGCTCCTACACCACATGAATTCATCAAAAATTAAATATCATGCAAGATCCAAATAGATCTATGATCGACATTCACTCGCCATGAAAAGTTGCAAACTTTTTATCTATTATGAGAGTGCGCCTGATTGCCGCATGTCCTAGAAGCATTAAAGTCTAAGAAATGAGATAAAAAGATCTACGGTTTGAATTTGATCTCATCCATGGATAGTGTTCACTTGAAATGAAAAGGTGCAGGGTTTTTATCTGGTGCGAGGGTGCGATTAGATGACACGTGTCCATGGCGGTCCAGGCTGAGAAAAGAAGGAATGAAGTAAAGACCAACCAAGTTCAAATTGATCAGATGGAAAACTTAAAGCCTTGAAGCAAAATTTATCAACATCTAACCATTGAGGCATTGCATTGAGATGACATCTAGCACTGATGACGTCATGGGTCCCAAGTTGAAAATATAAAGTAAAGACACAATAAGTAAAGGAAATCCAATGGTCGGCATAATCCCTTGATCGACAAGATGAAGATTTTTAAGCTTGAAGGCATAATGCTTAGCCAACACATGTCCTAGACCCATAAACTCTAAGCAATGCAATTAGCTGTTAAACTATGGAAAGTATCGATGACAGGCGTAATGCTTCAAAGTAGAGATGCACAATTTTTATTCATTAAGGCATTACGTGATGATGCCATGTGTCTTTTATGGATGGAAGAGGATTAAGTCTAAGCGACTATGTCGACAGGGAGTTATCTTTAATGTTTATTTCTCTTATTTATATTTTATATCTCTTAGGGTTTTTATGTATTATTTTATACGTCGTCGACATGCATGGTTTTTGAAGGTGATGAAACATGGAATTATATGCTGACAGAACAATGTGACCTGGGTGAAATACTAGAAGATAATACATGTAGACATCCATTGATACTATGTCAAAGATAAAGGAATATCATAGAGTGATTAACGACATCGAATTCTCTGATTAACATGATGAAGATATTCAACATGCCAGAGAGGATATATATTTATAGAAGAATAAATATATGGATGAAATTATGGTCAAAGTATCATAATTTATTAATACAGAATCATTATTCTAAATTGTCCCTAACAAATCACTTGTTAGTGACTATTATTCTTATTTCTTTGGGTCGATAATTGAGTTTCATACAAGGATGATTAATCATTCTTGTGAGGTAATTATAACTGTTCAGTTGTTGATCCTAGGATTAGGTATTAGTTATGAACAGACGTATTGATCTAAAGCTTGTTTGCATCCTTTGGACTTGATATAAATAAGGATACCAAGATCAATAAAGGAGATGATTATCATGATGGTTACTATAGTTAGATTGGATAGTTTTGATCAACAACTGCAACATGAACTAAATTGTACCATTTTTTAAAATAAATAAGATAAGTACACATTTTTCTCTCATCTATGGGAATATATATCTTTTCATTTTCAATTAGTCCCTTAGATAAAATTTATAGATTTTCTTCAAAGTGATAGTTTGGTGTAGCATTCTTGATTCAGATTCATAGTTCTTATTATCAATTGGTCTTTTCATCTTGTATGGTTAAATTAAATTGATTGTGGCCACAATCAATCAGTTTGTCATTTGAAAATTGATTCATTTGAGATAACTATGAATTAACTTAGGTTATATGTTCATTTCATAACACCTCTGAAGTTATATGTTTCTTGTAAATTGTCTCTAACATTGTGCAAAGGATTGGGATGATCTTGACTCTTATTCCCATGAGAAAATAAGGCATTGGTCTACATATATATTGGATTATGGTCATTTAATTCATTGTTCATAGTTTTGTGATATTCTATCCATATGTACTTTTCAATTCATATATATACAAAAATTCTTTAAACATTTTGAAGCATCTCAGTTAGCATTTTATCACGTATTGCTTTTTAGTTAAGGTTTTCTTTCAATTTCTTGGCCACACTTGGAGGAAGAGAGTGTTGAATTTTTCCTCATCTTCTATAAAAAGCCTTGAAACTTGAAGGATAAGTTTAAGGTGTAGGCCTACCAGCCTTGGTTCTGCAGAGCCAGAATTGCAGAAGGTTTAAACTTGATTTGGTTAAAACCTTGTTAGTTGCCCAGATCACTTGGGTTTCCCATCATTGGATTGGAAAGTAAATAGGAAATATAATCTATTGATTTGAGCACCAACAGATTAACCACTCACAAAATCTCTGAAAATTTCTTGGAACCAGAAACCCCTTACATCCAGTCACAAAATCCACCAGAACTCTCGCATGGTAACTCCAAAAATGTTGCGATCATAAAACAAGAGTCCCAATGAACTCATAAACACCATATCATGACCACAACTTATTAAGATCCAAAAAACTCTACCGAGCCAAAAATCACCCAACCGGTGATCAAGAAAAAAAATAAACACAAAAAATGGTAACAAAGTTCACCACTAGAACACCAATTATTTTTGGATGATGCAAGATTAACGAGAACCCAAGATGATCTAGTATTAGGTGTGTGCTATTTAGAGAGTCCCATAGGATTATTTTTCCTTTTATATATTATTAAAATATTTCATTCATTCATCATTATTCTTTGTCATTTATAATCCTCTTGAGTCATGAACTCTAATCAGCCACTGCCTCTTCTCACCTAAAAAAAAATGATCTATTTTGAGTATCTATTCCTACTACTATTAATATCTTCTTTATGCAAGTAGCACATCTCTCAACTAAACAATCACACTATAGATTGATCTCTTGCAATTATATCTATGTATGTGCACTAATTTTGGGTCATCCAAAGATAATAAAATGTACAAAACATTTAGGCTTATAACATAAGTAATCACCAAAATATTTCCAATACTACATTTTCTTCCACCACTTCATAGTCACACTAAAATATCCAAATTTGGATCTAGGAACTATCAATTCTCTAATTTTCAATTTTAATTCTTGGTTTCTAAAATTCACTGCATAATGAATGAATGAAACAACAAAGTATTTTTTGGTAGGGCCCACTATGGAAACATGGATTCATCTTGCATTTTCACAATTGACAGACATGGTACCACCAATCTCCTTGCAATCATACACTAACCATTGTGTGCTAAAAATGTGTCACACTTCTATGAGTCATTATATCCAAGATTTCTTAAGAATGAGATCTCGAATGATGACTCATAGCTCTCTATTCATAGAGTGCAAGGGTTTGTAATGAAGGCCCTCAGATTGACCTAGTCTGTGCCCATGCAAGTACACCATAAAACAAGAGATTCAAAGAGGAAAAGCAAGAGTGCTAGTCTCCATGATCATCAACTATGCATGCAAATGGAAGCTATTCTATATGATAACAATGCATGAAAGGAAATTAATCTATATGATAACAATGCATGATTATTCTATGAAAGGAAATACAAATGCAAGATTAATCTATGAAAGGAAACATGAATCTAATCTAATATGTAAGTGCAAATTAATCTATGAAAGGAAACATGAATCTAATCTAATATGCAAGTGCAAATTAATATAAATAAATTGCCATGGGGCATGAAAGAAGAAGACAAGAAGAGAGAAGTTGCAATATCCAAGCTCAAGTGCCCAAATTCTCCTCCAAAATTGCTCTCCAAACCTGCAGCATAACAATAGCATAAAAACTTCAACCTAGAAATGAGGAGAGGTTTCCTTATAAAGAGCAATGGACGGTCAAGATTAAGAGGCAAAAGGAAAATAAGCAATGGTGGAGATTAAATCTTGGTTGATCCATGTGCTCCTATCTTCAAAAGGCAAAATCAAAGGCTATGATTAAGAGGCAAAAAAACCCACCACTTAGGAAGATGTGTAGAAAAAGGAACTTTATTTATTTTTATTTAATTTATTTCCTTTTTCAACAAAGAGGAATTTAAGTGGGGGTT